>CDMY01000130.1:95778-132447 GCA_001179505.1 Vitrella brassicaformis
CCACCCGCCCACCAGCATCCCCGCCACGGCCTCGCCGCCCTGTGCAGCAGCAGCCCCCGCGGCGGCAGCAGCAGCATAGGGGTTGTTGCCGGCCTGCTCGTATGGTTTGGGCACCACCGAATACTCCATAGCATGCTGTGCTGGAGGAACGGGGGGCTGGGGCGGCGGGAGGGCCATGAGCCGTTGCGCGCCGGCTTCCTGTATTCGCGGGAAGTTGAGGACGTGGTCGGGCACCTTGCGCGTGAAGGGGTGTGGGGTGGACCTGTCTTTGCGCCTGTCGCGGAAACGCTTCTTGGGCTGGGGAGGGAGAGGGGCGCCCGGGGGAAGGGTCGCGACGGTCTCCTGATACACCTTGTGCGAGAGGGTCTCGAACCAATAACTCCTGATCTTGTTCTCCGTCCGACCTGACACCACACCCACGCAGCAATGGCACGTGCATGAGGTCCAGAGGAACACTGACTGACCGGTCCCTGTCTGCCTTTCTCGCCTACCGGGGAGCATCTTAGCGATTTTGGCCCACTGGTTGCCCAGCTTGGCGTGGGCCTCTACGATGCTGCGCTCCTCGTCGGGCGTAAAGGGGCCGCGGTTGAGGGACGGATCTAGCGTACCCAGCCAACGCTCACGGCACTGACGGCCAGAACGAGTGACTTCCGAGTTCGGAAAGTACGTCTGAGGCGGGCAGGCAGGCACATCCACACAACCAGAATGACAGAGCAACATAAGTAAGGACGAGCCGCAATCTCCTCTGTGTCGGCTGACCTTGAGGTCCTCTGCGAGTTTCTTCCATGCGATGCTGCCGGTCCTCCGCTGTTTGTTCTGGTCGTCCTTGCTCTGCTGCACGAGTTTGAAGAGCACCTGATCCTCATCTGATCACACACAACCGCACAACGAACGATGCAGTGAAATGCAGTCAATGTTGAGCCAAATTTGCGGTACGGTACCTGGCGTCCAGTTGAGCGCACATCGATGGCCCTTGCCCTTCGCGCCTTCGGCACTGTCGTTGCTGGGAGGATTAAACACCTCTAGAGCCATCGATGGAGTGAGGAAAAAACGAATTCGACAACTAACAAACGAGAAGCTGCACAATTGAAGCGAAAAACGACTACGTAACCCCGCCTCAGCCTGGCTTGACGCGGCACGTCGCCTACTCTTTCGGAGCTCGCAAAAGCTCGCAAAAATCCTTGCAGGAAGAGAGCCACATCGGCGTTGATTAGGCCGCCTGTGGTATCGCATTCGTCAGGCGGAATCGTACCTTGCGTCAGATCTGCTGTTTGCCGCGCGAGATGCATGGCTACACCGCACACAGAAACGACCTCTCGTCAGCATCCTGCTGACGGCGACCACCATCACCCGCACCCGCACGGCGAGACCCATCCTCCTCCCACCACCACAGTGCCTAGCGAGCGCGAGGAGCACCCTTCTGTTGATCTGGCGCATCCATCGAGTCGGCTTACCTCGCGGCTGGTGAGCGTGCCGGGCAGCTCCCCGTACGCATACCCGTTTGCTTCGTCGGATAGGGAGGGTCTAGAGGAGGGACAGCTGGAGCACACCAGGAGCGAGCGCACCGAGACATTCGACGACGACACCATGTCCATCAAGTCGCAGCACAAACGCATGAGATCCGGTGGGGGGGGGACAGACGAAGAGAGGGAGATGGGAGCGGAGGGGAGGGGAGGGGAAGGGTAGACAGACCACACACGATTGACGTATGCACACATGCATGCATGCACATGTTGTGGGTCGTTTCTGTGTCATGTGTTGTGGTCGTGCAGAGTTAGGTGATGTGCCCGAGTTGCACAACTGGGACGAGCGGCACTCGGCCCGGGAGCAGCGCCGCATCGAGAACTACATCAAGATGATCCAGGCTAGCGAGTCCAAGGCCGACCACCGGGGCGCCACGTCGCCCACCGGCCAGACGGAGAGCGGCTCGTCGGGCGCCGCCGTGGGTGGCAAGAAGGAGAGGGGGGTCAAGCGCAAGGACATGGACAAGGACAAGGACAAGGACAAGGATAGCAAGCCGGGCAAGAGGGGGGCAGGGGCGAAGGGGGAGGGCAAGGTGGCCGGTGGGGCCACCGAAGAGGGGGAGAAACATGTGCGGGTGAGAGGGGAGGGGAGGAGAGGAGAGGAGTGGAGAGGAGAGGAGGGAAAGGCGTGTATGTATGCATGTCTGCAAATCTCTCTCTCTCTCTCTCTCTGTGTGTGTGTGTGTGTGTGCGTGCGTGCGTGTGTGTGTATGTGGTCTGGTTTGGTCAGCGCCGTGGCCGTCCCCCCAAGGAGCGTGTAGTGGATGAGACGACACCGCTCGCTGAGGCGCTCAGTAAGCCATGCACCACACAATGAACGGCAGGGCTGATGCATGCGGACATGTATGTATGCTTTTATCTGTGTGATGTTTGCTGTTTCTCCTCTTGTGTGCCAGAGAGTGGTCGTCGTTCTGCCGTCAGCCCTCAGCAGGCCCAGGCCAAAGCCAAAGCAGCGGGAAAAGCCAAGCACAGGTAACCACACAACACAACACGCCAAAGCCGCGGACGCTCATTCGTCTCTATCCCTCCCTGTTTGTTGGTCAGTGAGCCGCGTATCGCTCCCAGTGATGCGATGCCGCCCCAGCACCACCCGCCTGCCATGGCTCCCCCGCTGCCCACCAACCCCTCAGCAGCACCAACATCTGAGGATGAGGACCGCCAGAGCTACGCCTTCTCGCCCTCCGCTGCATCGCACCATGCCCCTCTGCTGCACCCCCGCCCCATTCCCATCCCCGGCCAACACCCCGTGGTGACTCTGCCCCCCGCTGCCAATGTCGTCACCATGATTGCCGACGTGGCCCCGCCGAACACCACTGAGGACAAGGAGAAGGAGCAGGCCAAAGCCAAGGGGGAGGGCGACGTGCCGATGCAGCCGGTCGTGGTGGTGCCCTCCCAACCGTCGCCCTCCCCCCTGGCCATGCGTGTCCTCGACCCCGCCAAGGAGGTCGACCGGCGCATTCTGGCCCGGCGGGACAAGAAGGAGCGGCGCGCCAAGGAGAGGGCCGCCAAGGCGCAAGAGCTGCAACAGAAGAAACTTATGCGGGAGGCGGCCAAGGCTAAGGCGGCGGAAGAAGAGCAGAGCAAGGGACAGCAGGGGGAGGGAGAGGGAGAGGGGGAGAAGCCAGATGGGAATACGGGCAAGGAGGAGGGAGAGATATGATGGGATGGCTGGCTGGCTGGCTGGCTGGTACCTATCGTGATGCATTCATTCTTTCGTTCATGTGTGCGGCACCATCCATCCATCCATCCCCCATCTGTGTGTATTGCTATTGTCACTTTGTTTGTCTATGCATACATTGCTGGCACTGGGTGGTGGCAGTGGGTTGCTGAGTTTGAATTGAATCAGATTCTGCCGATTGATGGTCGATCGATCGCTGCCCCTGATGTATCACACTGACTGCAGCGCAGTAGCGCAGATCGACGACTGTATTTATTTGTATACATCGTAGCTGGCTGACGATATGTATACATATGCATTGTATGTGTATGTGTGTGTGTGCGTATGTGTGTGTGTGTGCGGACACATGCATCACGTCCCGTCACACGATTTATATCCATCGAATCATTGAGTACACCAGGCGTCGAGCGGGTCTGAGGAAGACAAACAGACAAGCACAAAGCAGCGAACGAACCCACGAACGACACAGACAGACATTTTCGTCCAACCATTTCACCGGCGTGCGTTCCCGAGCACAGAGAGCATTGCATATCCACCTGTTTGCTGCATCTGCCCTCTGCGTGCTGCGTGTTGCGTGTCCGTGTTGCGTGTTAGGATTTTCATGTCAGGGCCTTCATTCATTCATCTTAACTCCGTCCGCATGTTCGTAGGCTCGGCGAGGGGATCAGACGCGACAGCTTGGCGAGGGAAACAACAGCATCAGAGGTTTGCTTCGGTTTGTGGGTGCGGGTATGAAGTTTTCAACGGCTTAAAACAGCTTCAACGTTGACAGAGCCAGACAGATAGATGATGACCGGCTTCTCCCGAACCCACTTTTGTCGGCATGCGCTTCCTCTGCCCCTGTCTCAAAGTGTTTGCGTCATCAACCCACTTGATCGATCTGTCTGCCTCTCCATTCGCTCAGGCCGTCTCCTTCCTCTCATTCTTCCCTTCAGGCTGTGGCTGTTTGGGAAGGTCGAAGAAATCTTCCTCGAGTGTGTATGCGTGCGTGTCTCCTGGTCGCCGGACCCCAATTTGAGGCGCAAGGCAGCCGTTGGAACTCTTAGAGAGGCTAGCTTTCAGCATGTATTTGGCGATCAGTGGCGTGCAAAAAGCACGGTGCAATCGCTCTTTGCCACGCCATCGCTCTTTGTGAAGCACCAGCACGGTTGACTGCACGAGGCACATGACCTGTAGGCCAAGACATACATGCGCGTGAATCACCGCAGCAGCATGGAGGCGTATGGATAGCTATTGAGCTACCTGGTGGGCCTGGCTGCCTTGGGGGAAGCTGGAGTGGATGGTGATGGATGCAGGCATTAGGTCATCGGCTCGAGCGTTGGTCGGGCCGCCAAAGGTTCGCTCCCCTTTCGCCACGCACTCCTTGGTCAGCTCTTCGAGCTGCGGCCAGGCATCGAGGAGGTCGAAGAAGAAGCGTGTGTCAAGGTCCATTGCCTCCTGCAACCCCTTTCTCTCCTTCACGAGGTGGAGTGTCATGTGGTAGCGCTTGTCGCGTTTGGCCTCCTTGTCCTCGACCTTGCGGACCTCAAGGTCAATCTTGCCAGGAATGTCATTGCCAGTGACGTTGCCGGTGTCCATGTCCTCGAGTTCATCGAGCAATTCCTCAAGAAGGTGCGATCGAAGGATGTGGGTTGAAAATATTGCCGTCTGCGTATTCTGCAGCTTTCTTGTCATTTTTCTGCAGCTGTCGTATCTCTCTTTGCTTGCTTTGGGAGCGAAGCGGAATCCGAAACTCTGGTACCAGAAACCTGGAATGGCACAAGACAGATCGACAAAGAACGGGTGCCATGACTGCTAAACTGTGCCTTTACATATCCGCGTACCCACCCGCTTTTTGTAGGGTGTACAAAGCTTTGATGCTGCTGGCGTCCTGTTACAGCAGACCAAGGGAGACAGGCAGACTTGTGAGTATACAGGCTCACTCCCATCGTAACCTTGATGATCGTTTCCTTGCAGCCCCACTCAGCGCCATACGTATCAAGGAATGCAAGCAATGCAACCAAGAGCGTGTTGCCGTTGAGTTCCTTGCCTTTGTCCACCCTTAGTTACCAGAGACGAGAGAGAGAGAGAGAGAGAGCATGACTTGTGCTTATCTGTGCTTAATTCGCCTACCGGTAGACTTCACAGACGCGCGTCTCCTTTCCCCGATCCATGAGGCGCAAAAGGCTTACGCCATCTCCAGCGGGCGTCATGCCCGCTGCGCTTAACATGACACCGAACCAACGCCCGACGGGGATTCCCTGGACGGCCCTCAGTGCGACCCAATTCTCGGACTCCGATGATTTCTGCAAGAGCAGGACCACATTCAGATGATGTTTGCCCTTGAGGTTGGACTGAAGGCGGCTGCTGAACTTGTCGGACACATCGACAGAGCAACTACATCCATGCATTGCAGCCAGCGGCCAAGAAAGTCAACACAAGAAAAGCATCTGTCTGCATCAAAGCAGCTCATGCCTACTCATGCCTTTCCTCCTTGAAGTTTTTCTTGTCCACCTGATCTCGATTGGGTCCACAGGGAAGCTCACGGGCGGGGATGAACAGCTGGGCCCTTCAGTGGTCTTTTCCACTGAAGAGGATAACAACACGTGGCCTGCACCGCCCTCCAGCTGACTGAAAAGGATCAGGGCAGTGCAGAGCGACCATGCACGAGAATGGACGACCATGCCTGAAAATCCCGATTCCCATTCGTAACCCTCCAGCTGACTGAAAAAGGGGGCAGCTCGTGGGGGCTGGATGGGGGCGTCTCCCCGAAAAAAGAGCCAGGAGCATCTCCTTCTCAATCTTGGACGCTCTCACCGAGCATCCACGACTCAGCATGAGTGCTGTTGACCGTCCACCTTGATGGATGATGAATTTCTGAGCCGTTGGGCCCCGTGAAACCCACAGAAAATGGAAAAATACTGAAAAATGGCGCACGAAGATGACGGTCTGCCGCTCGACGAGCAGCATGACGAAGCGCATGACGATTTTTTGCTCGACGATTTGCTTAATGCTCCGCGGGCTTCAGCTGACGCGGCACAGGTTCGCTGCATCTGGATACAACCAAATGGATACGAGTAACATATGCGTCAGCACTCGTGTTTCGATCTTGCAGGCGTCGGCTGCGGAGAGCCATCCATCGACAAGGGCTCCACACGGTGGCAGATCCACTCAGGTACGTGCAAGATGCGGGGGAGACGGAGCATCGTCTGTTTGCTTCTGAACAAAATGTTGTGCATTCACGGCGCATGCAGGCTCCTGTGCCGCCTGTGATGCAGACACCTGTGTATGTGCTGCGGCCGAGTGACAATTCGGGGGGCAAGAGAGGCGTGTCGTCACGCGCCAAGTCTGCTGGCAGGAAGGCGGGTAGGCGTGCAACCGACACGTTCATGTTGTGCAGGCATTCAATATGCGTGTGTGTCTGTCTGTGTGTGCTTGTCCATGCAGCCAGCAGCAAATCGCATGGAGGGGCGTCGCTGATGCCGTCGGCGAGGAAAGGCAGTGAAGGGGCCTTGCTGAGGTAACCCGTTGATGTGTGCAGGGAGATGTCAATACGTGTCCACGTGTGTGTATACAGTGAGAAGGATCGGGCCGAGAGGTATTTCTCTGTCCGTGACGAGAACAATGCGCTCAAGAGACACCAGGCGCAACTGAATGAGCAAATCAGGGCCCTCACGGTGCGCATTCATTCAGTCAGTCAGTCATTTTCTGTCGTCTCTCCGTTTGGCACAAGTCTACACATGCGTACCTACGTAGGTGAAGTTGCAGCGGCTGCAGGGTGATTTGGTCAAGTCGTCCGCCTATCCGTGCGAAGGCCTCGTGTCCGACGAGATCGAGCAGCTCAGAGAAGTACGCGCACACGAATACTCTCATACTTATGTCAGGAGCTCATATGTTAGGAACTGCTCGAGGCCAATGAGAGGATCCGAAAGCAGGAGAGGCTCCTGGCCCACGATCCAAGCCTCAAGGTGACTGTGTGCCTGAACGGAGTATGCGTTTATGTCCACACGTCTTGCTTCTGCATGCAGCTCCTTTCTCACGGAGGAGGCTATCTGCGTGCCAGGGCAGCAATGTACACATGCCCACGGGAGGATCGACACACAATCATTTGGAAGTATAATGTCCATTGTGTTGTGTAGGCCCTTGCCGTCTCTGCCTTCCCCGAGACGCTCTGAGTCGCCCATTGTGCACTCGCTCAGGTGTGCATCCAATTTGCACATATGAGGGTCGAATGGACTTGAATACATGTCTTCATGATGTGTCCAGGTGTCAGCTGGCTCACGCAAAGGAGCAGACAGAGAGGTTTCAGGTGTGTCGATATTCCGTGGGTAACATTTACACGTTGGCCACGTGTCTCTTCCTTTCAAATGCAGGCGCAGAACGAGCAACTAATCGATCAGCTCCACAAGATGGCCGGCAGTGGCATCAAGCAGACAGCCACAGAAGTACGCGTGAGAATGCTTCAAAGAAGGCCGATTGACATGTTCACGTACACACAAATTGCAACAGGACCGCATGGCTGTCTCGGCGCCTTCATCCAGCGATTATGAGGTGGAGAATCTCCGCAAGAGGCTCAGAGAGGTGAGACGAGCACATGCATCCGTTTATGTACAATGTGGGCAATCACGTGGGCATGGGAATGCCTGCAGGCTGACGACGAGAGGCGTTCGCTGATGTCCAAGATCCAGCAGCTAGCAGAGAATCCCTTCCTCAGTGCCCTCGAGGGCAAGTAAGCATGTCGCCACACGTGGATCTGTGTTCATGGCCTTGCGTACAGGCTCGTGTCTGAGCGAACACTGCAAGAAATGGAAGAGCGACTCAAGAAGAAAGAAGAGGTGCTTCAACCCACACACACCTGTGTCTCCGTATGCATGACGTCCAGCCACATGCGCCTAATTCGTGTCTGTCTGCAGGAGGCTCGTAATGTCCAGGACCAGCTGGACATACTGGAGTCAGAGCGCAAGAGACGCGCAGCCGAGATCGACATGGAGAGGCAGCAGGTCAGTCCCTACACGCATGTGTTGTGTTGCCTGCATTGGGCGTTGTGTGTACGTACAGTATAGGTCGGCCATCGAGCAAAATGAGAGGCTGAAAGTGCGACTGGAAGACAGAGACAACCAACTGGCGTCATTCCATGTGAGCACAGAGAGTCGTGGATTGACGTGCGGGTGTGCATGTGTGCGTCTCTCAATCTATCGACAGGATCGCTTGCGCATTTTCATGGGCGTCCTGTCGTCCACCGAGCAGGTACATGAACAGCAAGGAATCAACGTGTATTTCTGTGTGAACGAGTGGTCATTTGTGCGAATCGATTATGCACACAGGAGTTCGTGCAGCAGTTCCTTGGAGAGCTGATGGAAAAGGACATCAGAGAGGGAAAAAGGCTAGCTCCGGGTGGCAATATGCTCCAGTGTAGGCGCACAACTATGCGAACACTGGGGCCATGCCCACACAAACGGATGTCCATGTGTGTGCAGTGGTCGATCAGCTGCGTCTGGAGAAGGCCCAGCTGGCAGAGGAAGTGCAAGCCGCACACTCCCTTCTCAAACGGTATGTAAGATACACACATGTTCATGTCAATCTGAACATGTGTTGGTCCTCTCACGTATACAGTGAGACGGCGATCGCGTCGTCTCTCCGCTCGTTACACGACACCGACATAAATGAGCTGACGGACCAAATCTCGGCAATGGGTACATACTTCTGCCGACGCAAGATCGTAGATACTCACAATCGTTTCCACGTGTGCAGCGGTTGATTCGGGCAAGTGGCGCATGTTGGCGGACCAAAGGCAGCACGCCATGCGAGAACTGCAGACCGAGCTGGCAAAAGCAGGCACCAGCCAGGTACGCAAATACACGCATGTGAACATCCTCAAGCACAAAATGCTGTATGAGCAGGATCGGCTTTTCGAGCGTCCCGACATGCAGCCTAGCGGAGAGAATTCGCTCGGTGCCTTCATGCATAGACCGCGCATGGATGATTTCACTTCCAAATTGACATGTGTGGATGCAGACATCTACATTGGCCAGGGGCAGATCGAGTCGGCTGTTGTGGGCGGCGATGAGGGGACAAGCTCATGCATACTGGTCGAGTTCTATGACTATGACGCGGCCGGCACACAGGTAGGCAGGCATCCCTCGTCGAATGCACTGCCTACTTGTGTCTTTGTGTTTGTCTCTTGATAGCACGCGATTGGTCTGTCGCCTCGCTATGGGTCGATGGTCTCCTTTCCCCTGCAACCCGACGAACGCACACTCGATCACATACAGAAGGCACGTTGGGAGATACCAACACGGAGACGTGTGTGTATCCGTACTCATGTGTCCGTGCGCTCACACAGGAAGGGCTGCACATGGAGCTGTGTGTATTGCGTGAGCCTGGCGAGCGGCCGATGACCCTGGGCAGGTGCCAGGTGCCCCTGGGCGACATCCTCAATGCGACACCAGCATACCCCAGCCCAGCTGTCAGAGGCACGGCTACATTCGTCGGTACCAATGGATGTAGGGCCGCATTTGGAGATGCGTATACTTGCGTGTGCGGCTGTTGCACACATCAGGTGATGGTCGGGCGGTTGGACGAGTGGACTATCGGATACGTATACGCAGCCCGATCATCGAGCATATCGACGTGCACAAAGGAAAGGTCAGCGTGACTATGGACTTGTGGATACACAAGCAATTGTGTTTATGTCAATTCTTGCAGCGGCAGCTGGTCGATGCGCAGGCTGCGACGGAAGCACGGATGATGATCCCCCATGGCGTGCAGGGCATCGACAGCTCACTGCTGGCCCGTATGTATACTGTGCCACACAGTTGTGCTCATTCACTTGAATGCCCACGCATTTGTGTTTGTGCAGCTACGCCAGTCCACACTCTCCTGATCAACGGTACGGTACAAACACATCGATATGCGTACATGTCTCTCCTCATGCGAGCGTGTCTCTATCCACGACAGTTGAGAGCATTAGCGGTCTGCCTCCCTCTGCGCGATCATATGTGTACTTCGAACTCCCCGAAGGCAAGAGGCACTTCACGCAGACAATGCAAGGCGGCGATCCACGGTGACTCACCCAGCAACGTGCACGTACAGGGTCTGTACGTCTTTGTTCGCGTACACATAGGTTTGAGAGTGAGTGTCGTGTGCGCATCAACGTGAGCGATGCGGCAGCTCTCCAGTGGATGTCGCAGCAGGCACTCCACTGCTTCGTCTTCGACGACACCGCTGAAGATACATCACAAGTGCGCATACGTGTGTACACAAGACATCGACATATGTACACACGAAGGTACTGCAGGCGGCTGTGCTGGGCGAGTGCCACGCGTCTCTCATGCCGCTGCTGCTCAAGGTAGGGTAAATGGTCCCTATTTATACACATCTATCTCCTTCGCATCTCGATCTTCGTATGCAGGCCTCACACGTGCTTCGCGAGTCGAAATGCCTCTCTGATCCATCCACCGGCAAAATGACAGCCGCACAGCTGCACGTACAGGTGAGTGAACACCCACGTGTATGTCCATGTGCAGCTCTATCATTCTTACCAACTCGTTCAAACAGGCCCGCTGGCAGGACATTCACCTCGCTGATGTGCCTGAGGCACCGCCAATTGCACCTCAGATGTCTATGCACACAGATGCTGAGGGGGCTCGCCAGCAGCCACAGCCGCAGCAGCAGCCTTCCTGTGACCACGTTGCTCTCCGCATTGCCGCCAAGATGCCCGCGATCGAAACCGACTTCACTCGCGCATGGAACATGATTGGCGCCAAGAGGTGGGCGGACCGTGATCAGGGTAGACAGACACAATACAAGTCCCTGTCTCAGCAACGGTCTTCTCTCATCGCGGGAGCTCTCACATCTCCTGCTGTCGTTGCCCTTCGGCCTGTCGCGTGATGGAGCAAACCTCTTGATATCATATTGCCCAGCATTGCCGACCGACAGGGAGAGCTTTCTCACCTTCGTGCAAAAACACGGAGGTCAAATCGACCAGGGGCACCGACAGCTGATTGAGAGGATCGCTGGCGCATTCGAGAGAAGTCACAAGACGGCCGATCAGATATTCAGGCAAGCACACGACACAAGCGATCCGTGTACAAATTGCATTCTGTGTATGGATGGATGTGCTTGCTTTGCTCCCAGCGAGGTCGACATTGACCGTTCCGGCCGGCTTTCGCAGCACGAGTTCTCCAGGCTCTTGCTGGCTTTTGATGACTCGCTGACAGACAGTGACCTCGGCCTGCTGTGGCACAATGCAGACAAAGACGGCTCAGGCAACATTGACAGAGACGAATTTGCCAAATTGTTTTTCAGACACAGAGGGAGAGCTGCTACTGGTGAGTGAGTGATCCTCTTGTCTGTCCTGTTTGCTTGTTCGCTTCCTTTCTCTGCAGATAGCACCATCGTCCATCTGCTGGATCGCCTGAGAAAGCGCGCAATCAGCGAATGGCTCTTTGGCGGCATCCGGGAGACACACGTCGACCGTGTTGACATGTCAGAGCGGCTGAGGGAACTCTCATGCGGGCTGTCGAACAAAGAACTCGAGCAGGTCATTCCGAGACTCAGACACACACACACACACACACACACAGACATTCGCAGTCCCCCATTTCTCTATTGTCAGTTGCTCGACCACTTTGCTGCGAGAAATGGATTGGTTGATGTGGAATCCCTTCGGCGTGAGCTCGACAAACCCCCAGGCGGCATTGACTTGTTGGTGCACAACCTGGGCAGCCGCATCCGGAGGGCAATCGAGCGCACAGGTTGGTCACGTTACCGCATGGGGTGAATGCTCCCTCTCTCTCTGTGTGTGTCATGGCGTGCAGGCGCATCGATTGAGGACATATTTGCCCGTGTGGATGAGGATGGCTCAGGGCGGTTGGAAAGAGCAGAGTTCCGGGCATTTGTTGAGAGGTTTGAGCCCTCGATAACGCCGAGGCAATTTCAGGGACTGCTCGATTGTCTCGACAAGGTTCTGACATGGCCAAAAGGCAAGAACAATGCTGTGTGTACATGGGAGTCCTTTATGCAGGATTGGTCAGGGTCGATCAGTTTGAGGGACTTTCGTGCGTTCATAGGGGACAAGACGGAGGAGAGGGTCGTCACTGAGACACACAGTGATGGCCTCATGAACCGCCTGTGTCGCTGCTTTGACGCACATGCAAACACTCTGCTACGGGTGAGCTGATTTGTGCAGACATCAGAGAAGGTGTGCAAGTCAGTGTACGCATGTACGCGCATGCAGCTGTTTCTGGATCACTCTGGAGAGCTTGCACGTGACGAGTGGGTGGCGGAACTCTCGGTTTTGCCCGTGGCCTTCTCACTTCCTGGTGTGTGCGCATACAGCGCATGAATACATGTATAGAAATGTGTGTGTGAATGAATGCAGAGCTCGATCACCTATTTTGGACGATGAAGGGACCGGAGAGCGATCGCCTGACCTATGATGACTTCGTTGCGGCAATCGACCAGCATCGGCAGCTGGTATGTACATTCGTAGCTACATATACTCATGCACGTCGGTCTCGACGTGTGTTTACACAGGGAGGGGGTAAAGCGACACAGGTGCTGAGAAGGATTTGTGAGGCGATCGAGAGAGCAGGTACATCGTCGAACGTTTGTATGCGCATGATGCCGCTAACGTGCGCTTATATTCCCACGTTAAGGTGTCGATCTGTCGACGGTTTTCTCCCGCATTGACACGAGAGGCCTCGGTTACATCACCCCCTCTCAATTCGCGTCTACCCTGACCTCATTCGAGCCCTCACTCACAGACACCGACATTGTATGCACACATATGCATATGCCGAGACGTGTACACATGGTGCACATTGTGTGTGTGCAGGAGTATCTGGTGTCTCTTGCCGACAAAGATCACGACGGCGAGATTGACTTCAGAGAGTTCGCCAGACTGATGAGAGAGAGCAGCACGGACCAACAGAAGCCGCTTTTTAGGTGCGCTTTTTAGTGTGCACTCATGTGCGTCATAAATTATTCATAGGATGCCCGTCCACACAGGCTAGCCCCCCCCCTTCCCCCCCAACAGACGCAAACAGGAAGGGAGGGGGGCGCCAAAACCAACCACAAAGGTGGGTGCACAACACATAACATTCACGCACAGTTGCACATATCTCCATGTTTGTTTGTACGCACAGGCGAGGAGGCCCACATCGCATCCATCTGTGGCCGCATTGCCAAACGATTCATAGCCGACCAGAGAGTGGACCTCTCCTCGCTTGAAACCATGTGGTAAGTTGGTTCACGCGCCCACACGGATCCACGCGTGTGTGTGCGTGTGTGTGTGTGTGTGTGCAGGGGGCAGGGGAGCATGGATCACTTGTCACTGAGGGACTTTCTGCCCAAACTTGGAGCCAAACTGTCCGCCGATGAGGCCGACATGGTGGGTGTCGCGCGGAATATTCACTGTCACACCTAAATATCTATCCCATTTGAGCATTCATACACGTATAGCTGGCTGCCCATCTGACCAAGAGAGGGACGCGACCAGTGTCCTTTCGGCAGTTGGAGAGCCTGCTCGAGTCATCGGCAGTGAAGGCAAGTCATGCATACGCACGTGAGTACGCAAATGGTATATGTGTGCGTCCATGCGTTGATGCAGGCTACCGCCCTCGACCAATGGGCGATCGATTTCATCTCTCGGGTGAAGCAGGCTGCCCTTCGCAAAGGCACAAGCATGGAAAAGTCGCTGAACACTGGTATGTGCATGCACACATGGGGACACTTGACACACGACGGAGACAACACATAGAGACACGACTCCATCGCGTGCAGACGTGATTTCGTCTTCGGCGCTGAAGAGTGTGCTGAAGGGCGTGTGTGTGCACATGCCCGAGACACAGCTGCAGCGGCTCTGGGACGTGTGCCCGAAGGAGAGTGACGGGTACGCAGTAAACGCATCTCCATTAATGCGAGCACAGGTCTGACGTGTACGTCTCCTGAACCACAGGACGGTGCTTCCCCCGGTGTTCTTCTCCTACTTCTCACAATCGCTGCCCTCCTACCTGTCATCTGTTATCCCCACCGGTAGACACACACAAACACACGTCCTCGCGGATCTGCGCACTCATACGTTCTTTCAGGCAAAGGCCCCTTCGAGTTGAGACCTCCTGTGCCGCTGCGAAGGCAGCGAATCATCAAGGGCGATGAAGGAACACGTACGTATGTGTGCCTTTGCGCATTTGTAAACAAAAGATATGTTCACGTGTGCATGTATGCAGGGAGAGGAGAGCCGGCGGAGAGCGCAGTGGACAGGGAGATGGCGCATGTGCTGCTGGGCAAGATTAGACAGAGGCTGGAGCAGAGGGGACTCACTGCTGAAAGGGCATTCAGGCTGATGGTACGAAGCGATGGACACGCAGCGCAACACACATTTCGTGCATTCATCGATGTAGGACGCTGATAAGAGTGGCTCGCTGTCGCTCGATGAGTTCACACGGTCAGACACTCATGCCCACAGGCATCGAGCATATGTAGTGGACGCATGCAGGGCACTTTCCTGTCTCCATTTGGGCCTGTCCTCTCGCGAGATCGCATCTGTGTTCTCCCTCATTGACACCAATAACAACCGCAGCATCTCTCTTGCAGGTGCGTGCCTGTCACTTTTTTGCCTTATGTGGCTATGTTGACATATGTCTGCACGGTATGTGTCCACCAGAATTCTCGCAAGCCCTGAGCACCAGCAGCCCCCCTGCTGTGACGGCCGCCTGGCTGAGACGGCTGACCGAGAGGATTCGTGGCGCCATCAGCAGAGCTGCTGTCGGGGTGGTAAGCGTGTCTCCAGATGTCGGCGTGGCGCCTACAGGAATCACAGATGCATGTACAGGAGGACGTGTGGCGGCGATTAGCGGACGGCAAAAGCAGCATCGGCTTTGCGGAGTTTGAGAAGGTCGTGGCTTTCTGCTGATACACTCATACTGTCAAATATGTACGTGTCCGTGTTTGTATGTGCAGATGGTCCGTGCGTTTGAGCCCTCTCTGGGTGATGGTGACCTCCACCGCTACTGGTCACTCCTCGACAAGGACCACTCAAACGCACTCGAATACGATGAATTCGCTGACGCATTCGGACCATCCACCGACGGCTACCCAAGTATAAGTACATACAACTGCATACAGATCAATGTGTGTATACGAATGTCGCATTTCTGTCCGTCAGTTGATGTGTCTTCGGTCGATTGGCTGGTGGTGTTGGGGCGAGTGTATCTGGCGATGGAACAGAGAGGCGATTTCGCCCTTCTCGAAGCAAAGAGGTGGTTGCCACCCACAGACATACGTGAATGAGTGGACGAACATGTCTCTATGTCGGCAGCCCTCTGGCGTACGCGGACTTCCTGTCGATCTTGAGTCGCATGCAAGCTCATGTCTCACACGCAGAGGCCCAGGTGACGTTCTCTCACCTCGACACTGATGGCGACGGCCGTATTGACACAAACGACATCAGAGAGGGCATGGATCGCGCCGACACTTGTAAGCGTATATGTACATGTATGTCTGGTCACAAGAGCACTGTTGAACACAACGCTTCTTTTCGTCCACAGGCGAGGAGACTCAGAAAGAGCTCAACAGACTGGAGACGTCAGCAATGTGCACACACCAGAGGGAAAGTCACATTTCGTGGTCCGTGTAGGCTGGCGATGAGAAGAGACGGCAGGAGGTTGCTGCAGTGGTTCAGCGACCGCCACCCGAGCTCTTCAATCACCGCGCAGAAATTCCTGGCCTCTCTTCTCTCTTTGGACCCCCACCTGCCCTCAAGCACGACCACACGCCTCATACACATGGCCGACAAGACAGCCAAGGGACGCATCCTATTCATCCCATTCATCACACGCTTTGCCGGTATGTATGTCTATGGGACGTATGCGTATGCATTTGTTGTGTGTACATCAATTGCAGGCAGAGCGATCCAAGAGCCGCCAACAGCACCAGCCGTGCCCTCTGGTACGTGCACCATAGATCAAAAGGATACGTACCTGTCTATGCATCCATGTACACTAATGTACAGCAGCCACCAGCGAGGAGATATGTGTGTTGATGGATCGTCTGGTGCGGCGGCTGGAGGGCTATCAGCTGTCCGTCACGCAGGCATTCGCCATGTACGACATCGATCAAGACGAGGTATGGACAAACATAAGGGAAAATTATCTCACAGCCGGATCGAGACATGTGAGCCCATGTCTCCCCGTCCATGGTTCAGTTGCTGAGAAAGGCCGAGTTTGCCAAGGCTCTGTGGAGCATGAACCTGAGGCTCGCTCTCGATGAGATAGAGCTGCTGTTCTCACACATCGACTCCGCACAAACCGGCCAAGTCAGCATAGGCGACCTACAGGTAAGTAAACTGACCACCTCTGCTTAGCTAACACACAAAGCATATCTTTCTGTCTCCGGTCCTTTGTTTCCTCAGCGAGCCGTGCAGGGCCACAGATCACAGAATTACGCCCAATGGGGAGAAGACATATTCCAGAGAGTGGTCGCAAGTCTCGCGCGGACGGGGCTGGAGCCAGCAAGTGCCTTGCAAAAACTTGACAGACACGGCAACGGGCTGATCGACGCCAGAGACTTCACGCGCTTTCTCAAGACATTCGAGCCATCCTTGGCCGAAGACGACCTCATTAAGTCAGAAAAAACAGACACAGCGATGCCCTGATTGTCATGTCCCTCTTGTTGCAGGCTGCTTTGTCTCGTGGACAAAGACACCAGCGGAGCCGTCGACGCAGACGAGTTCATCAAGACATTTGCCGCTGTCAGAGCGCCGTCCGTGCCTGTGCCGCGTTCGCCGACGTTCCATGACGAGGGCACATTTGTTCCGACTCTGGCAGCCGATGATCCTTATTCGATCATCCTAGCCCGCATTCGCGGCAAGATGGCTGGCATCGAGCGGTTGGTGGCCCACGACGACAGGATCGACGCGGTGGTCTACGGGACGGTTATGAAGCGATGTGGGATAAAGCTCTCGGCAGCGGAGCTGGCGGGGCTCTTTGGTCGCCTCGACACAGACAAGGACGGCTACATCTCCTTGAGAGACCTGAGGGCGGCCCTGTCTGCCGCCCCCACGAGGGAGTGGGCAGATGCTCTCTTTCGCCGCATTGGTGATGCAATCGTGTACACGGGCCGGTCACTGGTGGACGAGATGCGCGAGGCGGACATCGACGGCAGGGGGGCCATCGGTTCGGGCGTCTTTCGCGGGGTGCTGAGAGGGATCGAACCAAGACTGACGGACCAAGAGCTGGAGAATATGACGCACTACGCCAACAAAGTAAGTCCAGGAAGTGCGGGCGCATCTGTGTACTTGTGTGGAAGTGAAATGTGTGGTGTACTACTGATCAGGCCGAGGATGGTTCAATCGACATCGAGGATTCTCTGAATGCCATGGCTCGCGCAGACCCACGTACGGCCCGCCGCACACTCGAGGGAGTGGCCGGGTGTTTTGCGAAGCGCGTGAGGCAACTCCAAGACCGAAATGTTCTGGAGAGAGCATTCGCGAGGCACGACACCGCAAAGAGCGGCATCGTGACCGCATCGCAATTTGCACGAGCAATCACGTAAGCAGTCTCAATGCCGCCCATTCGCCCTCACGGAAAAGGCGCTTACGTGTACAGGTCGTTGTGGCCATCTGCGAGCGACAGCGACCTGATGCAGCTGCTCAGGTTCACTATGCGAGGCAGCACACCAACCACATGGGACCAGTTTGCATATGAGCCGTTCCTGCGACGATTTGCGGACGACACGGGCGATTTTCATCCGGTGGCAAAAGAGGAGAGGGGCAAAGTGGCAAGACACTGCCAGCTGCTGCAGGTAAGAAGCGGAAAAGAAGAGTCCTACATGTCCCAACAAACAGAGACAGGCATGACGTCATGTATCCAGGATGCCCTTGTGGCGAGGGAGCTTTCGCTGCCAGACTTAGTGGAGGGCGCCTCTCTTTCTCGCGATGTCTTCGTGGACCGATTGCGCACACACCAGGTGATATCAAGACACGCACACCCACACAGATTGTGTATGAAGGTTTTTTGCAGGTGCGAGTCGACCCAGCTGCGCTTGTGTCGGTCCTGAGGCTGACGGCCATCGATGCGAGCGGCAAGATGGACACACAGGAGCTGATCCCACGATTCAACCTTCTTCTGCGGGAGCGGGAAACCACCACGGCAGGTACGTGTACGGCCATTGACACACACGCACACTGACAAACAGACAAGCAGACGTGCGGGTGGGCGTGTGCAGAGAAGGAGAAGAAGAGGCCATTACAGCTGGCCCTCCCTGATCGCATGTGTCCCGTTGCATTGACGGAGAGCCAGCAACACGCGTTGAAGGGCATACTGGCCAGACGAGACAAGCAGCAGGTAGGCTTTATATTAACGTACTTCCGCATTTGGACGTGAAGATGCGTGTACGGCGTGCAGACGGGCTATGTACCATTTGACACGCTCGTGATGGCATTGTATGACGTCGGCGTGGACCTCCCGCCCTGGCGGCAGGATCAGGTATCCGCTTAAGCATATATGAATCCATACATGTCTCCCCTCGTATGCATGTGTTTTCGGTCTCTCAGTTGAGGCGTTGGCTGGTTGAGTGCGGGGAGGGGCAGGAGCCGCATGGACACGTCTGCTATCTACCCCTGCTGACCCCTGCCGCGCAAAAGACAGAAACTATCAGCAAGACCGCACTCACTGCCGGACAGGCGCTTCGCTTCACTGCGTCGGACATTGTGCTTTCCGGCCGTGCACGAGCATCATACACCGCTTTCCGGCTCGAGTGCGAATTTGCCAATCACATCCTCTCATCGCCGCTGATCCCTGCACCCAAGTAAGTAATGTCCATCCATATTTGTATTCGGCTTAACCTATCTATGTATCTGCAGGCGGAACTTCACCTTGTTTGCCTCGTCTCGGCTTCGAGCCGACTGGAGTGCCGATTTTCCTCTGGCTGGCAAAGACGCCGTCGACACGGCCGATCTTCGTGAGGTGTTTATCCACTGCCGTCAGTCTATCATCTTCACCGTGTATGGCCTTCCGTATACCCACGAGAATCTGAGCAGCAGCGGGGCGGTCACACCAACACAGCAGCAGGCACTCACCCCCACAGCCGGGGAGAGGCCAGCGACACCGCCGTCTGCCCGAGGCGGCTTGAGCGAGATGGGATTTGGGTGGGGGATTGGCGAGGGCAAGAAGGTACTTATCCATGGACACATCCCGACATGAGTATCAATGTGTGTACGTATGATATGTGTATCTGTCGTGGCCGCCGCAGCTTGGCTCTGTGGCGCTGCGCGGGGAGACATTCAAGAGACGAGGGGCCTTGAGGGATGTCAGCAAGAGGGAGCTCGTCCTCTACTGGCCGGAAGGTGCATGCACTACTTGTACACTGGGGGGAGACACCACACACACCACGGGTATTTGCTTTGCGATGGCAGGTTCGACGCAAGATACAGCAGCTCTACGCGTGTCGTTGATCGTCTCATCGCAGAACGTCAGACGTCTGGAGAAAGCGATCAGATAGAAACCCTCTCCGCGTTTGGAGACACCACATTGTCTTCATGTTCACGTAGCTCTGTCAATACGCGTTGTTTCAAAGCTCGAATCGAGACACATGGAGGGTGAATGATTGAAACGTTACGTGGAGCCCGGCGATACATAGTAGAGGCGAGCTTGTATGCTCATGGTCTGTACGAGGCTCCCCAGCAAGAGGTTGCTGCACGCGAGCCTCGAGAGGCGCAGGAAACGCGTCGTCCCATTGAAGTGGCTTCAATCTTCGTGTTCAGCTTAGAAGAAATGGAGAGAACAAGCTGGGAAGACGCTGAAAAAACGCGTTGAAGGAAAAACTTTCGTCTCCTAGAGATTTTCTGCATCTGTGTCCATCTGGGATACCTGTACGCTAAGCGTCGAACATCCGGACTGCGGTGTTTGACGCGGCGCGCGTCTCTAACCCAATCCACACAAAGAGGTTGGACCGGAAACGCCGCTGTGAAGAAGGCGCTCGTCTCAGTTTCAGTCTCCACAATCGAACGATGGTGACACAACGGCAAAAGGTCGGGAAGTGACCTGGCAGACGTGTGTGTGTGTGTGTGTGTGTTGATGTCTGTGCAGGGGGACGATTTGAAGTTTGTTGACTCTGAAATGGGTGGTGTGCCGTCCACTGCACCGTCGTCAGTCGCTCCTACAGGGCGCGGCCCTGTTGGGCAGGCCGATATGGCCGAATCAACCAGCTCATCGATGGGCTTCCTCAAGACGGCCAAGCATCCCGTCGTGTGTTGCTTCCATCTGGGATTCAAACTGGCGGCTTTGATTACGTAGGTGGCAGGACAGACAAGGACGGGGAAGAGACTCACCCTGACTGTCGGTGGGTGATGGGCGTGTGTGTGTGCTGGCAGGTTTATTTTTTCTGGGATCATCTTCAGTAATTTCATCGTCAACTTTGTGGTGACGACTGTCTTCCTCGCATTCGACTTCTGGACCGTCAAGAACGTCACAGGGAGGTATGTATGCACGTAGACGGCACCGGATACACAGTGCGTGCCAGGCAGATGGCGTCGGTCTCTCTGTGCCAGGCTGTTGGTGGGCATGCGGTGGTGGAACGACATCAAGGAAGACGGGACGAGCGAATGGATATTCGAGTCACTCACGGTGAGAGCATGCCTTGTCGAACGGGCGAGGGGATGGCTGGCCACTCCTCTGTGTCTTGTTGTCTTGGTGGGGCGGTGCGTCTGGTTGTATGTAGGACGAGCGTCAGATCAATTCGACCGACAAGAATGTGTTTTGGGCAGGTCTGTGGCTGTGGCCTGTCGCATGGGTCGTCTTCCTGTTCGTCGAAATATTCAGACTGCAATTCACATATGTGAGGCAGACAGCCAGGCGGCAGCGCCGCACGCCGATTGATGGATGCATCGCTGATCTCCTGTGTGCCTGTTCAGCTGCCGATCCCCATTATGGGTCTCATTCTGGCGGGTTCAAACACAATCGGATACTGGAAATGCAGCAAAGGTGTGTTCACGCGGCCACGCAGACGATCTGCACAGACCATGTGTACACAATGCGTGTGATGTGATGTGATGTGATGTCGCTGGGACAGATGCGAAAGACAAGGTGCGCCAGTGGGCTCAGCACAACGCGGTGCGGGCGGTCGTGGGCTCAGTCATCTAGCTGGTCAAGATTGGGGTCCGTGCAAAGTGTTGATAGATGAACCGAGTACATACACACGCGACGGCAGATAATTAAGAAGATATGTGGAAGCGACAGGAGAGAGAGGGGGAGGTTTTTGCGTCACCTACCTTGTGTGCATTTCTCTCTTCGTTCGTGCCCTTCTCTTCGGTCATCCCTAGCACTGACTGTCAGACCATTGGTCTTGCCGCATGCTGCGTGATTTAATTAACACCTAGTCTGTTTGTTGGCAACGTTCGCCGATCAGTTACCAATGTGCCCCATTGACCCACACAGCAAGCAGCTCAGCTCAGCTCACGCCGGCGAATTGTCTGCCACGGAACCACGCACCAACCTTGGTCCATAAATAGTGACTGTCAACACGGAAAAAGATCACCAGTGTCCTCTTGTCACACGGAAAAAGACACATCACATGCACACATGTCTTCGGCCACAGCGACTGATGGCTCAAAAGGTGAGCATGCGCACAAGGAGGAAACAGAAAGGCAGGAAATAGCTTACACTTCACCCGTTTCTTTGCGATACACTGGGCCCTCTCTACCAACGACCCTTTTCATCAACAACACATCAACAAAACCCTCTCTCTCTTCTCTCTTCTCTTGCGCTCCCTCCTTTGCTGTTGCTCAGACACTACTGTTGCGCCATATGTGCTACATCGATATCCTCACACTGCCCACTATACACCCAACGGACACCGAGAAAAATGCGGCGCCGCGATCGACGAGTCAAATTAGTGACTCGTCGAGCACACGAGCGCCCCGCTGCAGCCATTCGTCCCCATCCGAGCAACACAAGAGGCATGAACGTCACATAGGATCACGTTTCTCTATCCGATCGCGAGTTCGTTAGGTTTGTCGCACTCAGCCAAATCGTAGATCTCGGTGTCCACAAGGTCGTTCCAATCGGTAATGGGCTCCATGTCCCTCTCACGCACCAGCACCTTGTTGTTCTCCTACACGCACACGCACACTCAGACAGTGATACCACAGCTGAGCTTCTGTCTGTCTGTCTTTCTTTCTGTCTGTCTGTCTGTCTGTGTTGTCAGGTCCTCTCACCTCCCAAAGCTTGAACGTTTGTGGCGTCACTCGCCTTGAGACGACATCCTCATCTCGACCAGTGCGGCCGGCACGCATGTAGATCACCTTGCGAGGGGCCCGCTCTGACACGTAAGCAGACACAGATGACTGCTGTGCCTCCCCCTGGGTGCGCGTCCTTTCTGCCTCACCTCTGACAACGATGCTGCATGTGAGCGGCGAGGAGGGGTCCGTCTGCACCGTGATGCTCTCGTGTGGCATCAGGGTCTTGCCGCTCATCGTGAACACAAAGTCACGCGGGCTGTACTGATTCAGGTGGGGCTTGAATTCTTGTTTGATGTCCCCTATCATCAGATAGAGGGAACTCCGCCTCTTGACATAAGCAGGGCCCAGTGTCCTCTCGTCGGGGAGGATGACGAGCACGCAGGCATCAGTGAGAGCCACAGGGCGCATCTCGCCCATGCTGAGAGCTTGCGCCTGATGCCGACATACACGGTGGCAAAGACAGTAGGTCGGAAAGTGCCTAAGTGCAGTTGTGCTGCTGTGCTGACTGACCTGAAGGGCTGTAGGTGCGTGGCTGTCAAGGTCACCATCAGCAAGAGACCAGAGAAGAAAGTGCCGATAGGCTGAATCAGATGCTGATGCCCTCCTGAGAGCAGAATGGCCATCTCGTGATGCGGCATCGGATAGGTGTGCGGGAGCAGGCATCCACAGCAGCGGCTCCCTCCGCCGCATCGAGAGAGCAGGGACGGGCAAAAGGAGAGGAATGACAAACCATAAGCCAGAGATCACCATGATCCTCGAATTTGTCGGCATCAGGGATGTTCAGAAATAGCAACGCCGTGAAACTCATCTGGTGGGATGTATGCCATGTTCGTACTTTGGATGTACGCACAGCTCAGTGTCGACCCCTTCACTATCCGTGTGGGGCGACACTGACCGAGTTGCCGACAGCCGGCCACACCACATGTACACACACAATGACACGCACCAAACACAGAGGACGACCGAATTCCCACAAGCGACAAATATGCCTGCCTACTAGACGTGTGCACCGTCTGTCTACTTTGTCTCCTTCGTCTCCTTCCAGCGGTCCATCTGTACAGCCACCTACGCGAGCCCTCTTGCAAAGACACACCAACACGTTCACACATGCATATGTGGATACCAACGATCGTGGGAAAGGAACAAAAAGAAAAAGGAACGACAACGAATGAGACAAAGCGATTGCGTGCACAGGACGGGTGGTCCCCGGCCCTCTCATGTTAGCGCTATACATACATACACAGAACTAACTTTTACGTAGATGTTTGTCTCGTCTGTCTCTCTGTCCGCCCCACATCTGCTGTGTTTTCGGGCGGACAAATTGCCAGTCTGTCTGTCTCTCTCTCTGTCTGTCTGTCTGTCTGTCTGTCTATCTATCGATCCACTCCATTGTCTTGAGCAGAAAGGAAGGCCACCGGCGTGTCCCTTTCACTGCGTCCTTCATGCGATGGCTTTTTGGATGGGAACTTATGGATGCCGTCATGGTCGTACACCCGCACCTCGAAGATCAGAGCCTCGTGCGCCCCATTGGTTGCCAAGACCATGATGCGGACGGCCTTGACGCCCTCTCCCTTTGGGTCGACCTTAGCAAGGGCATGGCGGACGTCGTGCACCCTCTTGCGCTGGTAGTTGTCCCGTATCTCGGCCACTGTGTGCCACTCGTCCAGTGTGTGGCTGGGAGAGTCACCATCAGTACCAGCAAGCAGCACCTGGAGGTTGTAGTGACTGACGGTCTCTGGCTGTGGCTCGCCCCAGACCATCTTCTCCCATCGGCCTTTGTGCAGCGATAAGGTGAGCTCCCGGTGCATGCCTGTGTCAAAGACCAGCTCAATCTGCACACACGTGAGAGAGACGAGACACATCGACCGACCAATGAGTCCGTCTGCTGTAATTGATGCATAGAAACCAACGTAGTACCAGTGAGAGGTTGCGTATTGGCTGGTCCCACTCGAGCACCAGCCATGCCGGCACACTCTTGGAGATCCATCGGTTGACGCCATCGAGGCGCTGCCCCGGAGCCGCACCCAAGTAGCCATGCACTGCACGATTCTGGCCAGAAATCACCTGCATGGCATGAGTGGCCGACGCACATAGGATATGCACACATTCACACATTCACATCTCCAGACATCCAATCGAACGAACAAGGCCGGCACGTGAGACTTTCGCTTTACCTCTTTGGCGATTCCGCTGGCATTCTCTGACGACGCGTAGATGTGTGCACGGCGGGCGTAGTCCTGCGCACACAAACAATAGGGAGGGCAGCAGCAATGCATATGCATGTCTGTGTGTATTGGGTACTCACCCTGGGGTCTTCATTGTACATTCCTATGATGTACTGGTCGTCACGCAGCAGCTGCTGCTGAATGCTCCACACAGCATCTGCAGGGACGGAAACCACGAATGGTGAAAGGCCACGCAAATGAATGCACATGTCTCAATGTCTGACCTTTGTCGTCTGCAAGCTGGTGGGGCTGCACGTCATGTAGAGCGCAGTAAGCAGCAGCAGTGCCCGTGGCCTGGCCCATCGCAGCGCAGGTCTTCATCACACGCTGGCTGCCAAACACCACATGCGAGAACGACGCAAGCCTCCCGGCAAACATCAAATTGGTCGCATTCAGAGCCACTAGAGATCGCAGAGGAGTGCTGCATACATACATACACACACACACGAGCGCACACACACGCAGCCATGCGCGATGAGACGCAGGAAACACCACACACAAGTGAGCGAATGCATGGGCTGTACAGGCAGGTGACCTACCTGTAAATATAAGGGAGGCGATGCCCTACAAACGCGGGGACGGACGTATCGAGAACACCCTTGACGGCGTGTAGGTCAATATTCCATCCACCATGGGACACACGGTCCCAGAAAAGGGCAGGGGGACGGGACTTGTCCACATCTGATGAAAGCAGGTATGTATCAGTCCACCCGTCAACGTCTCCCTGTCTCGCCACTTACCTGGCAGGATGTCGTGCTGCGTCATGACGTATTGGCCTTGGAAGAGGCGACCTGAGAGCAAACAGGCGGACAGATCGACACTCGTACATGTGTCGCGCCCACGTATGTATGTCGCCAGCGTACCTTGCCGTTTGCATGGCCACCACTCGAGCCACTCGATGGCCAGGTTGTCGGCCTCAGGGTAGTTGCCGCTGTTTTTGATGTAGTCCCACACGCCCATGACGACCTCCATGAGTTTGTCCCTTATCTCCTCATTCTCGTGGATGGTGTGGAACGGCCACGCCACCTCGATCCACCAGTAGCCGTACTCCAGGTCGTTGATTCCCCTGTAACGGAAATCCTCCTTGGTGTACCGAATCGCCCTGCATGACATGAGGCACACCACACATGAAGCAAAGCGAGATGCCAGAGTAAGTGCACCACGTGTCTGTCGTATTCGGCTGACCATGATGGAGGGGTGAAGGGCATCTTGTGTGGGTGCTCCCTGGCGACGAAGGCCAGGCTGCTGCCCATGGTCTCCCCGTCCTCCTTGGGCAGCGCAAGGGACTCATTATACTGGTGCGACGACTCACGACCTGCAAACAAACAAGAAGGCACATGCATTCGAGACGTGAGCGACTTATTCCCATTCTTTCTCACCGATAATGTGCGGCACTTCCGCCTCGGCGCCCAATCTCCCATCGCCCGTCGCATCGATGAAGACCTTGCCCTTGATCAAATAGCGAATCTGAGAAAGGCAAGGATCGTGCCATTTTGGACGACAAGCACTTTTCCGAACGTATGCACCTGAGTTTCCTGGTTCTCTGCAATGATCTCTGTCACGGTCTTTGCCGGCGTCTTTGTGGCGCCGACTACCCAGGTGTTGAGCTGAGAAGAAACAGACAGGCAAGAAGAGCGCCGGTTCCGTATCTATAGATGTGCAGCAGCTTTTGTCGCACACGTACCAGCAGCTGACAGTTGGGCCCACTGGTCCGGAAGTAGTCGTAGAGGAAGAGGTCATGCATGCTGTGGCTTCGCTGGCCGTTCTTGACGGCATTCATGAGCGTGTATTCCTCAACAATCCCGCCCTCCCGTGTTTCTGTCGCCCTGTGTCTGCCGCGGACACCTGATCGATCAGCCACACCGTTTCAATGCAATGCGTGTGTAGACCAGCGACCCTGTCAACGTGTGTGTCTTTGGTCTGTGGGGGGTACGTACCGTGAAGGTCAGCACCGACCATGTGCAGCTTGGACTCAGACGACGCATTCCCGCCAAGCACACCCCTGATCACCGCACCCACCGCGGTCACTTGCTCGCTCACAAACACGACGTTGCCTGGCCTGCCCCGTACGGTACCTGCTCTGAACGAGGATGGTCTTGGCGCCGCTCCTGCAAGAGGCCAGCGCGGCATTCGTTCCGGCGCTGCCTCCACCCGCCACCACCACTTCAGCCTCCAAGTACTTTGTCACCAAACCGCCACCGACGGGCTCATCTGCACCCACAGCCAAGGATTGTGACAGCCCGGCTGACGTTGATTGAGTCATCCGTGTTTCTTTCTTACTGTTTCTTGGCTTGTCGTCTGGCTCCAGTGTGAGTAGATTTTCCGCTTCGGCAGCTGACCTGGCTCCCTCCTCCTGTTCGGCGACTTCCGCCCTTGCCATCGTCAAACATGACGCCAGAAACGCGGCTGCGATCCATCCACACAAGAAACGAGGCCTCATGACAGCGAGAACTAAGAAGGCTTAGATCAGGTTGTGTGTTTCGACGCACGGCTCGCAAGTCAAAAACTCGCGCTAACGGCAGGGCACCTCGTACGTAAACTTGCCGTGCACCGGTGGTGATGCGGTGCACACTCCGGTAATGCTGCTCTCCGTAGTCTTGTCGTTTCCTTGTCTTGCCCTTATCCCGCTTCATCGTTGACGGCGACTGTCCGCCGCACCTCCATTGACTCGATGAGGGTCCCTCTCGTTGCTTGCGGCATGCTGCTCGCCCTGGCAACGACTGCCGAAGCATCACCTAACAGAGGTGGGGTAGGGTCCCACGAAAGCATCTGCCGTCATGTGCATGACCTGACTCACCCACGTTTTGTGTCTTTGTTTGGTGTGTTGGTTGGTCGTGTGCTGCTGTGCTGCCTCCAGAGGAGGCAGAGGAAAGGGACAGGTGCTGCGTCGACTGCCAGCTGTTCGACCTGCAGTGCTGGGCCTGCCATATCTTGGACATCTTCGATCGGACCTGCAGCGGGGATGAGTGGGCTACTGAGGGGAGCTTGGACGAGGCGGCCTTCATGGCGGCATCGGCCGAAGCTGATGTCCACGCTTTGGCCACTCAATCCGTCCTCTCGGTCATGGACTCGCCTTCCATCCCGGACTGGTCAGCCTATGTCGTGACGCTGTCTGTGGATAAGTCGGGCCGTCTGCGGTATGCTGTGGATTCACGCGACCCTTCTGCTCCGGTCATGCTGCCTTCAGCTCTCGGCATCTCGGTGGACGGCCATGATCTGGGCGTTGATGTGGAGCTGGTCGACAAGGAGGAGCGGCCAGTGGAGGAGAGCTATGTGACACGTGGCAAGCACAACTTGGCTGAGGCCAAGTACAACGATGTCTCGTTCACGTTTCGCCATCGTCCGTCGGATCGTCTCTGGCACCTCGACTTCCGCCTCTTCCCTGACGGGCTTGCCTTCCGCTACTCTCTGCCCGCCACAGATGCGGCAAGTCAATCGACGGTCAATGGTGAGGCGTCGCATTTCTCCTTCCGCTTCATGGACGACGACGACGCGCCCACCGACGACCACCACCACGCTTGGTTTTTCCAACGTGACAGACTCAGCAACTATGAGCTGAGGACATATGCTGGCGTCTTTCAGAGTGCCCCTGCCAGCTCCCTTGCCTCTCGACCGAAGGGCAACGGCCCGCCGAACAGATATGGTGCCCCGCTGCTGTTCCACGATGTCTCAGAGGCTGGCGCTTTCCCCTATCGGCTGCTGACGGAAGCTGCTCTGTACGAGTACCCAGGGATGCGCTTTCTCGCCCTTCCAGACGGCAGGACATTCGCCGCCGACCTGGCCGACGAAGAAGTCACTCTATCGCTGCCCTTCAAAAGTCCGTGGCGCGTCATCTTGCTTGCCCGCACGCTCGACGACCTGATCAACAACAACGTCATCACGTCGCTGAACCCGCCCCCCGACCCCGCCCTTTTCCCCTCTCCCCCGCTCTACGCGAGGCCCGGCCGCTCCGTGTGGCGGTGGTGGCGCCACGGGACAGGCACGCCAGTCCAGGAGATTCAGTACATTGACAAAGCGGCTGAGCTCGGCTTCGAGTATACGACCATCGACGAAGGCTGGGCTGACTGGCCGGACAAGTGGGCAACGATGGAGGATATGTGCGAATATGGGCGGGAGAAGGGCGTCGGGGTCGTGCTGTGGAAGGACTGTGCTGAGGTGGAGAACCCGGAGAATGACTACAATGACCTTCGGAAGTTCCTCGACAATGTCAAGGCCACGGGAGCAGTGGGCGTCAAGTTCGACTTCTTCAACAGGTAGGGAAGATCGCACATCTAGGACAATGCCTATTGATGATCGCGAGAGTGATCATTTCTGTGTTCCGTTTTGCAGTGAGAGCATTTTTCGAGTCCGTCTGCAAACGAAAATCCTCACAGAGGCCGCAAAGCGGTGAGTAAAAACAAGCATGAGGGATCAGGGCTGTGAACGTGATTGTGCCATGATGCAGGCAGCTCTTCATCAATTTCCATGGCATACAGGTGACGACAGGCACAAGAGAATACGCCAAGCTGCACAGTAGAATACTTGTTTTGTCTTCTGTATCCGTAATTCTCAGAAGCCCACTGGCGAATGGAGGAGCTTTCCCAACGAGCTGACGCGGGAGGCCGTGTGGGGCTTAGAGATCAACAAGATGTCGGACAACTACCCACCGATCGAGCCATCGCACAATGCCGCGCTGCCATGGGCGAGATTCGTGCTGGGTGCGGCCGACTACACACCGCTCGCACTCGCCAAAAATCGGCGAGGGCCCACCACAGTGGTGAGGGAGAGAGAAAGAAATGGGCCACCAAGGCAGGCGCTGGGACGATGCATGTGCTTTGGTCTGTGCGTTGCCTTTCCTTCTGTCTGTCTGTCTGTCTGTCTGTCTTCAGGTGCATCAGGTTGCCCTGCTGGTGTTGTTTGACTCGCCCCTTCAAACAATCGCCGAGGACCCTTTCTACATCCTCGACCCCAACAAGCCACACGCGGCCGCACTGGACGTCATCAAGGCCATCCCCACCACATGGCAGCGCACACGCGCCGTGGCCCCCAGCAGCATCGGCCGCCTGGCCGTCATGGCACGCAAAACCAACGAAGGAGACGTCTGGTTTTTGGCGGCCATCAACGGCCTCAGCGAGACGCAGACCGACATAGAGATTCCGGTGGACTTCCTGGACAGTGACAAGGTGTACGATATGGTGATGGTCTACACTGTCGAGACAGGGGGGGTGGGGGAGGGGCAATCGGTGATGCGGGAAGAGCGCAGGTGGGACGTTGGGCAGCGGGGGGCACTCAAGGGTGTGCGGTTACTGGCGGGGGATGGGATCGTTGTCATGTGGAGTCCTGTTGGTGGCAGCTGAGTGGTCAGTGTGCAAGGCCAGTTTTAGCTAGTGCACTTCTTGGTTGTAATGAATGGACACTTAGGGAGGCGTCCTTGGCTGGCACGCACTCGCTTTGTCGTTCATTCATTGTCATTGGTGTCGCTGTCATTCATTGGTCTTGCTTTGGCTGTCGTTTTTCGCGATGGATGGTAGGTCGGCATTTATTCATGTCTGCGTTGCTGTGTCTTTGCGATAAGGCTCGTGTGGCTGCGTGGCACATTTGTCGCTTGTGGAGATTTATCTCTTTCCGTGTTTCTTGTGTCCCATGTCCGTGTCTCTCATCTCGCATCGTACATGTGACCTAATGTGACCCCCTCCCTGAATGAATGGATGAATGGACGAATGAAGACACACTTGCATGAAAGACAGTCGTCACTTAATCCTTCGCTCGTGCCAAATGACGAAAGGGCCCACGAGAAAATGTATTGTGGGTTTTAGAACAGAGACTTATTTGCGCAGGACATCATACACATCCTGTCGCATCCACGCATCCAGCACCGATCTGGAAATTCATTCATTCATTCATTCATTCACTGAAAATTGAACAACACCGTGAAACCCTTCGCGGCAGGAAATATGGTGCAGACGAATGACGCCTCGCTGTGGCTTCAGTCTTTCCTTGTACTGTAAGAGAGAGGGTGCTCCAACACCGCCATTTCCTCTGCTTCGCCTTCATGCTAGCTTTGGCCAGCGTACACCGTTACGGCCCGCATCAGTACGTATGATGGGTGGGTATCTGGTGTGTCTGCTCGTCCTGGCAAGCGCCGTCGGCTCCGAGCGACCCCCGATCACCGCAGCTGAGTCAGACGAAGAGCGTCTTGGTGAATTCCTCACAGACAGACGCGACCATCAGCAGGGCGGCGATGTTGACGCAAGGGACAGCACAGGTACTGAGAGAGAGGAATCAGCGGCATCCGATTGCACTCATTTCTCCCTGTTTATTGTTGTTCTCGCTGATTGGTGCAGGTGTGCTCAGCCGCAGCCAGGCGCTGTGCGAATGCGAGACAGCCAGGCTACGCGAGTCGGCGGTCCTCCAGCGCATGGCTGCCTTGCAGGGCCTTCTTCAGAAGTCCCCCGTGTGTGGTGAAGGTGGATACAGCTTCGCCAGCCTGTGTCTGGCTCTCTGCCAGGGGTTCGACGTGGGCGAAAAGGGCATCACAGGCGGGGGATGCCCACCGTACAGTGCCAACAAGTGAGTGAGCCTGCCCGCCCTCCCCAATCATCTGCCTGTCTGTGGTCTTGCACGTGTGTATCTTCAGAAATCTCGTGTTGCCACCTGCGATTGAGCTGCGGCGCATATTGAGCAGCAAGAGGCCCCATGAGGCCGCTTACCTGGGCCGCATCAAGCCACGCGAGCCACCTAATCCCCTCAGCCCGTTCGATCGCAAAGCAGCCGATCACTTGGTCCCTCCCCCGACAAATGCATCGGTATGGGAGGGACTCTCGGGGCTGTCCAATCGCTCCTATGCTGTGAGGGGAGGGGATGTCTATCTGGTGGACAACGTCATGCCCGAGGAGCTGCGCAACCTCACTACCAGCTTCTGTCGTGGTGGTGTCTGTCCTGCGGGCAGCCGGGGCGGCTCGCAGGCAGTTGACCAAGAGAACGAGATAGCAACGAACGAGATGGGGCCCTGCCCCGAAAGTAACAACAGGAGCTGCCACGAGCCTGATCATAGAATACTCGTCCATGACTCGAGACAAGCGCCCTTTAATGTTGTTGGGCTCTTGGTTTCGGATCGGATCTGTACTGGGAGCCTCGTAATGGAGAAATATGTCTTGACAAACGCACATTGTCTGTATACGAAGGAGGGTAAGTGACACATCCATACCATACAATTCTGCCTCATCTTTCCGTGAATATTTCCTGTCTTTGTGCATCCAGGCGGATTCGCGAGTCTGACTTCATTCTGCCCGGGCTTTCATGGCGGTGAGGTATTCGACTGCGTCCGAATGGTGGAATCGAGACTGGCAACTGAGTTCATTGAAATTGCTGACCTGTAAGTGAAGACTGTCGCCTGCCGTGTGCACGACTGATCACGCGCACGCTCTTTTTCATGTCTTCGTACAGTGAAACCTTTGATACTCACTTTGACTTCGCGCTCATTGAGCTCGAGAGGAACCCGGTGGGCTCTAATTTCTTTGGGATTCGCACGCTGTGCGGTGCGGTCAAAGGCGGTCTGCCGTATATCGGGTATACAGACCATCGAATCACACACTGTGCCTTCAATGCTTCTCTCTGATGGCATGAATCCAGGTACCCGGGCGACCTTACCGTACCATTCAAAGAGACCCAGTGGCGCATGCCCCCGTCCAACCAGGGCCCAGGTGGCCGCAACGGCGACATTCACTTTCCCGCATGCAGACTCGACGGCACGCCGGCCAGAGTGGTGGATTACTTGACACATTGGGGCGACACAGGTGAGGAAAATACAGCAGACGCATACGTCACTACATGAACGGCATGCCGTGGTGTTGCCTATCTGCATCATGCTTGTTTTTGTCAGCCCCTGGCATGTCCGGCAGGTACGCATGTTGCAGAAAGCGGTATGTCTGTCTGTGCTTGCATGTGATGCTGCGTGTCTCTGTTTCTTCAGCGGCATGTACGACACCGATAATGACGGCGGGACTTACATCGTGGCGGTGCATACCGCGACGAGCTCAGACCCAGCCATCAGGGAGAATTACGCAGTCGTCTTGACGACTGCCGTGCTGGACGTTCTTGCCGCGTGGCATGAGCAAATGGAATCGTCTTGACATGCGACTGGACAGATAGACAGACAATACGGTGATCGGAGAAAGGGCCATCGTATGCCTATCATTCATGCAAGAGGTCCGTTTGTGCGTGTCATCAAGACTCATGGTGCCGTTTCGCTTGGTGGCTTCAGCTGTGTGGCTTTGCCTATTGATGTGGCTGACGTTCTGATGATTGCGAGTGCGTGACGGTATCTCTTCGCTGCGTCTGGCGACCTTCATATGTGTGACTGTCTCGTGTGCCTGTCTGTGTGCCTTTTCGTTTGCTTCTGCATGGAAAAGGGTGGGAGAGAGGAGACGACGGAAATGTGAAGAGAGGAGCAGGGTAGAGAGAGTCATCGCATCAAGAGCTTGGTGAAGTGCAATTAATGACAGCCTTCCTTTCTGCTGAAGACAATGGAAGGGATCGACTGACTGACTGACTGACTGACAATTTGTCCGCCCGAAAACCCAGCACAGGTGGGGCGGACAGAGAGACAGAGAGACGAGACATCTACCGTAGTACAAGTTAGCTCTTTGTATGTATGTATGTATAGCACTAGCATGAGAGGGCCGGTGACCACCCGTCCTTTGCACGCATCGCTTTGTCTCTTTCGTTGTCGTTTCTTTTCCTTTTCGTTTCTTCCCCACGATCGTGTGTGTGCAAGTATACACGTATTGTTGTGTCTTTGCGAAAGGGCTCATGTACCTGTACGAATGGACTGCTCGAAGGAGACAGGTTAGACAGTGCGCACGTGTAGGCAGGCATATTTGTCGCTTGTGACGTCCATGAAGATTCCTTTGTGTTGGTTGTGTCTCTTGTGTGTGCGATAAGCCTTCATTGTAAAAATCGCATGTGTTTTCGAGCTTTTGCTCCCGGCTTATATCATGGGAGGAATATACACACATCACAATGAAAATCATCACCAAACATGGGCTTCAGGCCCGGTGTCTGTCGACAAAACTCGCCAAACGCGAGCCGTCGTAGACAGGAGACCCCTCTTCCCTTCTTTCCGTCTCTGCCTTGCCCAGAAAAAAGATATCTGTTCACTTACATGCGCATCCGCCACCAAGACACAGGCAGTCGATCAATGGCTTGCACACTAGACAGACAATATTTCCACTGATGTACATAGTACGCAGTGAATTAATAATCTCGGGATCGGTGTCGGCTCGTGACGCGGCAGAAAGCATGCCACCATCAGCACGCTTGAAAAAGCGCGATACAACTGTACTTGCCCACATCTCCCTGCTTGAATGGCTGACTGCAGGTCCATTCACTCACTCACCTGTGCAGTGCATAGACAAAGTCACTCGCGGGAGATGTAAATTTTCTGTGTCCGTACGAAGCCGTTGCGGGCAGCAAATCTCACGGCAGTCTTTTGGCGGTCAAGAACGAGGCTTGAAACAAGGCAGGGAAAGACAGAAAGGTGCCGTCTTTTGGCGGTCAGTTAACCCGTTAAGGAGGGAAGCAGCGTACGAAGACCTGAGCCTTGGCAGAGAAGGCCTTTGTTGCACAGGCAAATGGCGGGTGCGTGTCTGCTGTTGTCTCTGCTCGCCCTGACAAGCGTTGTTGTTCGTTTCCAGCAACCCTTTATCAACCCAGCTGAGTCAGGCGAGGAGCGTCTTGCTGAATTTCTCACAGACAGACACGACCATCAGCACGGCAGCGATGTTGACGCGAGGGACAGCACAGGTACTGAGAGAAATCAGCGGCATCCGATTGCACTCATTTCTCCCTGTTTATTGTTGTTCTCGCTGATTGGTGCAGGTGTGCTCAGCCGCAGCCAGGTGTGCTCAGCCGCAGCCAGGCGTTGTGCGAATGCGAGATAGCCAGGCTACGCGAGTCGGCGGTCCTCCAGCGCATGGCTGCCTTGCAGGGCCTTCTTCAGAAGTCCCCCGTGTGTGGTGAAGGTGGATACAGCTTCGCCAGCCTGTGTCTGGCTCTCTGCCAGGGATTCGACGTGGGCGAAAAGGGCATCACAGGCGGGGGATGCCCACCGTACAGTGCCAACAAGTGAGTGAGCCTGCCCGCCCTCCCCAATCATCTGCCTGTCTGTGGTCTTGCACGTGTGTATCTTCAGAAATCTCGTGTTGCCACCTGCGATTGAGCTGCGGCGCATATTGAGCAGCAAGAGGCCCCAGGATGTCGCCTACCTGGGCCGCATCAAGCCACGCGAGCCGCCTAATCCCCTCAGCCCGTTCGATCGCAAAGCAGCCGATCACTTGGTCCCTCCCCCGACAAATGCATCGGTATGGGAGGGACTCTCGGGGCTGTCCAATCGCTCCTACGCTGTGAGGGGAGGAGATGTCTATCTGGTGGACAACGTCATGCCAGAGGAGCTGCGCAACCTCACTACCAGCTTCTGTCGTGATGGTGTCTGTCCTGCGGGCAGCCGGGGCGGCTCGCAGGCAGTTGACCAAGAGAACGAGATAGCAACGAACGAGATGGGGCCCTGCCCCGAAAGTAACAACAGGAGCTGCCACGAGCCTGATCATAGAATACTCGTCCATGACTCGAGACAAGCGCCCTTCAACATGGTCGGGCGCTTGATGACTGAGAATGGGGGCTGTACTGGGAGCCTCGTGTTCGACAAATACGTCTTGACGAACGCACATTGTCTTTACACCAAGGAGTGTAAGAAGCATATTCATACAATTCTACCTCATCTGTCTGTGAATATTTGTTTGTGCACGCAGACGGCCTTGCGAGTGAAATTGTGTTTTGCCCGGGCTTTCATGGCGGTGAGGTATTCGACTGCGTTCGGGGAGTGGAACACAGGATCTTAGCAGAGTACATGTTCCAAGAAACCTTGTAAGTGGGGGCTGTCTGCAGTGTGCACGAGTGATCATGGCACGCTCTTTCCATGTCTTCTTACAGTACAACCTTTGATACTACCTTTGACTTTGCGCTAATTGAGCTCGAGAGAAACTCGGTGGGCTCTTGGTTTGGGATTCGCACGCTGTGCGGTGCAGTCAAAGGCGGTCTGCCGTATATCGGGTTGAGTGCATCGACACGTTCACTTCCATCGAATCACACTGTGCGTTCAATGCTTCTCACTGATTGCATCAATGCAGGTATCCGAGCGACCTGAACTCAAACGAATACAGGTTGCCGGACCAGTGGCGCATGCCCCCGTCCCACCAAGGCCCGGGTGGGCGCAACAGCAGCATTCACTTCCCCGCATGCAGACTCGACGGTTCGCAGACTGGAGTTGGTATGTTTAACTTTTTGACACATTGGGGCGACACAGGTGAGGCAAATACAGCAGACGCATACGTCACTACATGAACGGCATGCCGTGGTGTTGCCTATCTGCATCATGCTTGTTTTTGTCAGCCCCTGGCATGTCCGGCAGGAACGCATGTTGCAGAAAGCGGTATGTCTGTCTGTGCTTGCATGTGATGCTGTGTGTCTCTGTTTCTTCAGCGGCATGTACGACACCAATAGTGAAGGCGTCCCTTACATCGTGGCGGTGCACTAGTCCCAGGAATTACGCGACCGTCTTGACGACTGCCGTTGTGGATGTGATGACGGTGTGGCATGGGCAAATGGAATGGGGTTGATATGCGACTGCACTAACGATAGAATGACGGAATGCAGTATGTGAGTGAAAGTCAGATGATGGCATGTGTCTCTGTGTGTTTTCTTTCACCGTCGAGTTCACCGTGTGGCCGATGGATCATTCATAGTAGAAGAAAGGAGGGGGGGCCAGCTGTGACTGAGCGTGCAATCAGGTCATGCTGTGTCTCGTGTAGTCGGAATGGAGGAGGGCCAGTCTTTTTCTTTCTTCCTTCCTTCCTTTCTTTCTTTCGCCATGGTAGACAGACGATGAAGTGTTCGTTGCATTCCATGACCCTCACACAATAGAGCGGCGAGAATGCTTTCGTGCGCGTTGTTGGTGTCATGGTGCGTGTGTGTGGGGGGGGGGGGGGG
>CDMY01000130.1:132747-184631 GCA_001179505.1 Vitrella brassicaformis
GGGGGTCTCGCCTTTGCGGCCTTACCTGTGTGGCTTTGCCTATCGTTGTGGCTGACGTTCTGATGAATGCGTGAGTGCGTGACGGTATCTCTTCCCTGCTTCTGGCGACCTTATGTGTGTGACTGTCTTTGTCATGTGCCTGTATGTGTGCCTTTTCGTCTGCTCCTGCATGGCCAGCGTCGCCTGCACTCTAGGGTGCGGCGTACGAAGGAAATGGGAAATTAGGGAGCAGGGCAGAAAGGAGACGTGCTGTATTTTTCTTGTGGCATTTGCCTGCCGATGTTGAGTGCGTGACCCTCCATCTCCGAAGCAAGACTCCAAGTGAGTCAATCGCAAATTAAGCGTGAGTCTCACCCCGACATATTACACGTCAAACATACACACACACACACACACCACAAGGAACGTTACGCAAATGATAAAACAGGGATGTGCGAAGTACGAAGGACTGTAGTCAGTCAAATCGATCAAATTTAAAGTCACTCACTCAGCAACCTGTGTCATATGACTGTGCATGTCGTGTGTGTCATATGATTGCAACCTGTGTACCTGTTGCCATTCATTCATCTCTCATCTGCTACTCACCGACACACCACCCAATGTCTCTTCTGTCAACGACTGCATATTGTCTAGCCAAATTGGTGTACGTTTTCGATCGAGACCGATCGATTGTCATATTATAAAGCTATCGACACTGATAAAAGTAAACACTTGCCGACACACTCACAGCCACACAGCGACGTACAACCGTCGAAATGGCATGTACACACATCGACCGATCGATCGATCGATCGCCACAGCACTACGGAAGAACTCAAAGACACTTGCCCACACAGTCGTACATGTAACATACAACCCAAACACCGGAAAGATGAATACGAAAAGTAGCTGCAACAGCAGTGTCTCTCATGTGCACTTCACTTTAGTTCCATCGGCTGCCTCGATCGATAACGTTAACACCGACCCCCCTGTGTTTGTGATGCATCAATCTACCGAGAATACAACAGAACAGCCATCACGCGAAGCGGACCGGGCCTGGATCACTCTTGCCTGACCCTTGCTTCCCCTCCCCCCTCGCCAATGCCGATAGATCAGTGCAGCGACACGTGCACCCAGAAGAGAAGAGGCTTTCCTTTATGCACCCACACAGGGAACCACCCGCCGACCCGCTCACCTCACGAGCGAGGGCACACACATTTTGCGCCTAGCACTCAGATCACATGGACCGCCCGCCCTCATTTCGCTCATCCGTACACCCCCCACACAGGGAAAGTAGACACAAGTCAGGTCGACACGGAAAGCCCAGTGCACCAGCGTGCACACGCCACGTGCAACCGCACAGCGCGCCCATCCATCCATCCATCCATCCACCCATCAAAGACGACGCGATCAGACACACAGACACGTGACGAGACCGGCAGGTGAGAGACAGACGAAAGTGAAGGCAAAACAAAAAGCAAAGACCGACAGTTTGGGTCGCTTCTTCTCCACAGAATCAGCACCAGATGGAACATCAATTAGTAGCTACGAGACAAACACCAGAGGCACCAGGGTGTCAGACAAAGAGACAGCCATGAAGGGGCACCCATGGCAGATCGTTCCGTGTCGGCCTACCAGGATAATGAATGGTGAGCCTATTCGCTTTTGCCGTCTCGGCCTCCTGTGGAGGTCCCACTGCGAGAAACCAACCAACCATCCATTTATTATTTGTCACGCACACAACCCACACACATTCTTCTTTCCACTGTGTGATGTCATCCCTTTGGTTGCCTTACTAGGTTTTGCACACGGCGCCTTCCGAACTGTCGGGCAGAGCACTCTCGCAGCGGCAATCGATTCCGCCGCCTTTCTTGACGCCCGCGGGACTACAGCAACAGGATTGTCCCTCCGACTTCTCGATGAGGGTCTCAGAGCCATACTGCACACAACACATTCAACTGTGCTTCCATCGTGTCCTGTCTGATGGTGCGAACCCCCTTATGATCGCAGGCCTCGTTCAAGGTGTCACACGCCACCGAGTCGTCGGACACGGTGCTGGCCTCCGCTGTCGCATCTGAAGGCGAGACAAACACACGCACACACATACATACATACATACATGTGCCGCTCTGTGTATTGATGACCGATAGGTACCCTGCTGCGTTGTGTGGCGAGTAAGTGTTCCGGGAAGAGCCACACATCACATTACATGACATCACATGCAGGCAATTGAACTAACATAACAGCCTCCGTCTGGTCTTCCCGCACTCACCTTGGCCTTCCGTTTTGCGTGCGTCACGTCGCCGGCCACTCTCTCCGGGCCGGCCCGCTCGTCGTATGCACTGCAACCAACCATTCATCCAACCACCCACATTCTCTCCATCGTACTGGCTGGCTGGCTGCCTGCGTGTGATGTCATCCCTTTGGTTGGCTTACTAGTTTTGCACACGGCTCCTTGGAAACTGTCGAGCAAAGCGCTCTTGTCGCAGCAGCAATCGATTTGCGATGGGAGATATTGCCGGGGACCCAAAAGCGCACAGCAACAGGGTTGTCCCTTCGCGTTCTTCTTGAGGTCCTCGAAGTCATACTGCACACAAACATTCAGCTGTGCTTCCATGGGCCCCTGTGTGTGGCGGTACGGACATTCTTATGATTGCAGAAGTCCTTGAAGGTGTCGCACGCCACCGAGTCGTCGGACATTACGATGCAGGCCTCCGCTGTCGCATCTGAAGGCGAGGCAAACCTTGCACATACATATACACATACATAAATGGTGTTGATGATAGGTACCCTGCTGCGTTGTGTGGCGAGGAGTGAGTGTTCCGAGGAGAGCCACACATCACATTACATGACATCACATGCAGACAATTGAACCAACATGACAGCCTCTGTTGTGGTCTTCCCGGACTCACCTTGGCCTTCCGTTTTGCGTGCGTCACGTCGCCGGCCACTTTCTCCGAGAGCTGCCAGAGCTAGGGCTAGCCTTAGGTGGCGACCCGTCACCTGCATAACGGAAACAGCAAGCACACGCATAGACGGTGGGTGTGTGACACTCGCGTGGTCCGTGTCAATACGACCATCTGCTGAACGCAAGAAAGTGCTGCGGTCTTCATCGGCCCGAGCGAGCAAATTCTGGATGTCGGCCAACAGCTCCTGTAGCATCTGCTGGTCACGGGCATCGAGGCCACCACCACCGCACACAGGGCGGAGGCCGCCAGAGCCGCCAAAGAGGAGCAGGGAGCAACGAAGGGCAGACAGAGCGCGACGCGGGCCATTCTCAATGCGGGGGGAAGTGGCTGACTAAGACAAGCAGGTTGGAGGGCCAGATGTCGTCCCTTAGCGGCTCAGCTCTTCCGCAACACACGACATGCAAGTTTACACGTCGGCTAAGTTACAGTGTACGGATTCTGAGGCTCTCCTTTCTTCGCCAGAATCACCATGAATGTGCGGCTGCTGTCATGCTTGCTGTCAGCGTGCTGGGCGCTGGCCGTCTGCCAGCCCCTCCCAGGGGTTTGGCGGCCCATCGAGGGAGGGATAGACCAAGCCATGAGGTGGATCGCAGCTGCCTTGAGGCTGACTGAGAACGACAGGACCGACAGACCAGGTGAGCCTGGCGAAGTAGCAGGGGAGCAATGGTGTGTGCTTTGTTTCTTTCCGCGCTTCCATCCTTCCACGAACAGGCACGGCGCCATTCGACGCAGACAAGCACAAGGATGACGATGCTCGATCTTGTCCAGGTGTCGAGTCAAGGAGGCACTCAAGGCATGATTCGGTATTTGTGCTTTCCTTCAGAGCCGCTCGTACTCAAAACAACCGACGCCTTAAGAAACGGGACAGAGGACTGGGAATTCCCAGGCTGGAATTATACAGAGATTGTATGGGACAATGACCACTTCAGTGACTTCCTCGTGGTGGCACTGGACAGTGGAGAGAAGGGCACTGCCAAACTCCATGTCCAGGATCTCTGGATTGATGACGACGCTGTCTTTTGGCATACAAACCAGTAAGCAGCCTTTTGGGCTGACCATAAGAAATACTCACCGGGCTGATCTGCTGTGCTTCTCTTGCTGCAGCACAAGGGATATGATTTCTACTAGTGTTCCATCGGACAAGACGTCTGGGACCTACGAGTCAGTCATTGTGGTGTTGACTGCAAATGTCGAAGGAGGAGACGGGATCCTCGCAGCGGTGCAGGAGCACTCATATTTCTTGACTGCTCTTTCTCACGGTCTCTGCGTTCTGTAGGTCGAATCTGTTGAGTGTGAGGATGGGCCGTGTGAATTTAAGCTGCTTGTTTCTGAGCACGACGGCGCGTGCATTCTAAGAGCAGTCGATGGGGAGGTATTTGGCGTGAAGGAGACTATCGATCTAGAGACCCTCCCGCTTTTCCCTCCTCCCCCAGCGCCGCCAGGGGGTCGTGTGCCAAGACTATGCCCAGGCACGCGCAGGAAATATATGGCTGCGTACACCCCCGATGCTTTGTATTTGTGAGTCTTCGTCAGGTAATCTTTTGGGACCGTTCAGCGGCTCGTTGGAAGAGGGTGAATCTGTGACTGTTAATGACATTTCCGGTCCCTTTTCTGCTCCCTATTTCATCATTGCTTTGGATTCACTCGCCGCGGGGGACAGTGACTTGTATGTTTATGACCCCTCTGACCCCACGTAAGAAAAGAAGAGAGTGTGATGGAGTAGACCGAGTTATGCATTCATGCAGGATTGAGACAAACAGCACACATGTCAGTGATAACACCACAGATAGATACGAGGATGCTATTGTAGTCGACATCAGTGTCTTCAAGAGAGATTTTTCTGTTGATGTAAGCCATCACTTTCTTTAAGCCAGCAAGCTAGTGAATACTACTTGACATGCGCTAATGCAATACCGTGCGTGTGTGTGTGTCTGTGTTTTTTTCTTTTTTCAGGTGTTCTGCTATACGGGGCCCTGTGAATGGGTGCGCATTAAATGCAATGCAAAAGCGAATACCTTACTGTCTTTTCTCTCGTTGGTTCTGCAGCAACTCATTGCTTTCCATCATGATGGCAATTGCGTAGCGACGCTGCCTTATGAGGTGACGGTACCTAGAGTCGGTGCACAAATCGACGTTGACGGAGAGCTCGTCGACATTTTTCCCCCTCCCTGACGTCAAAGGGATACACTTCTGTCACAGTTTTGTTCCTTTCGCCGCCTGCATGTCTTATATTCTTGACACAATTAGTTGTCTTGTCACAATCTGCTGGATTTGCTCTCTTAATTTCGCTTGCACGCAGGACATGCCTCTAATGTTGCTTTCCTGCGTGCAAGTGACGTTTCGCATGACAAGTCCATATCAATACAAATCATGTCAGCCGAGCAAAACTCATCAGTCTTAGAGCACTTGAGGACAAAAAATGCTGACACAAATTTCCAAGAGAAATACTGATACACATACACACACACACACGCAGCCCTTCAAGTCCAAGACCAATCTCGGTGCCCCCTCTGTCCGCCAGATTGCCAGCTGCTCCGTTTGAGCTTCCGTCGGTTTCTCAATCTGATGAGCCGCCTCACATGTCGCGTTGCTGCCGCAGCTGCATGAGGAGAAGGAGAAAGAGAAGCAAGAGAAGATCTGCCAGTGGACGTGTCGTTGGTTTTTGGCTCGAAAAGTGACGGCCGTGGCGCCCTCTCTGGCAGCTCTGATGTACATCCACATGCACACACAAGATCGATGTGCCTTTCGTTTCATGTTTCCTTGTGCGCTCTTGACAATCCCTCCTACTGCAGTCCATCGCCACAGGACAGACAGCCTCCACTTTCCTCTTCACTCCATCCGATCTTGTGAAGGAAACACTCAATGGCACAGTGCGAATCAGATAATGCTGAGTCCCCTGCTCAAAATCCACATCGACTATACCAACACCAAGCTTTGTCCACTTGGACAGCTTAACGATTTCCGCTGCTTCGCTGGTATTACACGCCAAGGCAAACGTGGGTGGACCGGTGAGGTCGCCGATGACATACTCACTGGCAGCGCTTGATGACACCACAGTTGCGATGGAGTTGATAAGGTCATCATCAAGAGCCATGGGCTCCCCATCTGCCATGAGCTGCAGCCGGTGGGAACGTTGACACTGAATCATAACTGAAGCACGCAGAAATACAATGAGGCAGATATACAATGACAGAGACATGACACTTCTGCCTTGATCACCTTCGTTCGTCTCGTTGCAGAAGTTGCCAAGGCGTCCAAACAATGCAGCGGCGTTGTGGATGAAATTACCGTTTACAGTCCTCGTGTCAATCTGTGAATACAAGCGGAGCCCGAGCTCATCATCGTGCAACAGTGGAGCACCACCCTCGCGTCCAGGACGGAATCGATACTCCTGTAGACAGGCAAATATATCAAAAATAAAGAGCACGCGCATCAGAGGCCAATGCCTTGCAATCAGTGCACGACGGCATGCATGATGTACCGCATCAAAAGCAGTGTCAGAAAGATAAACCTCCATCGCAGAGAAGTAAGCCTTGTACTCGTCCGACGATCCCGGAGCATATACAACATCCGTGGTCGAGATGGTTGTTGAACTATTTCTGTTGAAACACCGCTCAACCGAGGCACCTTCCTTCTCAGAAAGCCTCAGCAGAGTGTACTGAATCTCCATCAGTCTCACGCTCGAGGTGAGCAGAGCCTCGGGGATGCCAAGCTGAAAGCCCTCTGCGTCGCCCAAATCAAAAAGCTGTGTGTTGATTTCATCCCCAAACGACGGCCCGCCCTCTGATGGCGATACAAAGCTGTTCTGGAAGCCGACCGCAACCAGAAAAGCGCCTGCACCAAGACATGGACAGCAACGAGGCACGCTCAGTCGTTCATTGGCGTCATACTGCAGCCCAATGCTCAGTCACCTTCGACAAAGACAATGCTGCCTGCAAATATGTTCAACAAAGACAATATGAGCCAATGGAATTACGCATTTCATTCACTTATGTACCTGCACATTGAGGGGGTCCCACTTGGCGGACGGCTCCCTTGATTACAACGTCTGCCAATGTTGAAGGTTTCCAGAAGCCCTTTGTGAAAGTGTCATTGAGTGCCGCCAAATGATACTCAACCTCCACATGTACGCCAATGCCCCTCTCCTGGTCGGGCTCGCAGCTGTAGACCTTCTCATCCACATGGTTCGTGCAGCTGGAGTGATTATAGGCGTTTTCGATGCATCCTTCGCTTGTACGGTCCTGGAAAATCGAGAGACATCCAGAAGAGTAACGAAGTGGACCAGGTAGGAAGTCGCCGTCTGTGATGGTCCATAAATCTGTCAGGTTTCGGAATGTGGCATCAAAAAGCTGATAAGTCCCCGGCTGCACTCCCGTTGAGGGGGCGACGGGCAGCCTTGGCCCCGGACACGCCGCGAAGCACTCAAAGCCAACCTTGCAGGTCTTGTTGAAGATGATATCGTCGCTGGTCTGGTTGCCGTCGTCTTGCTTCTCGTAAACCAACACCGTCGTATGGATTTCTCTCTGCTCAGTCTGGATAGCTTCCACACAGTTGTACTGAGAGAGATTGCTGACGACTCCCTCATCTTGCAGTGACGTAGTAGACCCGTTTCTCTCTTGTATCAGCACATCGACAAACACGTTGTCTGAGAGCGTTCCCACCTCAGAATTGACCCCAACAGCAGCGATCGATCCAGCCTCGATGCCGACAGGAATCACATCGGTCTCGCTGAAGCCAGCTGGGAGGGTCTCCAGCTCAAGGCCTCGGCACTCAACATAAACTGATCACGATCAATGAGAGAATCCTGTCACAATTGGATGCGCCAAGATGGATGGTTTCTGTCTCACCGCCTGCATCGTGGTGCAGCAAGTAGCCCATTTCTGCCTTGAGGATGAGATCGAGAGAGCTGCCCGTCTCCAAGTTCTCCAACTTGAAAGTCAGCGGCAGAACCGTCACTTTTTCGGCACACAAGATCTGGACCAAGCTGAGAGTGAGACCAACGGTTGGTCTCGCGTCGAACCAGGCTTTCCACAGGAAGATCTTCGACTGCTCTCTATCAGGGATAGTGATGTTGAATTCGTCAGCAATCTCATCGGGAACGAACCGCCTCGTCACCGAATAGCGTGCCACAGTGCGTGCGTTGAAGAGCGGGAAGGCAGGGCTTTGGTCCGGCTTGAAGAGCGGAAACCACAGTGAGGGCGCCTCGACGCCGACCAAAGCACGGGAGGGGTCCACACCAATCGCCGCTTGCTCAGCTACAAGCCGCTCCTCCTCTGCGGGAATGCGATCCTCATCAGCCGCCAGGCGACAGATTCGATTGAACCTCTCGGCAGACTCTCCAGAGCCGTCCTCGACCTCAAACAGCCTCTGCACACAGCAAACAAAAGTGGAAAGGCGATTCGTTAAGGTGCTTTCTCTCGCTTCTGCTGAGGTACTTACTTTCAAGACCACATTATCGTCCTGATCGTAGCTGAATCCGGATGCAGTGGCCGCGATGACTCCGCCTGCCGCCACGTCGCCCGACGTGATGGTGAAGATGCGCTGCTTGAGCAAAGAAGGGCAGCCGGCGGGCACGGTGGTGGGGAAGGTGAGGAGGCCCAAGGGGGTGTTGGCGGCTGGACTGGTCAGAGCGATGCCCCGTGTGGTGATGAGCTCCGTCTCCTCTCCTTCGGCAAATAAAGTGATGCGCTGCTCTGCTGTGTAGTTGGCAAAGCGAGCTCGAGCTGATATCGCTTCATCGACCAGTCCGGTGCTGCATGCACAGCAGAGACACAGCCAATCATGTCCTTCTTGTTGCGTCTCCTTGTCTGTCAGACTCTGTCTCTCTCGCTCACCCTGTCAGCTCAATTTGCGCCTCAAGGCCGACGCACTCGGCTTCGCTGGCGTCGACCACCTTCAACACACCTTGAATGACAAGCTGATCGACACACAGAGAAATCAACCGTTGCCAGCCCATCAACCACCATCCCGGCATGCCTCCCACTTACCAGTGCCGGCGAGAACTCGTTGCCCTCTCGCACCGAGCAGAGGCCAACGTCAGGGCAGTCGAACGACAGAGTGGCAGACACGCCCTCCGTGGTGTCGCATGACAGGTCGATGAAGAAGTCCTCATTGGAGTCCTTCACCCTTCCCTGGATGCGCATGCAGCTGTCCGTGTCGCCCACATTTTCAATAGAGTCCACCCAGGCCTCCGACTTGATGTCTTTCACTAGATAAGTGCCCGGCACGAGCTGTGAGAAGTTCTTTGGGTCGTTGTTGTGGTCGCCAATAGCGAGCGATGCAGGGTCGACGCCGCTCGTCTCGGAGATCTCCACGACCTCCAGCGCATCGTAGCAGTCGAGGTTGGGCGCGAAGGGATTGACTGCGTTGATGCATGGGTCAAGGGAAGGCGGGAAGCACAAAGACGATGGCTGCCCTTGCAAGACGCCGCGGACCAGCGATGGGGTGCCTGCAGGCTCACGACTGAGCTCACCGAACAGACCTGCACAGCAAAGACACCGTCACACACACTCATTTGGGGCCACTGGGCAGGGCATTGGGGCTCTTCTCGCCTGTCTGATTGGCAAAAACAGAAGAATTAAGGCAAAAGCAAAATCGTTGGTCGCTCGATCGTGCGCATAAAGGCTTCTCGGGGGGGCACTCCGAAAGCGCCGCGGAGCCACTATGGCCATCCACAGCACCGCAGAGGATGCTCTGTCCATTCGAAGAGGCGCTCACGGGAGCACCGAGGGTTCTGTTCTGTGCAACTTGCAGCCGTCTCGTCAGGTTGGCCTCTGCAAAGGAAAGGGACGGACACACAGAAGGCGACAGATGTGGCAATTGAGATGTGGTGAATGGCTGAATGAATCGTTGCGTGACTCGCCCACCAGCCACGCACTGCCCGAGAGCCCTCTCTTCGCCTTGGTCGTCTGTGAAGTACAGAAAGGGGTTCGGCTCACACGTGGACAGCCGCAGGCCAGAGGGTGGGACGTCTGCAATGACACAGAACAGAGGAGGGAAAAAAATTCGCTGCTTTGTCAGAACTGTTTTACTACTATAGTCCCTCGCTCTCTAACCGGGAAGGCAGTCAGCACTTGTGGACGTCACGACGCTGTCTGCTGATCTGTTGTTATTGAACACACATGCGGATACGAACTGCGCGTCGACGGCCAAGGGAACAGGCGGCCATGCAAGCAAAAATGCGAAGAGGCATCTCGTGACGAAGGTCGGCTGAAAGGGGCTCAGCATGACACAGAGGATGGAGAGGATACTGGTCACATGTGGACTGGAAAGACCACAGGAGAAATGCTCGGTGTGCTTTTCGAGTCAGACGCTCTCTCGTCACGTTAACGGTCCCCCTCGCCCTTGGCTGCAGCTTCCGAGCTCTTTCGCCTTCTCGTCTTCATCGCACCGCTTTGCCCTGCGCACCGAGCAGCGGCGCAACATCGCCACAAATCTTTCCGCCGACACGCGGAAAATCGATGATCTCTCGAGGCCCGATGGCGGCAACGTGGCGTGCTCGTTCACGGACGAGGGCCTCATCGGGACGCCCGCCGTCAACAACAGCATAGCAGGCCCACCCACCGCGGCAGTAGGCCACCATCCAATGCGGTCCGCCAACGATTCTGTGTAAGTGATGCATGTGTTGCTTGTCATGCGATTGTGCGTATGTCTGTTGCCTTTGTCTGTTGCCTCATGTGTGTGCAGGGAATGACCCACTTCTTGGGGCTGCCGACCTCAGAGCTGACAAGACGCTCCTGCAGAGATTCGGTGAGGTCACCGCACTTGCTTGCATCATGACTGAAGCTCACGGAGAATGGCTCGTTATGTGCGTGCAGGTGTGTTGGGGTGTGGGACTCACTATCCTCTGTCAGCGCTTTGGTGCGCTGAGGGACGGCAGGTACAAGACTCACGTCAGCAAGATGGCCTCTATGGGCGGACGGGAGGCGCGCGCAGCCATCAAGAAGGTTGACTTCTGCGGCTTCCAGTGCTGATGGGGGCCACCAACAGCGCCTCACTGATGAGGATGAGACCCACAGGGATGGATCCGTCCCTTACGCGGGCCAATGGCAATTCGGTCAGTGATGCTGCTCGCCCGATGTGCAAAGGAAGCTTACAGTATCGATCTACCTCTCGTTCTGTCTGTCTGTCTGTCTGTCTGTCTGTCAGGTGTGCTGGCTGAGGAATTGACGAGGTGTTGCCAGAGGTAGTGTTCGAGAGCAGTGTGGACGGGGGGACGACAAGGTGCTGTACGTCAGCCTGCCCGCCATGCTCTACAAGACCATGCACGCCACACAACACGTGGCACACACGATAGAGGCTCACGAGAGCCGGGCAGATGGCACACGGGCAGCCACAAGTGAGATGAGCTGGCAAGGGACGAGTGCGTTGTGATCGATAGAGATGAGAGGGAGGAGCGGGCGGCAGGCAGCAAGAGGGATGGTTGCCGTGTTTATTTTCCAGTGGCTGGCTGCCAAGGCACAGATTTCTAGATACCTGAAAGCACCCACAGTGCACAAGCTGACGTAGGCTGTGCGTGCGCTTTTTCAGGTGTTCTGCTATACGGGGCCATGTAAATGGGCGCGTCCCTATTTTTCCGCCTCCCTTTAGTCTGTTTCTTCAGTCATTTGCGTGTGTTACATTCTTGACACATATAGTTTTACACTGCGTCTCGTCGTGACGCAGCACATGCCTTCGTGTTTCTCTTATCTGCGCGTGCGTGCAAGCGGGGGACGAGCGTTTGACTCTGCGTGCTGATGGGACTGTATTTGTATGAGTATCACGGACACAGAGACGAGTGTTACGGTTAATGACAGTTCCCCCCCCCCCCAAGCCCAGCGGGGGTGGAAATCGACAGCAACACACACGAACATTTGTCGATCATTCAATGACCTTCATTCACACGACACACACACGCACACACAACAGACAGAAGAATTTTTTGGCGCCAGTTTTTCCCCAGCAACGGCTTCTAGCGCTAGAGAAAAATCATGACCCTCAGCCGTTGCCCCTTCGTGTTCCGTTTTCCGGTGAATCATAAATTCTATTCCAATGAGACGCATGACTTTCGTAACACCGGCGGTACTGCACGGATCATCCGATTGAGTTTCTTCGGCTCTGGGGGCTTGGCTCGGCTCAGCGGCGAAGCGACTTCCTTCGGTACGAGGCAGGGACAATCAAAAAGAAAGGAGTAGAGGGCAGACTCGTGCGGTCGAGCAAGAGCGCACCAACATGTCCGAGGGATTTGCCGAAGAATTCTCTCACTTCCACAGGGAGCAGCAGCAAGTCGAGGAAAAAGTGAGTGCGTTTATCTACCCGTCTCCCTGTCTGTGGCTGCCCATGGCTGGCTGTTTGTGTGTGGAGGCCTACAGGTAGCCGCATTGCTGCATCGGTTGCACACTAATGCGGGCGTATACGAGACAAGACAGAGCAGCATCAGGTTGGCGAGCGAAGAGAGATGGCTATAAATTGGTGTGCTGCGCAGTGCATGTTCAAATGTCTGTCTGTAGATCTTCCCGCAGGGCCCCCCGCGCCCCGCCAATGCCGAGAGAAAACCAATACAAAGAGGTGAAAAAGAAGCGTGCTTCAGTGGAAGCGAAGAACCATGTGCCTGTGCTGCATATGCAGGCCCCGCTGCCCGATGTGTCGGCGTCTGATGGTGACTCTGACGCATTTGAGGCGAGGAGGGGAGAGCAGCGGGTGTTACCGGCGAGACGGATACAGAAGACAAGAAATAAGGAAAGGTGGGTGGAAGCCTGTGGCAGGCAGGGAGGGTGTGCATACATGAAATGCAATTTTGCGCGGTCGGTCAGGAAGCATCCGAGAGAGCACAGGAGTGATGACTCTCCCCCCATCTTTGTCCCACGGGCAGATCCCGACGTACGTCTGCGGACATAGGAAACATTCGTTCAGTCGCAAAGAAATGTGCTTCAGGCGTCGATGAGCGACTTCCTCTTATCATCCTCACCCCATGCGTTGCCAGAGAGCAAATGTACACCACGAGAAGCGCTTGTTTGATTGTGTACGTTACACAAATGTGCAGGGCCAGGGGCTGGGCCAGGGGAAGAGCATGATACGTCGCCCTCACCACAAGTACGCAAATCCATCCGAGACAGCCTGCGTATGCTCTCGCATACATAAACGTGCATGATGCTGTGTACAGGTCTGCGTTGCTCAGCATTTCGATATATCGACTGATATAGATGAGGAGCAGAGCGGACGAATCAGGCACAAGCGGGCGCAGGATGCGGGAAACGATCCGCACGACGAGTGGGCGGGCTGGTCGGACCCTTTCTTCACAGAAGACGCCGCCATTGCTTCACCGACAGACGCGAAGTACACCATGTGTGTGGATGCAGTTTGTAAGACTTACGCGCACGTGCACTGACCTCCCAGGTGTGTGACTGAGATTGCGACACAGACTGAGAGAGAGATTGCGATGCAGACGACATCGGCTTGGATCAGGTGGCTATGCACATGGCACATGGAGACAGGTATACATTTGAGCGTGCGCGTATCGTGCAGGGAGGACAAGCAATGTGAGAGGGACCGCGTTGTGTATGATGGCTGGCTGGTGGTGGCCTCACAGGAGGGCAGGTGACAACCACACAGAGACAGGCATCCATGTGTGATCATTCGTTTTCATTCATTCATTCCACTCTGTGGATGCTTGTGTGCATGCAGACTGTTTTATCACAATTCGCAGAAGGGCGCCTCGCAATGGACACAGCCAGAAGAGATGAAAAGAGTGGTACGGGCATTCAGCTCAGTAGACGCGTACGCACACACATGCATGCGTACGTACATACATACATACATAGATACATACGTACGGGCACACATACAGATGAATGTGTGTCTCTTTGCGTACACATCTAAATGCGTAAACGTATGCATTCTCAGATGGGCGAATGGGTGCCGGTAATGGGGGAAGGAGGCGAGAGATTCTTCCACAACGCGACACTGGGTACGTCCACACATACAGACACTTGTATACACGCAACACCAGATGTCTCACTCTTGGTGTATGCACAAACAGGCGTGTCTTTGTGGAAGGATCCGACGCATACTACAAACATTTTCCAGGCGGCACTCGACGGCAACACACTTTTCCTGCAGCTATACAGCGAGGTAGGCACGCATACTCGCATGATCCTATGGATACGTTCTCCATATGTGTCTCGTGCGTCTCCTAGGTTGGCGGCGATCTCAGTGTGTGTGATCCGCGCAGCCGCACGGCTTTGCACTACGCGTGTGCTGGGGGAGCATTCACTGCTGGTGAGCCGTGGCTGATGTGTGTAACAAATAGAGACATGCTCCGCATGTATGTGTGTTTGCAGTCTTGTTTCTGCTGGACCGTCGCGTGAGCATCGAGACACGAGACGAGGAGGGAGCCACGCCCATTTTCTATGCATGCAGGTGCGCACAGATTAGCATTGCCCGTACAAGTGAGGCAATTACATGCTTCACGACCCACGTGCGTGACAGATACGGCTACGCGCAAATAACGCGCCTCTTGCTGGACTGGGTAAGCAGAGAAAAGGGAGAGGCACACAGTGATGGAGGAACGATTCACGCATGTGTGGTGTCTGAGGTGTGTTGTCAGGGAGTGCGAGTTGACGTGACCAACGTGTATGGGCAGACCGCTCTGCACGAGGCCGCACAGTGGGGACAGATCGACTGCATCAGGCTGCTGCTGCTACATGGTGCACAGAAAGAGAGACAGTGGATGCACACGGGAATACACTTAGGTTTCTTCATTTGCTTGTTTGTGTGCGTGTGTCAGGTTCGCCGCCCTCCCTGCTGGTGTGTGATGCGAATGGGCACCGACCGGCAGATGTCGCTAAGATTAACAAAAGAGAGCAGACAGCGCTGGTCGGTCGCTTCTGACGTGAGAGCGTACGCATCCTTCATGCTCACTCTGCTTGTGTTTGTGTTTGTGCAGCTGTTGATGTCCTTTGAGGACTCTCTCGCCATTGCAAATGACTCTTACGCAGCACGTACCTACAAAGCACACTCAAAAGAAATGTTTCGCGCATGGAATGATGCCCGGTGGTGGTGCAGCGCTTTCGTGGCGTCATCAGTCGAGAGGCGCCGTGACGGAGAGACGGGCGCATGCAGACAGGGAGAGCAGCAGCGGTAGCAGCGGTGGCGGGCTGATGGACACTATACGGGTAACGGTGGATGCGATCAGATGTCGACTCGTGTCTGCATGTTTGCGTGCATATATATGTGTATGCAGGGCGTTGCCTCCTCGGTGTTGGGTCTGTTCTCAACTCCCAGGCGCACATCTTCCATTGGCTCAAATGACACACAGGGGGTCTGACTAACGGGCAGTCCGTGTCCATGTATGTACACGACTGTTTTCTCTCTCGCGTCCGTCTGGGCTGCTGTGTAAGGATCGCACTGAGTGGGATGTGGATGAATTCACACATAAACGTACACGACGGAAAAAACTCGTATACACAACAAAGGAGAGCAAGGACCAAAAATACACGACACAAACGGTCACGGCTACAGCTTGTCCTTATTTGTTCGTGAAAGACATGATTGCCATGGCGATGGCGGCCCCTATTGCCGTGTTGAGCAAATTGACCATCTCATTGTTTAGCCAGGGAACCTATATAATTATGAGTGAACGAATGAAAACACACGGACGCTGCCTTCAAGCGGATGAAGTGAGGGTATTTTGTGTCCGCACCTTGTCTTGTGCTGTCGCCCCGATGATGCTTTCCACGTAGTTAGCAAGGAAAGCAGCCAGCATACACACAGGGATGGCCTACACGACAGACACGCAGAGAGGCATCCATGCACGTGCACACGAACACATGCATACGCTGCACACACATTACCTTGACAGTGATGAGCCCAGCAGCAGCACCGAAAGCAGCTTGCACGAAGGAGCCGAATATGCCGGCCAGAGTGCCTTCCAGGCTCACCTGAAGCAGACGTGGATCCGTTCATGCATGCGCTACACATCGATGTGCCTGCATCTCTACATACCGCTCCTTCTGTGCCGGGCGGCACGGACGTGAAGGTTGTGGCGAGATAGGTATTGCGGCCGAAGCCTTTGCCTATCTCCTGCATGCAGAGCAACACAACCAGACAGCAGAGCATGCATACAGGTTCGTCAGGAATGCGTGTATGCCGGAACGCACCGAGGCACACGTATCGGAGAGCTTGGTTGCAAAGGAAGCGACTACCCTGCGTACATTCGCACATACATTCACGCATACGCGATTTGGAGTGCATGTATACGGTCTGCTGTTCTCACCCGAGCTTAAGCAGGTCGATTATCGCCTGGTCGCCTTGCAGGGGGATGGTCAGAGTGGCCAGAAAGGCCGCCGTCGCTGCTGAACCCCACACCTGAACGAACATACCAACCAAATGCGTATTGCAGACAGAGCCATCTATAGTGCGCGCCGCGTACGTACCTGCGCAGGTTCCCTCGCTCCACCTCTCTTCTCTGCAATTCCCATCTTCTCCTTCTCGCGCTTCCTGGACATAAACCCAATAGCAAAGACATACGTGTATACACGAACGCGTCGGAAGCCTCGTGGCGTACACACTTGAGTTTGGTCGCTGCGCTGCCGCCCACAAGATACAGGACACCGCTGCACCATCCCTGCCATCCTGTTCAGAAGGGAGGGACGCAAAGAAGCATCATTGCGTGTCCCTCCACATGTGCGTACTGACGCCTAAAACGCACCAAGTGTTGACCACAGGCAGACGCCCAGCAGATAGGCATTGAACAGACCTGCAAGCAATTCACTCATCCACAGTGTCATCAGTGGCAGATGAAGAATGGACTGATCGTGCTTCTGATGGTGTCTGTTTGGTGCGTACCAGCACTAGTGAGCACGTCCTGTTTGATGGCCGCCAACACCCCTGCCAGTCCGCTGTTGACGCCCAGTGAAGTCACAACCTGGGGCGGAATCATCGCTCGGGGACGGCTGCACGAACAAATGAAGAGAGAGGATACACAAGCACACAGAGGAAGATCTTTGCATGTGGAAGTGCATGTGGAAGTGTAGATCTCTGCATAAGTGAGTCAACATCCCTCACGTGTGCGTCTGTTGAAGCCGTGGCGGCTTCGTGCTTTCTCGCCAATGTGGATGGGTCTTCATTAGCGAGAAACATGATGCTGTCAAAGGCAGAAAGAGCAGCAGGCAAGCCCTACTTCGCATTAGTGGCAAAACGGGTAAGGGCGGGGAGCGAAACGCATCTTTTTCCCTTTTTTTCCAACGGAAGGACGAACAAAATGGGTGCTTGGATCAGCTTGCCGCCTTGCTGTTGTGTTTATTTTTGCATTTTTGCGACGAAAGTCGCCACTGTGAAGCTGTGTGTGGTACGTATGGCGTGTATTTTTCTGTGCGAACATATGTGATGAATGAAAAAGAGATGAAAATATGTGCAGGTGATTGTGCGACCCACCTAAACTCAATCCGTCCCCTTGCCATTTCCTGTACGCCGCCGACATTCATTCATTCATTCATTCAGCACACGCACATGTATTATGTCTCAGACTGATCAAGGCAGCATACATAACACAGGCCCGCCATAAGCACAACCCTACCAGCACTGTGCACCACAACACACGGAGACTACTCTACAAGGCAAATGCAGTCACGAATTGTGGCGGCCTTCCTTCAAGTTCTCTTTGAAGCCATTCGCATGCAATGCATGCCCCCAGCCGACAGACACATGGATCCACGCACCGGCTCATTGCCTTGTCCTTCCAACCATGAACATCAGCACTGGACAATGAATGCCTCTTCATTCACCACAGCACAGCGAGCCGTCCATCTATTTATTGGCCTGAAGAGACCGGATTGCTCAGCAGCGCGGCGTACTCCCAGAGTTTGTACACCCCCGGCAGGACTTGTATGAACACTCGCTGCAGCTGGATCGGCCTCTTCTCCTCGTCGACACCAACGATTCTCGCCTCGTCGATCACGCCCTTGAGTATCGGCGGGTTGTCAAATGGATACTTCTGCAGACATACAGGGCAGAGCGTCTTGTTTGCATCTGTTCGCGCGTGTTGTGTCATTCGTGTCATTTGACGCACTTGTCTGCCCCAAGGGGAGACTTCGTCTGGGCAGTCCTGTTGAGAGATGCTGTAGTCGAAGAGGTACACAGGCTTGTCGTCCAGCCGCTGCGCTTTGTCTGGCAGCAGGCCGACAGTCGCCTTAGCGGTGAACCAAGTGAACTGACTCTTCAAGATCTGCAAAGGACCCACATGCAGACAGACAAAGACGGCGGCAGCAAGAGCATCATACGAACACATGATCAGAGCAACTTAATTACGTTTGCCCCATCGAGAGGGTTGAGCAGGATGAAGTAGAAGAAGAGGTCTTTCCCCTTGCAGTTTGTTTTCTGCATGAAGGAGCCCTCCCAGACGAGGCCAAACAGCTGGGCATAAAGCGAGGACAGCGGCTCGATCAAATTGGCTGCGACGACCTCCCCATAAGTGGGACCCTGCAGGCCATGTGATGTGTGCAGGACACAACAAAACGCACGCACAAGAGATGACAGACGCAGAGCGAACGAATTCGTCTTCCTTCGGCATGAGCATTCGCACCATTATTGGCTCGTCCTCAACACACCCTGTGTCAGTCAGCAGACACACAAGCGTGACTCACTGCATCTGTCTTGGCCGTGAGCTGAATCCCATGCATTTTCTGCTTGCCTCTGATGAAGATGCTGTCCAGGTCGGCCTGCTTTCTCTTCCGCAGGTCTTTGATGTCGTTGACGGGCCATTCGTCAGGGTCTCTATCGAGACAACCGCCGCTCACCAGGCAAACAGCAGACAGCAGGGGCACCAGCAGAAGCCTCGCACCGATCATCTTGTCATGCGGGCTGCCTGGTTGGCAGCAGTTTGTTGCTCCCGAGTCAGGGATCCCGTACACTGTCTGTAAATTCGCAGGACTTTCTCTCACGAGACTTTTTCTGCTACAGTAATTTCTAATTCTAGCTCTTTGGTCGGATTGTCCTCCCGCGGCGACCACTTCTCACCGTTTTCCCCTCGTGCGCTGGGCGTCAGGCGAGCGCCCCAGTCGGCACGAGGCGGCGACTCGGTACGTCTTCAACCACAGGTACAACAGGAGTGAAGGTCTTCCTCGTCTCCTCGTCTCGTCGCCACCTCTGTTTTTGCCGCAGACGACGAGGATGGAAATGATGTGTCTTCGCCTGGAGGGTCTGCTGGCCGTTGCTCATTAATTTCAAGCTGGTATGCGGCGCAATCACTCGCGAAACACAAACATCGGGAAAGATGCCGTGCTCCGTACATACATATGCTGGCATGTGCCTTTGGTGTGTGGGTGGATGGATGCAGCTGGAAGTCGACTATTCCCAAAATCGGTCACCGGCACGCAGGCGTTTGTGTCCTTCGCCTTCTAGAGAACCGTGCGCGACATGACCCCTCCCCACCGTCCTCACCAAGACCCCGCACCCCCACCCGCCCCCTCGATTCGCTGACCACTCGACAGCTGGCGAGGGCGATCGAGGAGAGCGACCTCAAAGGGCTGCGGGGGGTTGGCCGTGTCATGGAGAAGGTACGTAAGTACGTATACAATTATGTGTGTGTACGGAGTACTACGGACGGGGTGGGTGAATGGGTTGGTACTGAGTGAGCGCTTGTCGTTTGTGTGTGTTCACTGGCCGCGTCTTGGAGGAGCACTATACCAGATCCTGCCCCGAACAGATCCAGGTAGTATGTATGCTGTACGCACGCATCCAGACACACAAACATCAAACACCTCCCTGTCTGTCTGTCAGTCTGTCTGTCTGTCCTACATGTACATGCAGGACCAGATGGGTATCCGGCTGGGTCTGGGGTGGGGGTGGGGCAAACACAGTCTGGGTGCCTGGCTGGCTGGGTGGCTGATGGACAAGTGTGGAGTGGATGGACGGTTGGTTACAGGGTGAGAGACTGATAGTTACGTAGAGGGAAGGAAGGGGAAAGAGAGAGATATTTGAATAGGGGGGGTAGAGGGGGGTGGGGGGAGGGAGGGAGGGAGGGACGGAGGGAGGGAGGGAATGACCTCAGCAACTTATTCGAAACTCATGCGACAGAGTCCATGCAGAGACATAGATGAAAACCGCTTTTCTCAGTCAGCCCTCGACAGGCAGGCCTTCATCACATCAAGCTCCCCTACTCACGACACACACACGGTGGTGTCCCGCATCATGACTGAATCGTGTGGATGACTGAATCCAGGCCATAATGGATTGTCTACTGTCGAAATCCTTTGCCATGCATTCCCTCAGAGTCTGTCTCTGCTTAGTTCTTCATTCCGGCTCTTCGAGATTCTCCAGCTTCTGCAGGTCCTCGTCGGTCAGTGGGTGTCCCATCCCGCTGGCAAGGTCATCCTCCAGCCCATCCGCCCAGTGCTCAATTGTCTCGTTTTTCTCCTTGCCGCCCAGCAACCAGGCCACGAAGTCCATGTGATGGGATGTGAAGTCCTGCAGTCCACCCTTTCCAGCCGTCCCCTTCTCTTGCACGAAGGCCTTCCACACGTCACGCGGGCAGATGATGGGTATTTTGGTTTGGTGGAGTGAGTCTCGGGGGACCATTGTGGCCAGATAAAGGGAGGTCGCCAGGTCGGTGTAGAACGTCGAGCCCTCCACGAGCACTGCATACAACGAAACACATCCACCGAGCGTGTGTGCACCATACATACGTGCACTTGTCTCTCAGACTCCCTGTCTGCCTGTTTGCTCACTGTCATTGCGGTTGCAGCTCTCCCTGAATCCCGAGAGGAGTGCCGAGATGGCGAACTTCATTGCTGTTGGGGGGGGCGGCTGTGTGTGTGTTGTAGGTGGCACCACAGCCGCCCCCTGTGATGGAAAGATGGAAGACGTCTCGAGCCAGCCTTTGACGAAGGGCCTGAGGTCTCTGTATCGAGACACCGTATTCAGCGACACCGTCAGGGATGGCTCTGAGGGCAGCAGCATCTGGTGGATGGTGGCCGCGAGCTCGGCAGCCATGAGGGTGCCTTCGGCGTCTTGTTGGTTTTCGGTGATTTTGTCGACCTCTGTCTTCCAAAGGCCACCATGGATGTCCAAAAGCTTTCTTCGCATAATGGCCTGCAGCCAGCCAGCAGACATCGATCACACAATGGAACGGACAGTAGAGGGTGGAATTGCAGCACGTGTGTGTTTTCGCGTACGTAAAGCCTTCCTTTGTGCTCTGCAACAGCCGCCACGCAATCACACAACAGAGACACAACCCGAGGGACGAAAGGAGGAGATAGATAAAGGCGGGTAGACTATTTGTGCGTGCATTCAGCCCATCCATTAATGTCAATCCATCCACTACCTTTCTTCATGAGAAAGAGCTGTTCGTGCTCGTCTCTAAGATGTTTTGCGAGCCCCTTCCGACCGAGCACCGGAAAGTCTTCCTTCGAAACCAACCTGCCTCGCGGCAGGGAGGGATTCTTTATCACGTCCTTTATTCCCGCGGCGTCCTCGGCCTTCTTCACCAAGTCTTTCTTGGCTTCGGATATTTTGTCCAACCTCCTGCCCATTCGAGTGGCCGTGTCGAATTTCCCACGGCTCGCCTTCTGGGCGGCGGGGAAGAGTTTCAGTAACTTGTGCGCCTATACATACACAGGCCAATACACCAAAGACATGGCAGTTTTTCAAGAGGAATATCTGCAGGCCGCTTGAGTACCTGGTGAACCATCTCGACACTGAGCTCACTCACTGGCTGTCGGAGATGGAGACGTGCGTGAGTCGCACCTGTCAGTCATTGCAGAATCAATTGCCATCCAGCAGTGTACTACACGCACGTCCATACTGGCGTGACGTCAGCGATCGCACCTGTTGCACCGTCGTGCTGCAGCGCCGTGGTGGGCATCCTCCCTGACGCCGCGCATTGCAAAGCGGCGATTAGGGCGGAAGTGATGACACAGAAGGCCCCAAAGTGCATGGTCGATGACGCCAAGAAGCAAAGAGCAACAGTCAAGACTCGCTCCTTCCTTGCCAAGAACTTCAGAATGTCGGGTTCGTCAGAAACCTCAAAACAGTTCCAAAAATTGCCTCATGATTCGTGGTGGATCAGTGCAGAGTGGTATGCGCTTTCCTCTGCGCAGCCCCCGGCGGCTCCTCCGTTTAGGGCGACCTCCCTCCTTAAACCTTTCTCTTCTGGCCGACCAGCCCCATACCCCCCGATTCCGAGGCGCGCCGCGCGTGTCTATCTGGATTTGTAATGCTTGATCCCCCTGGGCCATTTATATCGCCTGAAACAATCCAGATAATATATATATATATATATATGTTTTCATCAAATCCCCGGCTTGTCAATCGTCCGAGGTTTCTCCCGGCGTTTGAGGAAGAAGCTTACATAGAGTCGCGTGCTCCTTGTCAGGAAGAACTCATCCTGACTTTTTAAGGTGCCAAAAAATCCATTCAGAGAAATTCATTCCCCTGCCGTTGCCTCCAACCGTCGGTCCTGGAGCGGCGGGACATTTCTCCCGATCTAGAGTTGTGAAGCCAAAACAAACTACACCACGTCATCATGCACCCTCTGAAGGTGGATTCCATACCGCTTGTCGCAGCTGCAAAATTGTCTCGACAAACGAGGTCGTGTCTTTGTAACCAGCCGTGGCCAGGGTGCGCGTCTGTGAACCCGGCTACTGAGCCTTCCGAGAGATTAACGAAAGATCGGTGCTGTCCTTGCGCTCGTCCCGCAACAGCAGCGAGCGTGAAAAGCGGCAAAAGCCTTTATGACCTCCATGAAACCAGCCAGTGGCCACGTTGGTCAGTGCGTTTTTCTCTGCATTTTGGTCCTCCCCCTTCTCATCAAAGCATCTCTGCACCTTCCCTAATGGCTCAGGGTTGCAGCTGTTTCAAGGCGAGAACCTCCCGAAGTTGTCCCGAAACAGTGTCCTGAAGACAACAGCAGGGAGAGAAAGACCCCATCAATGTATGTCTTTCGATTTGGCTTTCTATCTCAGTGGCAGGGCCTTTGAAAGGAATGAACGAATCAATCGTCGAATGGCACTGTGACTCGTACGCGATGCGACGGATAGGGAGATATATGAACGGTGGACACGATGATACATCGGACGTATTCGCATGGCCTCATGTGCGACATTATGATATGCAAGAATCAGCATAGTGGCGCCTCACAGGGTGCTCGCTCACCAATTGATGCCAACCCATGCACTCATGAGGCACCTGCACCAGTGGCTACCGCTCTCGCGTTCCCCCCGCACCATCGGCAAATTCCACCATCTCACCAACACGACAAAGAGCACCGTCTCGAACAGGCATTCGACGAAAACGAGGAAAGCGAGGACGGCAACGCCCTGCAAGAAGCCGCCAACTGCTGACTCACCGTACGCAGACAGACTCGCGACCAAGACGATTAAGTGTGTTGAGAGCAACGCTGTAACCTCTGTAAGCGACCACACCTTAATTTGGTCCTGAAGACGGATGGAGGAAAGCAAGCAGACCGACGGATGTTTAAGAAAGAGATAGCGTCGTCACCAACCGAAAGGGCCCGCAAATAACGTGGCAACACGTCGAGCGATGCCAGAGCAGCCTGCAGATTAATTGTGCGCCGAGATGGAGCGGCGCTAATATACGCGAGAGCTCTGTCCATTAGACTGCTTTGCCGTCTCAACGGTTGTTGACTGGACTTCATGCTCTCATACTCGTGTCTCGATGCGTTCTGGTCCTCGTGAGTGGACAGTTGGTCGATTCTCGTACTTTCGTCAGCCGAGGGGGCATTGATGCTATTGTTGGAGCAAGGCCGCCTCGCCTTTTGCCTCCTGTCTCTCAGGAATCTTCGAGCGGATATATACAAAAGTATCCCTGCGGTGCACAAGAAACGAAAAAAGGGGAGGATTCACGGGAAGGATCGAAGGTGTTCATCTGTGAACAGCTCACATACAGAATGGCATAGACAAATCACTCAACAGGTCCATGCTGTCAAAAGGAAAGTAGGCAGCCAGCCGATTGTGTGGCGGAGAAACAAGAAGAGAGCGTTTCATCCTCTGTGGCCGGGCCGCTTACAGTGAGATCAACACGGACCAAACGAGCTTTGCTGATATGCTCTCCATCTTGGCCTGTAACAATCGAGGGAAGATTCTCGGGACAGTTTCAACTGACATTCATGGGCTTCAAATCAGATCCTTCGGAGCACAACGCACCTGTAGCAATCTTGGAAGAATTACGAAGACGAACGCAATTGGAATAGGCAGATGAGCGCTGAGAGAAAAAGACAACAAGCATTCTGAACGCGCGCCCACACGCGTCTGGGGAGGCCGATTATGTGACTGTGAGCGAAGATTACTTGAGAGTTGGTGGGCCGTCCTGCAGATGAGTGACAATCGATTCAGAGCTCTTCAGTGGTATCTTGCCTTCATCGATCGGGCGAGTTTGTTGATCAACGACACCAATGGCCAGAGGATGGCAACCAAAGTGAGCGCCAGCTGGGTCTTTGCCTCGTCTGTCGGCGCCGGCACTCTGCAAACGGGTCCGGATCACAGAAGGTCTCTCTCAAGGGTATGGGATCAAACTTGCTTACATGGCGTAAGGGAAGAAAGAGACAAGCCCACCCACAGCTAATATGCCTAGCGCACAGACCGTGCCCGCAGAAATTGCGTAGCGCCATTTACGTCTGACCCCCAGCGACTCAGCAGCAGCGCGGAAGTGTGCGTACGGCCACAGAATCACAGTAATCAGTTCCAGGGCAATAAGCACTTTCTGCAACAGTGGGATGTCCCACTTAGCATGATAGCTGACACGAAGCAAAGTGCTGAAGATTAGTGGAGCAGCTGCCATCCACCAGCACTTCTTAGCCCTGGACATAATGTTGAGTCCATCCGTAAGGTGAAGGAAGAATAAGAAGAGCGCTAAATATGCAATGACCCGTTTGATGATGTCGAAGGCTGGCCCCATCGTCTTGGACCGGCAGATTCTGCCCAGACCGACCACGTAGAGGACGAACACGAAAGCCAGCTTGAGAGCCGTCATTAGCTCTCCGAAGATGACTTTGATGACCCTCCAGATAGTGACCGAAAGGGGCCCAGGGTCGAATTGTGCGCCCACGAGGATCGATTTCCTCCTGCCATCGAGTGGCAATCGCCCTGTACGTGAGCGTTGTCTAGTTCTCCTCGTAGGCGGCCGCATAGCCTGCTGCCTTTCGAAACTCTGCAGCCAGCGCCGCAAGGGCTTGCTCCTCAGGTTGCAAGACACGGCCATCCTCTGCATCATCCTCGTTGCCACCCTCCTTACTCTGGTCATCTGCCGTGGTCGGCTGTCTTCGTGTTGCGCCTGTGTCGATTGAAGTCAGTGTCTCTCGTGTCACTTCGTCATTCCCCTCAGCCTTCGTCTCGCCGTTGAGGTCAAGGTGTCGTTGTCCGCTTTGCGGGTGACTAAAGGAGAGGGTGGGCTGCGGTGAGAGAGACAGATGCTCAGATATGGTAAGGCACGGGTCGTCCCCATCCACTTGGGGCAGTCTCACGCCCTCCTCAAGAGGGCAGGGCGCAGGGGGGTCCGACATGGACGGATGTGCAGCAGGGGGATCAATCGCAGCCAAATAAATTGCCTGCCGTGAAGACGGGACACGTAAGAATGCACATGAGGGCAGCCCTTCACTCGTACCGTTGACGTGTCCCAAGCGTCCTGGGGTTGCAATCTGGCACGAAAGTTCCAGCAGAAGGAGGCAGCGCCAAGCAGCTTGTTAATGTCGTAGTGGCCACACAGAAGAGATATCCACCCAAAGGGCAGACCGTGTGCGCGCCCCCACCGAGCCCCCAAGTCTCGAGACGCCCTTTCCCCCCTTCTCGGTGTTCCGCCGCGGACCGCCTACCAAGCTCCCCGATCCCCCCACTCCCTCTCTCCCCCCTCTTTCCCCCCGCCCCTCGACCGGAAAGGCGATCATGTTCCACGAGCGAGATGTCTGCAGCGAGGAGACTCAGCTGCTTTGTCCAGCAGAAGATGGTACACATCCACGCCACAAATCATATGCATGTGACTCATGTAGTACTTGTGCAGGAGGCGGATCTGCTCAGGCTCGAGCAGACATCGGAGCATTCTGTAAGCCATCTCCCTCCTCTGACAACCTTTCACGATCTCATGTATCCTTGCATGTATTTGTCTGCGCCCGCAGGAAGAGATCCCTGATGCTCTCGATGATGCAACGCCCCAAGCGGCCGCCATCGACAAAGAACAAGAGCAACACGAGATCATAGGCGACGGGCCGCTGTCGAGGAAGAGTGAACGCATCTTTGGCGCTGCCCGCTCTAGTGCCCGTTCCTCCGCCATCAGCCTTGACTGGCTCAGGACCTCTCGGGGCTTCGGCAGTCTCTTGCGCTTCACTGACCTTAGAGGGATCCGCCGCGATGACACTGTGAGAAGCAGCATCTCAGAAGCGACCGGCCGGAGCCAATCAGCCAGTGATTGTGTCGCGGAGCTGCAGTCGTGTACCTTCTCGCATATCGTCACGCCCGCCCTCATTTGCAGCTGGTTCTTCCTCTGTGCGGGCATCCTTTCGTCACTGTGCCAAGCCGTTGCTGAGCAGCTGGACGAGAATCTGCCGCCGCTATATGACGGGGATGGCCTGTTTCACGACACTGATATGCAGGTAAGCAACCAAGCAACCAGGCGTTGTCTTTCTCTGTGTACACAACTCCATCATTCACTTCCATCTATTCGTGCAGCAATACCTCAGAGAGCACTACAATAGCGCCCTGAACTACAAGTACCAGTGAGACGGTACGATGGATAGATCTTACGAATGTCTGCGTCGTCAGATGGTCACAGCCTGGCGCGGGCAGGGCTTTCCGAACGACGATCTGGACACTGCTGGCATGCGCTTTCATCCATACCTTCGTCTCAAAGTCTCTCTTCTGGCGCATGGTGATCCGGAGAGCGGTCGCGAAGCGCATCAAGACCTACAAGCTCAACAGGCAGTGGCGGTCTCTGATTCGGTTGCACAACAGATACCGATCGCACAGCGAGATCAACAATGACACGACGCCGACGTCATCAGCACACGACTTCCAAATCAATCGCATGCGCCGGCTAAAGTGGCATTTTGATATCTTCTGGTTCACGTTTAAGCGAGCAGAAACGAGAGACTGCCTGCACTCGTCAATGCATGATCGCCCTCGTGTTGTGTCAGAATGCTCGGCCAAACAGGGAAACTGTTTTTCCACATATATTTCCTGAATGGTACGCCTCGAGGACGCGACACGCCTTTTCAGCTTGCTGATTGGCTGTTGCCTGGATGCATGTGTGCAGAAGTGTTCATTCTGGTGCTTCAGCTGTATAAGTGCCTGCTCCTGGGTGGCTATGACGCCGTCTACCGTGACGAGGTCCCAGCTGGTAGGTGAGACACGAACGTCAGACCACACACAAGGTGAGGAGGTCGTCCACTGGGCGCACACAGGTAATTGGTTCGCCCAGTCGTCGCTGTCCTTCATGATCGCTCTGCACTCCGCGGTTGCTGCGGTCATCTTGGCGCTAAGGCGCCGGGTCATCGCCACTCTCAGCTCGATGTGTTTCAGCCTCGTCTACACGATTCACGCGGTCGCCATCGACGCCATCCCCGCCGACGTCAGCCGCCACTTCACTAGTGGAGGCTCCTGGGGCAGCATCCTGCACATGAAGACTGAGGGATCATTCCTGCTGCTGCTTGTGACTTTCATGCCATTATTCTCCGTCTGGTGGAAATTAGGAAAACTGTGCTCAATCCTCACGGTGCGTGCCTTTTTGGTTTTCCGCAATCAGAAGAGAAAGCAGCATCGGAGGCGCGAGAGCATCTTTCTGACGAGTGTGGCCGACACGATCGAGTTGATGAGGTTGCGCAGACCGACTATGCACCAATTTCTCTCCAAGTGGATCTGCTGCTGCGGGAGGCGAAAGCAGCTGACGGCGGTAGACAACGACCGGCCGCTAAGCTCAGTCGTGGCGATAGTGGAGACCGCCACTGTCTCAACGTCCGAGACGAAGAAGGGCGTCATGTTCATCGAAGACCAGCAACAATCAGCACAGAGACCCCTTGTCAAACGCGACATCTCGGCGCCGGCGACGCTGGCCGTCAGAACTGATGATGGTGTCCTTCCCGCTGCTTGCGGTGCCCGCCACCACCAAAGGAGCATATCCTGCCCTCAGCTGACGAATCTGATCGTTGAAAAGCGGAGACACAGACTGTCGGTGTCGCCTGAGGCACTGAGGCGGTCAAGCGACACGGCAGTCGCCTTCAAGACACACGGGGTGGAGTCCAAAGGAGGTGCGCTGGACGGTGAAAAGCCTATTCCTGCGTCTCCGGAGAACGCCAATGAAGATGACAGGTAGATATGCAGTTAGCTGGCTGGCCAGAGCGGACTGTAGGGCCTCTTTCGTGTGCGTGCAGTAGAGGAGAACCATCATTCTTCATGAAGGGCACTCGTGCGCTGAGTCTTTTGATGTCTTTTGCGTCAATGTCTTTTGCGAAGAGCCCATCCGGCCTGCGAGGCAGTGAGCGGATCCGCTGGTGAGTAAAGAGGCTACCCCCAGTGAAAAAGGCGTCATGCATGCGTTTCTCCCCCCATATGTAGGTACGAGAGGTTTGTCCTGTTTCCGCTGTTGTGCGCATGGTCTCTCCTCATATGGTCTCTCTTCATTTATATCGTCATCCAAATGAGTAGGGCCTCATCAGTGTGTGGGTCTCTCCCCGGTGCGAGACATTGCATCGTGCGCACGTACCCACCGCTGGGCAGCAGACGCATCGCTCCCGACAAAGCCTCGCTTCCCACGCCATGCAACTGGTGAGTCAGACCGACATTCAATCACATACTCATGTGATCGATGGAGATGTGTGTTCTTGGTCTGGTCTGTTTGCACAGTCGATATTATTCGGGGGACAGACGCACGGAGACTAAATTTTCCATCAATGATTACTGGGAAGGGTTCGACTTCTATTCCACACTGCAGGTATCACACCATTATGTGCTCTCGATCGCTCACACACAAATAGGCACTGATATATTCCTGCAGGGAGCCGATTTGACATACAGCCGTCCTGCCGGAATGTCGCAAGGAATATCGGCGTTTGTCGACGAGATCAAAGCAACTCAGGAGCAGCTCAAAGGGATACCCGTCTCTGTCGGCTGACAGAAATACCTCAGGTCAATCAATAGATCAACCAATGCCTGCCACCCACCCAGCTGCAATTACGTGTGTGCACCAATCAGGTTCTTGATACTCTATCACATACAGCTCTCGGCTCTGCCCGACTCGATGCGGCATCTGACCCGACTAGAGCTGCTGCATATCGTGATTGGCGACATACGCGAGGTTCCCCATTGGTTCGCAGCGCTGCCTCGCCTCGGCAAACCTGGCGTACAACTCCATCGAGACGCTGCCCATGGCCATGGCCAACTCCAGGCTGAAAAACATGAGGCTCCAAGGCAATCCGGTGGGACCAGCCATTCGTGAGTGAGTGTCTTTCCTCTTTTGCACATCCCATGTCTGGTACGCCCGCATGCAGGTGTGTCAAATGAATGGGTTTCTCTATCGGGAGCACAGCGAAGACTTTCAGCGGTTCGTCGACCGCGTCAGGCCGTGTTTGGGCTCTCTCCTTCCAATTGTACCCCTTCTGCCTCCTGGCGGAGGGAGCGAAGAGGAGGTAATCGATGAATTCGGGAGCTTCCAGGAGTGCATCCCGGCCTGCCAGCAGGCGGCTGACGCCTTCATGGCCCTCGCAGGTATCTAGCGGCGTTCACTTCATGGGAGTGGAGTACGCAGCTGCCTATGTCCTGCTGTGTGTCTTCCCTCAGACAAGAATCATTTGCTGTGCTGGGAGAGCGAGGGAGTGTCGGAGTTGCTCACAGGTGTTGACATAGGTCACGGACACACGCAGAGGTGGCTTGGCTATAGCGGATGCATACTCATGGATGGGTGCAGGCTTGGGCCTAACGTTTGAAAGGTTCGTTGACCTGATACTGCAGGCGAGGTTCACTGACCCTGATATGTACGACACGCTGGACGTATATCGGCCGCAGGGACAAGTGCAGGAGCATATCGGCCGGACGTGTGGGGACTTCACCACGATAGCCAAACTGTAAAACACTCCGGCACGTGTCTCAGGCACATTAGTGTGTGTCTTTGATTGCATCGAACAGCTTCACCGACGGGGTGACCAACTGCAGGAGATGCGACTACCCCTCATGAAGCACGAGGGTCCCCTTCACTGTATGGTGCTAGGCGTTGTTGGACTCAGGGCGATTCTTGTTTGTGTCCTTCCAATACACAACACGAAGCCAAGGGGGGAGGGCCCGGGAGGCTATCGATTTGTTCATATGAATTGCTGGGTTAGCGGCTACGTATGTCAAAGGTCTGTATCAACTGCGCAAGTTTTAACTTTTCTCCCAAGTAGACAGACAGGTGGCTTTTGCATTTAGCGGTGCATGTCGGTGGTTGAGACACGAGACAGAGACAGAGACGGAGATGCACGCACGTGGCCATGATGGAGAGACCTGTGCACGTGTGCCTGTACGCATATAAATGTATGTTTCTGCGTACGCCCGATGATATGCACCGGGAGGGGATTTGGACACTTGAAATCGACACACGCACCAGGCAGGAGTCTGCTATTCCCTCTCGCTGGCTGTCCCTTCGCCAACAACACGGCCCTCAGGCACTTGACACTGCTTCTGCCAAAAGAGTGGGCGCCGGAATAACGATTTAAATCAGTTTTGAGGTGAGACTGCTTCAAATATGTGCCATTCACCTAATCGAAGTTTCATCTCTCAGTCAATCAATGCCTCAGTTTGTCTCAGTCAGCCACAATCTGTCATTTCCCTTCTGCGTGTCGTCGCCTTTCCCTCTGCAGCCGCCTTCTCGCTCTCGCGTCCATCGTCATCTCACCAAAATCCCCCTCGTCCATGTCGTGTGCAGCGCGCAAGGGTGAGCGAGACCTCGACCGCTCTCTCTTTTCGCGCCTTGCCTCACCCGATCTCCGCTCACGAGAAGGGCGGACCCCGCGGGCCTCTCTCTTTTCTCCTCCAGTCAGGGCAAGCTCCTTGATGTCCCGCAGGAACTTCATCTCGCGCGCTGATGTGGAACACTCACTCAGCCACTCGACAAACTCCGCCACTGCTGCCTTGTCTGGATATCGGCCAAGGAAGTCGCGTTTCGCTTGATCGGATTGTTGCAACGCCCTCAGGCGCTCTTCTGGTGGGATGATTCTCCAGATAAGACTGTAAGTGTGAAGTTTCCTTCCCATCTCTGCACACATTTGTGAGCGAACATTATGTGTGCGTCGGTCTGTTTTGTTTCTGTCTGTCTCGCCTTTTTGCCACTCCTCAGGTCCGCCGAGGAGTGCCAGAAAGATGTCCACCCTTTCGTCCGTCAGCTCAGCTTCCTCAAGCCTCAAAGCCTTCCTCTTGACGTATGAGTGAAAAGAGCACGAACTGAGGAATGTTGCAATCTTGCTGTCCGCCAGAGAAAGACTAATGTGAAGTCAAAAGTAACACAGTTCAATCCGGCAGATTGACCTTCTGAGCGAGTCGGCTCCGGACATCCTGTCGCAGATTTCGAGTGCAATGCTGCAGAACAGACAGAGAGACAGACAGAGAGACAGACAGAGGCATGTGTGTGGCAACCACTGTATCAGCGTGGCCCTTACTTTGCGACGTTGTCACGTATGTCCCCGCAGTCGTCTTCAGAAGCCATCGTGTTTGGATGTGAGAAATCGATCAGCATCAAGTTGCTGGGCTTGAGTTCGGTGGACACGTACAGCTCCTCGTCGTAAACCTTGTGTGCAGCCATGGATGGAGACACATATGTGAGGCAACCATTATCGCACATTTGCTTTTCTCCCTTACGGTGATGGGTGCTCGGTAGGGTCCCAGATGAGCGGCGTCTCCTTGTGGATAGGTAGGGAGAAACACGTTGCCTTTCTTGAGATCGCAATGCTGCAGGCCACTCTGATGTAGACCTGAATCAAGGCAAGAGACAAGTACTGTGGGTGGAAGCGTTTATATGGAGCGTACTGTGGACGCCTTGAAACAGCTGCGCGATGACAAAGGTCCCGAAGGCAATGCGCCTCTCTTCGCCGGTGTCGAGCGCTCTGACCAGCACCTTGGTGTCCCAGTCGATCTCACTGGCTGCGTGAAATCCTAAGAGGTCCGCAAAGCTTATGCCATGGAGTCTCTCAATGATCAGAAACTCTGTTAGCCATGCGACGGTCAGATGTGAGCTAAAATGTTTGTGTCTCTACCTCGTGTATGACTTTGGTCCTTTACTTGAGAGCACATCGGCTTCTTCAGGGTTGGTCGGCTGATAGTAATGGGGAATTCGCGGAAGCTCGTAAATTTTCCCCTTGGAGTGAATCAATCGCCAGAGAGTCTCGTATCCTGCGTGAGGTGAGTTGTCTCGCAATTCGAGCACTGCAGCAGGCGGCCGATCTTTGCTTACCATCCTTCTCGTCGTCGATATCCCGTTGCCTCTCCTCATCCATGGCCATCTTGATGATGACTTCTTTGGTGGATAAGGCAGCTTGGCCGTGAGTTCTTCCTGCACGCGCAAAGATTCAGCGCAATATTGCAAAGGGCACAAGACGAAAGGAGGCATACCTGGTGAGGTGTCCATACTGATGGGAGAAGAGATGGCGCCTGTCAGTCAGCAAGCCAGCAGAAACAGGCAGGGAGACATGAAGGCAGACAGGCAGGCGGGCCGAAACGTACCCTTCGCAATGTCAACAAATAATGCAACGGCATTCGCACCGTGTGCCGACCTGAAATGTGCAGTAAACGAACGACGAGGGATAAAGACCGATCAAGGCAGCTCGATTAGAGCCTCGATCCGTACTTGATTTGGTATTCGACCCCATCAATGGTGAAAACGTCATCGTCGATATCCGGGAGCACGTTGGACTTGCCGTGAGAGTTCCAGAAGTCAACGGCGTCCAGCTCTGTTTGCGAAGACTCAAGCGAGACGACACAATAGACGGATTGGGGCTGGCAAACAGTCTTGAACACCTCGACCGCTTCGGGAAACAGCGGCTGTCCCTGCCGCTCGAGCTCAGCACCCGCACGGGACGTTGCAATGGGAAGAGGCCACCCGGCGCATTCGTCAATGAGGAAAAACCACATAGGAATCAGGAGAAGCGTTGGCGACGGACCTCTCGCCATCAGACCGGCCCGGGGAAGGGAAGAATCGGAACGGGACAGCGTGACGCCCCCACCAGGCCCCCCGACTCCAAATCTTGTGGCTGTGCTGGCTGACAAGGCGTTTGATCCGACTGAGAGATGAACTGAGACACCTGTTCATGTAAAGGCCTAGCTGCAGTAATTTTGGTCAAATTACAAACCTGGGATGTATTGATTTTTTGATTTACTTGGCTGTTGACGAGCGAGCGAACGGAGCACGAGGCATACATGTACGCATTGCCGATCAGGTGCACACAGGGAGACACACGCCGGGGTGGCATTGGCATGGCATGGCATGGCATGGCACAGAGAGAAAGGAAAGAGAGGAAGAAAGAGGGGCTGTCCGGATGAATGAAGAGACACACGCTGACTGATTGTCTGGCTGTCTGTGGCGGTAGGCCACCTCAACACACACACACACACATATCGACAGAGAAAGCGATCATCTCATAGCTATGGGCGATATAAACACGTGTACGTGTGCGGATGTGTTTACACACACATCCATCCATCCATATGAATGCATGTAGACATTGCCTACAGACTCTCTGTCCGTCAACCAGACTGTCAAGAGCTTAAAAGTGCACTCACACCCACACACACACTCACAGACAGACAGACAGACAGACAGCAACCGACGAGGGCAACAGCAGCTCCGGCCGGCCTGAAAAGAGAGCAAATGGGTCGGCCTTGCTGCCTGCCTGCCGCGCTATGCCTGCTATCTGATGCTCGTCATGTCCTTTGAGCCTTGCGCTGTCACGGGCTGATGCGAGCGCATCATGGCAAGAAACTCCTCGAAGTCTATTTCGCCGTCTGATGCACGAGCACACAGATAGAGCAAACACGAGTGCATCCGCCCATCGGTCCATCCATGGACAGCTCAGGTGCTGCCTGCCTGCCTACACACCTCCGTTGGTGTCGGCCTCGCGGAGCACAGCGGCAATTGTGGCCCGGCCGACGGCATCGTGCACGTTTTGCATGCCCAGCACCTGCCTCAACTCGTCCTGAGATATCCGCCCGTTGCCGTCCTGCCGTCAGCCATTAGGGGACAGCACAGCACAGCACAGCATGTCAGGCAGTCACTCATTCACGCACAATGGATGGGTGGGGTGTGTGTGCGCACCAGATCGAAGACCCGGAAGGCTGCCCAGCAGACGTCCTCCTGTGCACCCATGCATCGCATCGATGGACACATTTATATGTCTCTATCTGTGTCTATCGCGTTCATTGGATTGCATTGAGAGGGTACCTGGAGGTAGAGTTTCTTGTCTATTGTGGCCGCAATGAACTCTGGTTGATGGACAGAGAGATGCACCACACAGAGAGAGGGAGACGGCCATACATACATACAACAGTATGTGGACCATCCATCCATCCAATGCACCAGTGTAGTCGATGACGCCAGAGCCATCGCTGTCGACCTCCTCCATGATCTGCTGCAGATCCTGAGGCACGTCCTTCCAACCTACAGGACAGACACTCGTACTGTCACTTCTCTCTCTCTCTCTCTCTCTCTGTGTGTGTGTGTGTGTGTGTGAGTATACCCATTCTTAGCAGTCCCTCCTTGACCTCCTGCACGGTGAGTGTGCCGCTATTGTCCTTGTCAAGCGAGATGAAGATCCTCTTCAGGTGGTTGATCTCATCCTCTGCAGCAGAGGATGGCATACACACGCACGGCACACAAAAGCAGTGGCGTTCATCCATCCCATCCATGGCATACGCACCCACCTGACAAGTGCTGTGCGATGACAGTGAGTGCAGCCTTCTTGAGCTTGTTCTGCGCCCTGAAGTTCTGCACACATGCATACATCCGACACGAGCCATGCACACACACTTGTGTGGGAGGGTGCTTGTGGCTCGTGTGGCTCACTCTCAGGTTTTCCATGATGCCGTGTGTGAGGGATGCGTTGGTCGAGTTGGCCGCCAGCTCCTGAATCCACGGGTGGGACAGCGCCTGCTTGGCTGTGAAGCGCTCCTGATACATCCCACCCACACATCCATCCATCCATCCGTCATGCTCGCGTGTGCGTGTGTACCTTGGGGTGCATCTTGAGCAGCTTGCGAATCAGATCCTTCGCATCTGGCGGTGTTGCGGGAAAAGTTATGTACATAAGTTCCGCATTGGTCTGAGCATAGCATACCTTCGCTGATGTTTTTCCAGTCCGGCGCGTTGAACGAGTAGTTGCCCAGCCGCACCTTGGCCAACACGTCTGCAGCAAGGCATTCGTGGCACGCAGGGAGCCAACAAGACTCACTCACTAGACATCCATCCATGCGTGTGTGTGTGTGTCGTGTGTGCGTTGGTGCGTGCCTGCGTCGGTGTCGCCGTAGAAAGGGGGATACCCACCTGAAGGTAATGTCAACACGCGCACCGTGTGCATCCGTGTGCTGTGCAAACTCTCTCCCAATCTCTCAAACTCTCTCCCAATCTCTCTCTCTCTCTGTGCGTTTACATCACATATGTGTGCAGTGCTCACACAAGAGGATGTACATGATGACCCCACAGGACCTAACCGCACAGCGCACATATCAACACACATACATTCTCACATACATACATGTTTCTATGCCTCTGCCTCCATATGTCTGTTTCGTGAGCACCACAGATCGCATGTTTCGTCATACTTGCCCGCCAGCACCTGCGGCGCCACGTAATACGGCTGCACGCACCAAGGAAGGAACCAAGCCACGTACACATGCATGCGTACACACATACTTTTACATCCAGACATATGTGTATGTACGTATGTATGTGCCCTTTATTACCGTGCCCGCCTTGGTGCTTTTGGTCTCATTGGTCTTGAATCGACACGAGAGGCCGAAGTCGATGATCTTCAACGGACTGTGGTGGTCCTGCACATACGCACACACACAGTCAGACAGACAGACAGACAGACACACAGATGTGGTGTAAGGTGCGTGTGTGGATGCTGTGCGCATCTCTCTCCTCCCTCCCTCCCTCCCTCCCTCCCCATCCACTCAGCGACCCACCGACCTTTGACAAGAACAGGAAGTTCTCAGGTTTGAGGTCTCTGTGCATGATGCAGTTGGAGTGGCAGTAGTGGATGGCAGAGAACATCTGCTTCATCAACTGCATCATACATAATGCACACACACACAGGCACATGCACAAAAACATATATATCGCTGTGACGTGACTTGACGTGTGTATGGCTGGCTGTGTTTTGTTTGTTTGGTGAGTGCATCCGTCCGTTTACCTGTGCGGCGTCCTTCTCTGTGAAATGCCCCTCGTCGATAATGCGATCAAACAGCTCGCCCCCAGTACACAACCTAAAACACAGAAACACGGGAACACGGGAATAGGCAGGCAAAAAACGCTAACCGACGTGTGTCAATGCTTTGTCTGTCTGTCTGTCTGCTTTGTGTGTGTGCTCTCGCTGACTCCATGACTAGGTATATATTCCTGTGGTCCTCAAAAGTCTCGTATAGCTTGATGATGTTGGGGTGGTCCAGGACCTTCATGATGGCGATCTCCTGCCGAAACCTGTCGATGTTCTTCACCTGCACTCAGAACACACACGCACACATCCATCCATCCATCCATCCACGCGTCTGTACTTGGCATTTTGAGATGGTCTTGACTGCCCGTATCGCACCGGTGGCCTTGTTGACCTGCACAGACGTACGCCATGTGTGCATGGGTGGCATTTCCTTGCGTCGCCCGCCTCTCTAGCGTTCATACCGCCTTGCACACGCTCCCATACGTGCCTTGTCCCAATTTCTACACCAACATAAACACCACAGATGAGTGAACATACGAGCATCCAGCAGCACAGCACACGTGGTGCCTTGTGGACGGACCTTGGTCTCCAAATCATACACCTGCACAACCACACACACACACACAGGCGTTCACTCAGAGTGCCAAAAATAACACATGCATTCGCATGTGTGTCGATTTGTATGTATATCGTGCGGCGCGTACATTGGTCAATATGCCGCTATTGGAAAGGATGAAATTCGACCTGCGTGTAGTGTAGCCAGCGATGAATCAATCCATAGATTGACACATCCATTCATCAACGCTGAGTGAGTGAGAGAATGGACGGCTGCGTGGTTACCTTGAGAATCCCTCCCCCTTGCCGCTCTTGTCGACCGACAGAGCAGACGACCCCCCATCGCCCTCCTTGACCGTCAAAGCCTGACATGGACAGACAGACACACATGGATGACACACTCGCATACCCACTCATATGTTGAAGCCCTTGTCTGTCTGTCTGTCTGTCAGTCAGTGTCAACGATGAATGAATGTTTAAGGTGCGTACCTTTTGCCTTCCCCTTTGTCGTCTCGACTGCCGATTCCCCATCTCTCTGCCGACATATGCACACACACACAATGCATGGCAATGGCAAACCAGCACAGACTCACCTGTGAAGGAAAAATAGCAAGCCCTGCCAGCGACGAGCTCACTCAGCAACCCAACTTTCCCAGAAGGCCTCACCCCGCAACCGGCTCACTCCCAGAGGACCAAAGAGAGTGAGAAATAACAACTGACTCTCTCTGTCTGCTCGAAACCCTTCCTGCACTCAGCAGCACATACACTGTTGTCGAGGAAGAGGGGAAAGAGAAAATGGGGAAGAGGCTACTTGCGCGCTTAGCCGTGAGGCGCGAGCTTTTAAATGCGATGTCCAACAACCGCAATGAATTTCAAGTTGCGTGCATGTTAGCATTAGTTGACGCTGCCGAGGAAGCAGCGGAAAGCGAACCCCTACCCCAAACCGAAGGAAAAACCGTTAAGCTTGCGGCGAGAATCGCGGCGAGATTCGCGATCTTGGCCGCCTCCGATTCAAGAACCGAATCGTCGTGCCAGTTCTTCTCCGTTCTCATCGTTCTTCTCACTTCGCCCTCGTTTCTTACTCTTCTGCGTCGAAGTGAGAACGCTCTTGTGGTGTGTTTCGCCCATTCAGCGTTCTCCCTGCCCATCTTGGGCCCTGCCCCTCTCCTTCGTCAGCATCAGATTTCAAAGGGTCCTGCAGCAGATGGCCCAGGGATCATCGTGGAGTTTCGAGGACCTCCGACTGATCAGTTTGGCCTATTCACGAAGATCAGCAATCGAGGCAATCGAGGAGGCGTGCCAAAATGCGTATGGCGAGGTCCAGGGAGCACTGCGGCATCTGGCGCGTGCCAGCACAAAGGGCACGCACACGCAGGTGACGGATGAATGCAAGAGGAGGAAAGTGAGCTCGAGGAGCTGCAGAGGTGCGTAAAACTGCGCATGAGCCGGAGCTTCAATCTGAGTTGTTGAGTCATTGTGTGTTTCTTCTCTCTTTCAGCATCGTCGCGGGCCAAAGACAGAAGATAGAGAAGTGAGCACCGCTTCTTCAATCAAGACACGCACAGAGAAGTACATGCGTCAAATTGTCTGTCGTTCCCTGATTGTATGGATTCAGGCTGGAGAAGGAGGCCAAACGTCCTGTGACAGTGGCAACCGAAGCCTTCAGCGCGAAAAAGGTGAAAACGCCTCACGAGATGGTTTCCTTTCTTGACCAGTACGTCATCGGACAACTGGACGCCAAGGAAGCCCTCGTCACCATGATACGTATGCCGAGAAAGACACAAAGCACTGCAATGGCTGCTTGCGTCCCCTTTGTGGCGTTCGCAGGAAACCGATGGTGTTTTGAGCAAGAGGAAGACCCTGACGATCTCACAGAGGAGTCGTCCATCGACGTACTAACGAAGAGGCCGACGGGAAGTGGCAAGACTGAGGTAAGAAGTCTGCTGGCACTTCGCATTACAAGTGGCTTCTCTTTTGTCTCTTGCTTTGGATGCAGCTGTGCCGTTGCATCGCTAATATAGTCCAAGCTCCATTCATCATCGCCGACGCCACACAATATACAAGAGCTGGATATGTCGGCCGGAGTGTAAGCGAGATCATAGATGACGTGACTAGAGACACGGCAACAAAGACGATGAAGGCAGTACCAAAGCAGGTGGGAAAGACGAAACGAGTTCATGGCCGGAGACATTTGGTCTTTCCCTCTTTGTTTGTGCACCTGTGTTTGTGTGTGTGCTCTCACAGGACATGCCAATCATCATCGAGGCGCTGGGCAACGCCGTCCGTCAGAAAGAGCATCGCCTCTCTCGTGCAGGTATTTTGCTCTGCTTTGTCTACTTTCTGTGACATCAGGATCGTCCACGACCACTTGCGGCCCCCCCGAGATCAAAGAAGCCGCCCGACGTAATCGACGAGATCGACAAAATCTGCAAGCCAAGGGTAAAGTAGACTTTGCTTTATTCAATGGGGTACGTATTTGGTGTTGAGTCATTAGGGGGAGAAAAACACGGGAGTGGATGTGTCGCGAGAAGGCGTCCAACACGAGCTGCTGATCCTCATCGGCGGAACTGACGTTCTCACGGGTTGCCCATGTACACGCTTCTGGTTCTGCCATTCAGGCTGTGTGTGTATTGTGTGTGTGTGTGTGTATTGTGTGTATGTATATGTCTCAGTCTCATGCATCTCTCTCTCTCTCTCTGTGTGTGTGTGTGTGTGTGCAGCAGTCGCGGCAGTCCCTCCCTCCAGCATCTGAGTTGGGTCACTTTGGCGCTCCACCCGTCTGGGTAGGTAGACATCAGAAGATATGTCGCACACACCACACCCACACTCGATGGACGGATATCCCACCCTCATTTCCCTCTGTCTGTCTGTCTGTCTGGTTGGTTGTCTCATTCATTGTATGTATGTGTTTAGGCCGACGTCGGCTCGTGAGGAGTTGGGCAGTATGGGGGTGTGCATGTCGCCCCACTCCATCGGCGGCCTCAACGGGCACTCGCTCCTCACCGGCGGCCCCGTCAACAACACACCCAACTTCAACCTGGGCATGCCAGCCTCCAGTGCCGCTGCCGCTGCTGCTGGTGGTGGTGGTGGTGGGTCTGGTGGTGGGGCCTCATCGGCAGCTGCAGCTGCAGCTGATGCGGCCCTGAGTGGGTCCGCATGAGCAAGAAGCTGCGCCTGGAGTGATCAAGCGATAGAGAGGGGGACCACACAGTATGTACTCACAGTTTCTACTAGTCTCTGCCACGGCCGTCGCGTCTGTCTCGTTGAAGGATTGGGGGGGCGAGGGCTTCGGAGGGGAGCCAGCGTGCGTGTATTGTCTTGTGTTGTGCAGATGTGTGATTTGAGTGGTTTGGTCTGCTTCTTGCGCACCTGAGAGAGATCGCGAGTTATCGCTGCCTGCATTTTATATCTGTATTTGGCCTGTTTTGATTGCTTTCTGCTCTCGTCTTTCATTCATATGTGTCTTGACAATCGATTCTTGCGACAATCGGACCTGCTGGTACTTATCGCGTCTTGAGCTTGAATGCTTGGTGGCTCTTGATGTTCTTTAAGCAGCCTGGTTGTCACCAAACAGACCACTAGCTGCCACGGTGAAGCGCAGCGATGTACTCTGCCCCTCCCTCTGGCGGTACTGATTTCTGACCGGCCGCTCGCCATGCTGGCCGCCTTTGCCATCTCCGTGTTGCTGCCGTGTGCTGCTGCCGTGATAGAGAACTATTGTCTGGGGCGTGTTGATATGTCTGTTAAGACACTCTGATTGCTTGATGCGCGGCTTGGTTGGTCCCTGTAGAGGTCTCTGCCGATATGCACACAGACGCACCAGGCACCGAAGCCAGGCAACCCCCAAGTCAGATGGATGAATAGATGAGTATATATGTAATAGAGGTATGTATGTCTGTACACATCGATCCCGCACACACCAGCACCATACCTAGGCAGCGAGCCAGCTGTTGGATATATACACATAAAGCTAGGAGCGAGACCCATTAATGGAATGCAATACAATATGGTGAGTGAGGCGTGGAGGAAAGGCCATAAAAGCTCTTCTCCATGAACACACACACACATCACACAACACAACTCTGCCATGATAGCGTCGGTCGGTTGAACACACAGTCAGACAGCGAGGCGGGCAGGTAGTCGATATCAATGAGGAAGCTATGCTATGCAGTGAGGGGTCAAAAAGCCATAAAGGCGGCCTCTGGCTGACACGGACACACAGCAACAAAGTCTTAAATCAACCACTGGCCCCATCCCCCTGCCGTCTGTCTGCCATGATATCCTGCCGGCCGTCAACACATGTATTCGACCGCGCCACAGCCCCACCATAGCGCCCACAGAGGGTCGATCTGCCGTCACGAGAATATGGCGGGGCTCCAGCCGGTGAAGGCCTGACGACACAGCCGGCTGCAGGGTCTGTGCACATTGCCGGCAGATGCAGAAGTGGTTGCACGGCCGCAGCACCACCGATCGCTCCCTCTCCTGGCACACTTGGCAGTCGGTGGCCTCCTCTCGGGCCCTCCGGTTGCTCTGCTGCATCTCCTGACGCAGCTCGGCCTGCATCTTCTGCTGGGCGGCCTGCTGAGCCTTGACGATGAGCGACTGCAGCTGGGGCAGCTCTGATGTGGTGAAGGCCATCTGACGGTCGACCAGCTGCATAGCGAAGCCGCTGAAGACGTCAGCGGTGGTCAGGCCATTGAAGGTCTCGGTCAACCTGAATGACACACATCATCACATCAAAGGGCATGCATTGGTGTTGCCCGCCTTTGCGTGATTGGGTACTGACCTGTCGATCTGGTTGCTGCGTAGCTGATCTATGTCGGCCTGCAGCGCACGATTGGCCTCGCCAACACTGATAGACACAGAGAGAAATGAATGTCATGGCGTCTTGTCAAAGTGTGCGTCGGCCGCCTGTCGTGTGTGCACCTGGCATTCTCCTCTCTGAGCGATGTGACCTCCTGTCTGAGCGACTCCTCCCTCCCGGCGGCAGCCCTGACACGTCACACAGAGTGAGTCCCATTCCTTGTATTGTGGAGGGTGAGAGTGCTGTGTGGCTGACTGACCTCTTGTATCTGTCAAGGTGGTGTTGGAGCTGCCCCATCTCGGCCTCCTTCTGCTGCCGGAGAGACCTCTCGCGATCGACGTCACTGCAAACACGTACACAGAGAGTGAGGTTGAGGTGCATATGACCTTGTTTGTCTCCTGTGTGTGTAGATACCTGGTGAGCCGCTGATGTTGTTGGCTGAGCTGCTGGCGGTGGGCCTCATTGGCTTGACGCATATCGGCCTGGAGCCGCTCGTTGGCCGCCAGAGTGTCGACGACGGTCTGCTCACCAGCCATCTGAGCCTCACGCAAACTGCAGACAGCAACAAAGGAGGGAACAGTCAGTTGGATGGGTGCACCGATGCATGTGTACCGCTCGCTCTCCTGACGGGCCGCATGAAGCTGTTGCTGGAGGGCGGCTTCCCTCTCCATCGACTCACGCCTATAGTCCGACACCACAACCACGGTGGTGAATCCCTCCCCACTTCGTTCTTCTCTCATACCTCGTCGCCTGGCGTTGCCGGTCTCTGCGCCTCAACTCAGCCTCGAGCTCAGCAACCCTGACAAGACCAGATACACCGTCAGTGTGTGACCACACCCCATCAATCGCCTCACCTGGCCCGCATCGCCTCGGCCTCCTCTCCACCACCCACCCGACCGTCGTCAACGACCCTTGCGGCTCCTGCATCGGTCTGTCCAGCTCTCTGGCCTGCCAGACCATCACCACCGCCGCCATTCTCACTCACACCATCAAGGCCAGGTCGTCAGAGTCACACCCGATGTCGGGCAGCGGGGGCATGGAAGGAGCCATCGAAGGAAGCAGTGGTCGACTGGCAGCACTCACGCCAGCAGCACCACCACAGAGAGGGCTACTTGACGGCTCGCTGTGACCGAGCTCGAGGTCACCATCCGCCTCTCCCCTTCCCTCCCGCACACATGGGCTGCCGTCTGACGCAATGGATGGCGTTGCTGCGGCGGCGGATGGGAGGGGGCAAGCCGATGCAGCAGGGGCAGCTGATGGTGTCTTGTTCTTGTGTCGCTTCTTCTTCTTGGCCTTCTTGCCGCCCTCGCCCCCCTGCTGCCCGCCCACACCATGCTGCGGCTGGTCCTCATCGCTGGAGAAGTCCACCCCCAGAGCCTTGCGCGCCGCCCGAGCACGCGCCTCCGCTCGCTTCAGCCGCTCCTGTGCGACCGCGTTGTCCTTGGGCGGCTGGTCGCCTCTCTTCTTGTTTTTCTCGGCCTCGCGGGCGGCGTTCTGCTGCATGATGTCGTGTTTGTGGCGCAGCTCGTCGCGCTTGCTCTCGAAGCGGGTCGGCTGCCGGCCCTTGCTGGTATGGGGGTCCTCCTGATGCGACTCGGCGCAGCCGGACACCCCCTGCGACTCATCAAGCACGTCTCTCATGGCCTTGCGAAGCTTCTCGGGTACGGCTTTCTCGAGACGAGCTGAATGAAGCGAAGGAAAGGCGGCCAGCGGTGTGTTCGTATGTCTTTGGTGTCGGTATGCCTACCGATCTCCTCGACCAGCGTGGCTTTGGCCGCGGTGTTCTTGCCGATCTGCTCCGTGAGGCTGGTGATCTGGCTGTCGATGCTGTCGATGTCGGCATCGGCGGCGGCCGGCTTGTTCCTCTGGGCCTCGAGGTCGTTGAGCTTGGTCTGAAGCGTCGCCTGCAGCTTCGCAATGACGGCAAACCGCTTGAGCATCTCATTCAAAGCCTGTAATGCATCTCGTCGGGGCACCAACCTGACGGCCTCTGCAGAACGAACCACAGCAACGAGGCTATGCATCCACTCTAGATGGATTCCGGCCCCACCGGTCCCTAACTTACCAGCAAGGTCAGAGTGTGCTGTATCGACATGCTCTTGAGTGATGCTGTTGATGGCAGGGGCGTCCTTGAGAGCCTCGAGTTCATCTACACACTCGTGATACTTGGGCAGGTCAGCCGCCGTCACAGAGAAGGGGTTCTGGAAGCCAAATGTCGAATCGGGGCCGCGCTTGTAGCAGAATAGGCTGCTGACGTACAGCAGCAGCAATAAGGGGGCCTTGCTGGCGAGGGTGTTCCACCACGTGGAGGGGGCGAGAGCGTCGTAGGAGCTCGCCAAGACCCCACACAGGTGCTGGGGGAGACGCGACGAGGGGCCGACATATCGCTCATCAGGGACGAATTTGGAATCTGTACAGATAGGAGGCAGGTGGGCACGGGGAAGTGCTGCCGGTAGCTTCGCTAGTTGGCTCACGTGTGAAGATGACTGGCTGTTCGTAGGCGTATTTCTTGTTGGTGGCTTCGATAACATTAATGACCGCGACAGGAGACCGAGGGCTGGCGACATTGGCGGCGACAGGACGGGTGGCGACATTGGCGAAAGGCACATCTGCATCGGTCCACAGGCACAACCAAGTAGTCGCACGAGCTGCCATGCCCTCTCTGCACATTCACGTACCACTGAGGCTCAGGACGAATGGCGGTTTGCGTCTGGCCTCTTTCTCCTTGGCCTGCAGCCCCTCCTCCCTCCTCTGCCGTGCCGCCATCCGTCGGTCCTCCTCAGCTGCGTCAGCCGCCGGCGGCAGGCGAGCGTCATCGGCGGCCCACTGACGCTCCTTGACAGCACGCGCGGCTTGCAGCTCACTCTCACGCTCATCATCTCCCTTGGTGACGGCCCCATGCACCAATGACGCAAAGTCGCCACTCGACAGGAACTGCTGGCTGAAGAAATTGCCCAGCGCAACCCGTGCTGAGGAACAAACAAATGGAGCAGATTCATGTACGCGACGGTTGCTTGGTGGCTTCGTACATCGCAGAGTGAGGTACGATGGTGTGAGGTCCTTCAATGCGAATTGGAGGAAGGACTCAGTGGCGTTTGCGGTGGCAGGCAGATCCAGGAACCTGGAGGGACACACCGTCAGCTACATGCACACTCGCAGACACACGGGGGTATGTGGCCTACTTACTTGAGAGTGCGTCCATTGGGGTTGGTCTTGAGGCCAGCCGTCGCGGCCGACATGACTATGTCCTCAACGACGGGCAGCGTCAACTTGCCAACCGAACGAAACGATAGACAGATCCCCTCGCACGCAATGGTGCCGAAGAGGCGCTCCAGCACTCTCTGCCGACATCAGAGATGCCACCAGAAAAGGGTGTCATCAAGGCCACCTCGCTGTGGCCAGTACTTTTCACCTGCAATTGGTAGTACCGATCGGCCTCGCCCTCAGACTTGGTCAACGCGATATTTGACAGACTCAGAGCTTCAAACGACCTGCCACAGAGGCCCTGCAGGCGATACGACGTACACAAGCCCTAATCAATACGATGGAATCTCCTTGTTTTTTCGACGCACCTCGAGCAAGTTTAGACAAGAATTGAACGACATTCGACATAGAGAGATTGTCATCCTTCTGTACACACCCAACGGCCTCAGTGAATGCTCCGTTGTCTCATTCCCTGTCCTGCGCCCATACCTGAGTGTCGTGAAGGGTCTTTCTTTCTTGTCGTCCCCCGAGTCGGCCGTCTGCCTCTCTTCTGTCGTCTCCTGACGATCCTCCTTGGGGTCCGCCGGCACGGCTGCCGACGTTGTGCTGGGGACGCGGGTGATGTCACGCGATGGTGACGATGGCGGCGGGGATGCACTCTCACTAATGCTGCCTTTGCCGTCTCCTTCTGGCTGGTCCTTGAGCAGAGTGGCCAGCCGGTCGGCGAAGGCAGGGCTCATATTGGCATTAAGCATGAATAGCCCAAGAAGAGAGGGCAGGCGGCCGATGGCGTCGGCGAGTTGGGCGCACTCGTCATCAGGCAACTGAGTCAAATCCACACCTGAGCGGCACACACACCTTGACATTTACCGGCAACCTTCGTGTTCTCTTGTGACCGGCTTACCGATCAGCCTGAGCGTCATGAGTCTGTCGGCCCTCTGGAGGAAGCCGATGAGGTCGCTGATGTCATCGGAGGTCGGCGACCACTCCCAGTGGATCGACAAGCCCAACATCATGTCGGGTGAATACCTGACAGCAAGAATCAAGCCGTGGACACAAGTGAACTGCTGTCCATCATCTCTTTACATCAACCTACCTGGCCAGTGCCGCTGCCAGCCGATTTTTCTTGCTCACTGTGATCGATGCATCTGGCGCCAGCAGCTCGCGATTGGCACACGATGAGATGCAGCCAGTCGAACGGACGGGACACAGCCTAAACCCAGCCAGCACGAAGTGGTCATGGAGTGCAGGTTCGTCTGTCTGTGTGTGAATGACTGTTTACGCGTCTAGCAGACTTCGACATGAGACCGCCAGCATAGCGACTTGTGCGACAGCGAAGTGCGACGGCCCAGGAAGCTGGTAGATGGTGTGGAGGACTCGCTTGTCCACCCAACAACGCACCATGCAATTCTGATAGACACGCAGAAGAGATGTGAGGGGTCGATCGTATATGGTCGCCCCCCACCTGCTTCTTCTCCTGTCGTGCAGCCTCTCTCTGCGGGTCGTGGTACGATGAGGCCCACCGATCGATCGCCAGCTGCTTCAAAGAACACACACACACACACAGTGGCAGGCAGTGATTGATCGTTGCACGGGAGTGCGGCAGACCTTGCGATGGCGAAACTTGGCGAAGAAATCCAAAACCTGCAGCCATAGGTGCACACAGGTGTACAAGTTTGTGGGTTTGTGTGTTTTTGACACTTCACTCACCTCCTGTATGAGGCTGTCTTGTGACGCCGCCGTGGGCGGCCCAGACAGGGCATGGATGTTCACCTGCAAATGAAGGGCGTCACTCACAGCAAGAGACACACACATCGATGTCGCCGCGGATTCGGCCATCTTTTGACCTTCCGGACCTGCAGAATCCGTTCGACTATCGGGTTGTCTTTGCTCTTGCCACTCGTCACCTGCCGATCCCAATAGCTGCACACATGAAGACAATTCACTCGGTGCACTCAAGACACGAAGGACAGACGCACCGGGCAAGGCTGTCCAGGACGCCCAGCATCATTCTGACGTCGTTGCCGCCACTAGCGAAGGCTGCAGGTTGTGAAACGCCCAGCCTCACAGCCCTCGACAGCAGGGAGCACATGAGCTCGGCCAGACCCTCACACGAAGCATACTGAAGACAAGTGAAGACAGGATTACTGAGTCTCCATACACACATGTCGTATACATTGATGTGTTGGCTGACTGACCGTCTCTCTATCGATAAGCAGATCGATCAGATAGATGGATTTCGATACGATAGATCGGTAGATATATCGTCCATGGCTTGCATCGTTGGCAAATCTGCTGCTCTGCAGGATGCTCACAGCTGCCGAGAGGAAGCCCGCATGCGCAACACGCTCGCAGTAGCCACATTCTGAGGAAAGACATGCGCACACAAGACATCAATAAGCGGCATGGACCATGCACCATTGCTCACCAGCCATTGCCACTGGCACGTTTAGACAGAGCAAGACGATCAAATCCGGCCACTCACAGGCGGCGTGGTCCTTCAGCATTGTGGCTATCTTGCCCAGGGCAGCGGGGCTCGCTGACACACCACGGCATATAGACGCCAACACACCTGCATCCACACGCATACCCACACACGCAGTACTAATCTTACGAACCAACGAGCTCTCTCGGCATCCACGTGTCCCACACCTGGCTCAGAGGGGGAGCCGCGGCGGGCGTGTGCGCAGATGATGCCTACTAGCCGCGATGCCCTCAACATAGCCGCTTGATCAGTGCTGGTGACCAGTGTCTCGACGAGCGCATCAATGTGGCAGAACAATGCTGCTGAAACGCCCCCACATCCTTAGCCGTTGCTGAACGACGCACCGAAGACACACAGATACGTGGAAAGATGACAGCAACTTTTGCCGGCACCTTGAAGTCTGCTGGTGAGAATCACTACCACATCTACCCCGAAGACCTCGTCCGATAGTGTCAGCCTCCCCACGGTCCCCTCCACCAAGACACCAAACAGCGGCAGCCACTCAACGCCAAAGGGATACCCAGCCTCATTGAGCCGCTTAAGAAAGCGGGCTGCCGCAGACTGATGTGATGGCTTGCTGCTGTCATTGAAAATGGCGACAATGCAGCTGACGAGGCCCAAAGACCCCCGCTCTCGGTGAGCCTTGTCCTTCTTGGCCAGCGAACCCACGAGTCCCTTGACCGCCGGGTCGTTATCCGGCAGCGAGGTCGTGAGTTTCTCCAAGTGGCTCACGAAGGGGTCGATGTCATGAGCCAGCAGGGCATCAGCAGCGAGGGACATGATGGCAACAGCATCAGAGCCCGACGTCTGGCCCTGCCGCGAGCCGGCCGCGTGCTGCTGGTCGGGTGTGATGGGGGAGAGGGTGGAGGGAGGAAATGGGCGAGAGGGACCCGCTGGTTGGCGACCCACTGATGCAGCTGCTGCGGCGACTGGCGACGGGTCGATGGAGCGAGTGAGGTTAGCGACCTGCTGCTGCTGGGCGCATACGGAGATGCCGAAAGCAGTGGAGGGCTGACGGCTGCCGTCCTGACAATCACACCCACAAATCTCACATATGCACACACCTCCCTCGTGTCTGTCTGTCTGTCTGTCTGTCTGTCTGTGCATGTGTGTCCGTACCGATATGGCGTCCGCAGTGATGTCACCCTCTCCGGACCCACCGCCGTGCCCCGCGCCTCCCATCAGCGCCGAGCCCCCTTCCTGCTGCTGCATGGGGACGCCGCCCACAACTGATGTGTCGGCTGCTGGTGAGGCGATGGGGATGAGCTGCATGGCCTGATCCTGGGGGACGGATGGCTGCTGCTCATTCAGATGTTTGTCGATGGCCTCACTAGAGATCGGCGAGCGCTGGATCCCGTTGGATGGCGAGCCCGCAGGCAATTTCTCCATTAGCTGTTGAGAGTTAGCTTCGTTGCTGTCAGTCGCAGGTGTGCGCTCTGCGTGGGGAGATGCTGGTAGCGGGGCAGACGACGCACTATGTGGACGGTCACCAGGGCCGCAGCCGCTCCCACTCCCACCAGATCCCTCCTCTGCCGGGTGGGCACTCATACACACGTGCCGCTGCTGTGGTTGCTCCTGCTGGCTGGCATCTCCTCTGTTGTCGGGGCCCTTGCCGTCTTCCGTCGGGCTGTCGGCGGACTGAGCGCTCAGGCGGCTATCTATCTGCATCAGTCAAAGCCAAAACAGACATAACATGGACACAAAAGGTGCACGATGAGTCATCGCTTCCCAGACGCTGTCACTCACTGTGAATCAATGATTATCAATTGTCCACGGCTCCGCGCGAAATGCGAGCTTTAAGCAGCCAGAAAGCTTTAAGTCGTGATTTGCAATGGCATACACGTTTCTGTCATATGGCGTCGGTGTGACTCACAGGCAAGATCCGCCTGTCTGATACATCCGTTCTGTGTTGTTTGTGTGCAGAGTGCTTGGTGCAGAGGGATGACGCGCATGACATTGTGATGGTCAACTGAGGCAATAAGTACTTCGGCACTGACGGTACGGGCGGCATGGATAAATCAGATGAAAGGAATGAGGTCTTGACGCTTGACGGTCTGTTCGTGCGTTGTGTCCAGATCCCTTTGGAGCTGTGCCGCGTGTAAAGGCCTCATCGACATCACTGCAAAGAAGCGACAGGCAAACGGAGCAAAATGGAAGTGGACTGCCGGTGGGTTCATCGACATTACACACATCCACCGACCCGTAGACGTGTTGCTGCTGTTGCTGGCTGGTGTCATTCAGTAGCAGACTTCTCCGCTTTCAGTCCGCTTGACATCGACTGCTCCCTGTGGGCGCTGGAGGGCTGCTTCCAGCTGTATGTGTTCATCTCCAGCGACTCTGTGTATGAGGTGTGTGATACGCAGCGGTCAGTCAAGACACACGTGCCATCACATGCGTTTGCGTCGGTTGTACTGCGCAATGCATGATGTGGTTGTGCAGGTGGTCTGGTCGGTCTCATGTGTGTGAGGATGATCTGTCCGGCCAGCCGATGATGCGGTCCGACGCAATGGAAAGGACAGATATGGACATGTGAGGCAATTACAAACCCAGCGATCCACGCGTCCACGCAGAGATGTTCCGTGGTTTAATCAGAGGAGACTGGCGTGCGAGGAGTGGCTGTCGAGATGGCTGTGCGATGGGGACGGCAGGCGAGCAGACGACACGGCACGTTCGCCGCCACGGATAGTTGCGCTGAGACTCGCTGACGCCATCGATATGCACTTCAAGACAGCGTACCCATTCATGAGCACAACGCGCGTGTGTATGTTGCCCTGTGCTGTGTGTAGGGCCATATGACGACACATATCGCTTGTGGGCCTATTGGTTCTGGCTGCAGTGCAGGCGCACTGAGCCGATACACCTGGTCTGGTGATGCTGTCTGTGCACGAGAGGCAAGGAGGGATAGAGGACGTCTGAGCGACCGGTCCCTCTGTGTGGACACTCATCAATGTGTGGCATCTATGTATCAGCCCGAGCACTACAAGCAGCAAAGGCTGTCCACTACATACAGGTGTGTGCCACTCAATGTTCAGACGTACTCATTGTGCTCGTGCCGCTCTCTGTCGTTAATCATGATGTGGTCCGCGTGATTGTGGCGCTCATCGATGATACAATCCGGCCCTCTCATGAGCCCTCCCAGCCCCCAGCGAAGCGGCCCCGATTAATGCAGCCGCCATGGGGCCAAGCGGCCTTAGAGACATACGATGTGGTCAGTCGTATTGATGCACTGACACATGTTAACACATGACCGGCTGTGTGCCTTTCTGTATGTGTTCGTGTCCCATTCATTAGGCCTGCGAAGAGGCCATGGACATCAGAGAATTCCTCGTGCAAGTGGTGAGCAGCGAAATGCCGCCCGCCCACATACAGGATGCATCAAGCTGTGTGTCTTCTTTGTTCGGTTCCAAGCCGGCTGCACGGACAAGGACGCATCGCCCCGATTCCGCGTCATCTACAATGAGAATGACACCGGCTACACCTGTCTGCTGCCGTCTGTCGAGCGGTTGCAGCCCCTCGATGTGTCCAAGGTGACGGCAGCCATGAAGTCGCTTGACATGGGCTTGACGCTCACACCAGTGGTACGCCGACCGGCTGCATCGATGGAGTAGCTGTTATCTTTCTGTTGTGCATGTGGTGGATGGACCAGAGTGAGGTGATCCGAGCAATTTGTAAATAGTGTCGCCAGGCAGTGGAGACACACGTAGGTCACATTCAAGCAGCACACAAACACGTAAGCCTGTCTATCTGTGTGCGTATGGTAGACAGATGAGGCCGTTCGCGCCGCCCGTTAGTTACCGTCATGTGTGCGTCGAGCGGTGTGGCAGCAGTATGGCTTCAGCCAGCGACTCGAACTCGGACCGCAGTCGGGCGGGGAGTAGATGAACGTACAAGCTGCAAGACAGACGGTTCTGCCCATGCTAAGCGGACTGTTTGTGTATGTTAGTTAAGAGTGAGGGACGAATCAGAGACTCCCTGTTTGTCTCTATACGTCTGTTTGTGTGAATGACACTGGCCAAAGCACACAGCTCCGTGCACAAAACACATGATCTATCATCAAACACTCTGATTTACCTCGACAGAGCTGTGAGCTGTGGGTGAGAATCGCGGGAAGATGCCTAAAGATAAGCACATGAACAGCTAAGCACATGAACAGCTCGTATGACAGTGAAAATACGAATGTCACGGTCAATGTTGAAGAGAGAGAGTTGTGTTATCGCCGATTCTGTCCCATGCATTTGGCGAGAATGCGATCGCAAAAAGAAGGCGGAGCCAAAATTTCTTTTCGAAATTACGATGAAAAAATACATCCTGCCTCAATCTTTGATTCGTTCATTCACATGGGTGCCCTGATGCGCTCAAAATAAAACAGCTGGACATTCGTAGGACTATGAGTTTAGGGTCTAGGGTTTAGGGTTTCGGGCTTAGGGTTTAGGGTCTAGGGTTTAGGGTTTAGGGTTTAGGGTTTAGGGTTTAGGGTTTAGGGTTTAGGGTTTAGGGTTTAGGGTTTAGGGTTTAGGG
>CDMY01000138.1:0-35007 GCA_001179505.1 Vitrella brassicaformis
CGCCGGCCGCTTCGACGTTCCAAGTCCATCCTCAAATCGCCACACACGTGTGCATGAGGAGGCACGCGGCGATGCTCGCCGTTCCCGGAATGCAGCAGCAGCCACCAACACACCAACCCCCCACACAACAGACGCCGCAACCAATCAATTGAAACCCTCCTCCCCTCGGCTACCTTACAACACACCCTCCCGCCCTCCCGCCCATCGCACCACCAAGAAACGCATTCAAATCACTCACTGACTCGGTCACTCCTCGTCTCTGTGGTCCCCCTTGTCGGCCTCTCTGGCCCCCCCACGGCCGATCCCGCCAGGCCGCAGCACCTTGCCCCTGCCCCACCCACCACCAAGACCAACAGGGCGTGGCGGGGGCGGTGCGCCGAGGGCGTGTTTGGCCGAGCTGGGCGGCGTCGGCTCGGCCTCATTGTGGGTGTCGAAGGAGGCCAGGCGGTTCGGACGGTTGAACGGCGGCTGTTTGCGGTCGGGGGGAGGGCGTCTGCCCTCTCCCTCTCCCTCTCGCCAGCCGCCCCCCACCCTCTCGCCGCGTGGAAACCGCCCCCCGCCGCCGCCGTATGGCCGCTGTCCGCCGATGTTGTTGTCGCGCATCATGTCGCGGGCTCGGCGGTCGTCGTCGAGTGTCTCTCTGGGCGGGAGCTCGATGCCGCCTGGCGGGATGGGGGGCTCGTTGTCGCCGTGTTTGGGGGGCGTGGGGGTGGGGCGGCTGCGGTTGTCCTTGACAGAGGCCAGACCCAGAGACCTGAAGGCGAGCAGGGGTGGAGAAACGTGTGAATGTGTGTGGGCTCCCCGTGTGCCTGTCTATGGCTGGTGTGCATTGCATACTTGGAGTGCTCTCGCCAGTCGATGGCGAAGCTGTCGCCCAGACGAAGCACGCGCTTCAGCGCCTCGCTGATGACACACACAGACACAGACAGTGAGATGCCTTCCACAGACCATGTGCATGCGTATGTATCTCGCAGCCCCTCTCACACACATGAGTTGGTCGCGGACTTCCGGCGTCTTGCTCTTGTGCCACAGAGACAACGAGTCCTCCTGAATCGATGGGAAACAGACACCACAGCAGGCAGGTCCACAGGCGTGTTTGTGTGTGTCGGGTGGTTGGCTGGCTGTCGTGCTCACCCCGCGGCGCACAGAGATGACGGCCCCGCAGATCTCGTCGGGGTCCTCCGTCTGGAACTGCTCACCGATCAACGCCAACACCTGCAAATGCCGCCCCCACACACATGCACAGAAGCCATCCGGCCGTCTCACTGTATCGCCGACTGACCATGTCCTCCCAGATGGCCGCAGTGATGTCCTTGGGCACTTTGACGATCAAACGACCACCTGCACACACAGGTGAAGGGCAATGACGGGGCCATGAGAGAGAGTGTGTGCGGCAGGTACCCTCTCTGTTTTCGGCGTCTTCCCATGAGGGGACGACGCCCTCACGGAACAGATGGTAGTCTAAACACACACACACACAGGCAGGCAGGCGGGCAGGCAGAGAAAAACGCGTGTGTTGTGTCGGTGCATGTGTGTGTTTCCCCACACAGCCACCCACCCGATCTGTGAGCCATGCGATCAGCCTTGCGGATGCGATTGTACACAAACCAAAACTGCTCTACCTGACAAACACACACACACACACACCAGACACAGACACAGACACACACCAGACACATCAGACAGACGACACGCAGGGCACCCACCCCCTCAGCTCAGTGCCTCACCGACCGTGTCGAAGGTGTAGTATTCGTGGAGTGCGTCCCGCCAGTTGGCGGGGTTCTTGTTGCCCGTCTTGGTGAACCACAAGCACCACGCACGGTGCAGCTTGTGGTGGCTCGACTTGTCGCCCAAATCCTTCACCGGCGGACGCCAACCGTCCTGTTTCCCACACACAGACACAGTATGCACCGCACCCATACGTCAGTCACATGTCATGTGTTGCATGTGTGTCGTGGCCATTAATGCATTCCATTGCGTTGCACTGAACTGACCTCTTCCTCTTCGTTTGGTGCGGGGTGCGGCCCGGGCGATGGCGAAGGGCGGCGATTGATGCGCTGACCCCCACGCATCACAGGGCCGTTTCGACGGTCCATGGGCGGCTCCCGCTCCCTCTCCCTGTCGCGATGGTCACGGGGCAGCCCGTCCCTCTCCCTCTCCCTCTCCACCCGGTCTCTGTCACGATCTCGGTCACGGCCGTAGCTATCCCGGTCGTGCCGCTCACGGTCACGATCTCTGGGCGGCACATCTCTCTCGCGCTCCCTGGGCCCGACCTCCTGCAGACAGACAGACAGACAGGCGTCCATCCCTTGGTGTAGGGCTCCGTATCTGTGAGAGCACGGGGGCGCTGTGCTGTGTGTCCACCACACCTGCTGTTGCCCTCCGCCCCCTCCTCGCAGGTCGTCAGGGCGGCTGAACCGGTCCCTCTCTCGCACATCGTCAGGGTGGAACCGGCCTCCACCACCACCACGGTCTCTGTCCCTCTCACGGTCCCTATCCCTGTCCCTTTCCCTGTCACGATCTCGGTCTCGCTCACCACGCGGCGGGAAATCTCTCGGCGAGTGCTCCATGGTCACCTCCTCCCTCATCTCCCGCCTGCGCGCCGGCCGCGAGCGGCCAGCGATGTGCCAGCCGGCGTTGCCTCGCGCGTCGTGATCGGGCGATTGGTCACCCATGGGTTGGGATGATGCGACGAGGCGACGGAGCGGGAGCGACGGCTGCAGCGGGGAGATGAGGCTTGTCGGATGGTGCGGAGGCGTCTTTCGGCTCTCAGCTTCGTTGCAGCGGGGGGAAACGGGAAAACACAGCCGAGAAAAAGGGGAGCTTCTTTCCGTGCGAGCTCAAGGAGGAGAGGAAGGCACCTCCGTCGAAATGGGAGGAGAACGACTTGACGGCAAGGACAGGTGATACTCTGGCAGGAAATCTGCCCATTTATCGCTTTGTGATGGTGGAGAGAGAGGTTGATGACGTGGCATTCATGCGGATGGCTTTTGAGGAGGCAAAGAAGGGCGCTCAGGAGGGCGGCATCCCAATTGGAGCTGTGCTCGTCTTGCTCGAAGACCCACCCAAAGTGCTGGGCCGCGGACACAATCAAAGGTGACAGTCATGGCCGCACCGACGTCGACTTCACTCACTCATCGTCGCGTGTGTGTGTGTCTATCTGACTGCAGGGTGCAGAAGCGGTCAGCAACGCTCCACGCAGGTCAGTTGGAATGATGGCATCGGAATGATGCATATCACCGGCCGCCTCATTCACTTCCGTGTTTGCCGCGCATCGCATGCGCTCTCTGTCTCGTTTTGCTTGGCAGAGATGGACTGCGTCGAGAACGCCGGCCGCCTGGTCGGCAGCGTGTACAAGAATACTTGCCTGTATACCACTCTCTCGCCGTGCGACATGTGCACCGGGTGCATCCTCTTGTACGGCATTCCGAGGGTGGTGATCGGCGAGAACCACTCGTTCAGGGGCAAGGGTGAGGAGCTGCTGCGGTCGAGAGGAGTGGAGGTGGTGGTGCTTGACGACGCTGAGATACGGGGGTACTTCTGTGAGTGGATAAGGCGGAATGAGGGGCTCTGGAACGAGGATATCGGCGTGTGAGTGCCGGCCGCCCAGCCGGCCGGCCATCGATCCGGCCACTCCGTGCGCCGACATGCATCAGTCCGTGCACCCATGATGGGTGTGTGGACTGGTCTCCGTCGTCGAGCGGAGTGGGCGCATGGATGTCATGGCCACCATACCATACATGAGTGTGTGTGTGTGTGTTGGTGTTTTCTTGGTGTGCAGCGGATGGCTGCCGTGCCGTGTGGAAGAACATGCTTCTACGTGTGTACAGTAGGTAGAGCAGCTCTGCTCTGCATGGGGGCTTTGTCATGACTGACACCAGCAGGGGACGGACTGTCAGTAACGGTTGACCAGATCAATAACGTCCAAAGCAAGCCAGCCACTTTTCGACCATGTGAAATGAACGTCAAGACAGAAACAACACAGCCGTCGGCTCATCTATCTGACGTCCTGCCTGCGCTTCTTGAAGCCCATCGCACGCCCACCTGCACACACACAAACGACACACCCGTCGGCGTGGCGCCACGCACTGACCAGCCATCTTGATGTCTCACCCTGGCCCTTGCTGCCCCGTTTCCTCGATCCGAGAAATCCCTCCCCAGCAGAAGTGGGCACCGACTGAGTGCTCCTCAGCACATCGCGAGACTGACCGATCCACACACAACACATAAGACACCCCAACACAAACACATCAAATGCAGCCATGGGGACGGTCTGGCCTACCTTCTCAGTGGCCGCGAGGTAGTCGCCGAGCGCCCCTCCCCTCTTGTTTGATGGACCGGTCTTCTTTCCCCTGCTGCCTCTGACCCGCTGTGACGCCCCACTGCCTGCCATGGCGATGGTGCTGTCGGCGAGGCTCGTCAGGTCCGACAGCAGCATCCCGGTGCTGTCACGAGAGAGCTTGCCCTTCTCGCGCAGACGCTTCAAATCTGCCCAAGGAGACACACACACACACACACACACGGGTGTTGTGTGGTGGACTGGCGGCATGTGCGTACCTCTTTTTTCCTTTTTGTTGATTTGTATGCGTCTGAAGCTCTCCTCCTCTATCTGCTGCCTTTCCACCTGCCGCCTCATCAGCGCGGCCGCCTCGGCGTCACGACGCAAATCGGACCCGCCGACCTCCTCAGGCACCTGCAGCCAGACACAGACACGCAGACACACACACACACACATGAGTAGGAGTTCGGTGTGTGTGTGTGTGTGTGTTTACGTCAGAGATTTCTTGTCTGAGTGAGCGGACGTATTCGGTCTTTTTGAGCCTCTCCCTCTGCCTGTCCGCCTCGCGATGCGCCTTGGCAGCTGCCGACAACTGAGACAAGACAGCCATGGCACATGGGAGGTCGACAATAGCCAACCGCTGCATGCCGTGGTTTTGCTGTGTGTGCGCACTGCACGTACGTGGTCGCCCGTGTACTCGACAGCCAGAAGCTTCGGCGGCTTGTAGACGCCCTTGGCAGCCACCTCTCCCTCTCCCTCTCCGTCTTCCGCAGGCACCTCCCCTCCGCCCTCCTGCTCATCGCTCTGCTCCATTGGCTCTTCGTCGGCTTCATTTGGATTCATCAGCTGGTCCAGCCAGGGCCTCAGCGGCTGCGCAGCCTCACTGGCCGCCTCTGACATACACACACATACACGATTTCGTTGTTGCGTGTGGGGTGGGTGCATTGTGCGTGGCTGAGTCGAGTCACCTTGGATTGGTTTGGCGGCCATGTCGAGCAGTCTGTTGACCTGGTATGCCAGGCGCTAGTCAATGGGGCGCATCTTCTCCATCAGAGTGCGCAGCAGCACCAGCTCGTCAACCACGGGGTGGGGGCTGACCGACTCACCCTTCACCTGAACCACATCAAGTAGATCAGTACACACACGTGTGTGTGTGTGTGCGTGATATGGATGGATGGCTGCGCCTTGACGTCGAGATACGAGATGCCCTAACACACACACACAGCACGTTTATCTCCCTCTGCCTCTGCCTCGCCCATCCCTCTCCTCGCCCACCTTGTCCACATGAATGCTGGGCCCATCAATCGTCTCGTTGAGCGACTCCAGCTTCTTCCGCAGACTCTCAGCCTTCCCCTTCAGCTCGCCAAGCGCAGTCAACACTCCCTCATCAGCCGCATCCTCACCATCCACACGCAGCAGCTCATCCCTGCTGCTGCCCTCACGTCGAAAGGAGTGGGATGTGCCATCTGGCGGGGCAGCGAAGCGGCGAGCGCCTCATAGTCCACGAGCGGGTCCTCGACAGCATCTCTCTCGGTGTGGGCGTCATGATCTCCATTCATCAGCTCGGTTTGCGGTTTCAGCAGCGTTTGCAAGGTCTCGTAGTCGCCAAACCGATGAATCCGATCCTCACTGACAGTGGTCAGCTCGCACCTTCCGGGCGGATTGCGTGCGGCTCGTCGGTGAGGGCACCGGCGGGCGAACGACAGCACATGCATGGCATCCACCGATTGTGTCACCTTCCTGCGTGTGTCACATGTGTGCAGGCAGTGCTCGTCAGATCTCTCACCGCATTCATTGCCGCCAGACAGAGCCGTGAGAAAGGCACCCACACACACATGCAGCACGGTGGACACACCGGATGACGCTGCGCCTCATTCTTGGCGTGTCAGATCTGGTGTCGGGGTCAGTGGGCGTGTGTGCGCGTGCGCGTGCCGACACGACACAGAGAGGTCGGCCTGCGCACATGAGCACACCCGTGGCCAAGCCTGCGGCCATCCTTGTGTCATCTCACGCCATCAGGTGCCTTAGTGGTTTGTGTGGCGGGGCATCATTGCGTTCCGTGACGGCCTGACTGCCATTCTATTGCTCGCCCTCAGGCACACCAGGTGTGGATGCACACAGAGATGAGACAGACAGACAGACAGCCTCACACACACACACACACCTGTTCGCCTGCGGCATCTGCCTGGAAGGCGCAACGGAGCCGGTCGTCACGCGATGCGGACACCTGGTAAGGGAGAGAGAGAGACCACGATGGACGGACGAGGCACCACACAGGAATATGGGTGTGTGTGCCATGTAGTATTGCTGGGCGTGTCTGCACGAGTGGCTGGTCGGCGGCAAAAAGGAGTGTCCCATGTGCAAGGCGGCCGTGACGGTCGACAGCCTCATACCGCTGTATACGACAGGAGGCGATGAGCAGGACCCCAGGTACATAATCCATCAAAGATACTCATTGCACAAACCGATATGGTCACCTCGCGCTCTCTCTCTCTCTCTCTCTCTCTCTCCCTCTTGCGTGCTGGCTGGCTGGCTGGCTGGCTGGCTGCATACAATCAGGCTGCGTGGGATTCCCCAGCGGCCGACAGCCGAGCGGACGCCGAACAGCCATAGGTGTGCAACCCGAGCAAACCGACCATTCACGATGAATGCATTCGCTCACGTGTCGGTGTGTGTGTGTCAGTGTGGCCAACAGCGGCGGTGCGCCGGTGAGGACCTCAGCTGCCGGCACAGCTGGACCGCAGCCGAGCGGCACGCAGCAGCAGCAGCAGCAGGTCACCAACCCCACCACCACAGCACAGCAGGCCAGGGAAAAATGAGCAGGGACAAGATATACACACCTCGCCATCTGTCTGGCTTATTTGCCCCCTTTGCAGCGACAATGACGGCTTCACTCTGATGTCATCTGGTGTGCGGTATCGCATCGTCACCGAGGGCACCGGCAGAGTGACGACGCTCAACGACCGCGTCAAGTTCGACGGCATTGCGTGGGGTGATGCATTCGACGGCCAGGACAAACGCATCGATCGCCGTGGGGAAGTGTGCTGTGTGACTGATACGGTTGGGTGGCTGCGTGAGGCGGTGCTGTCGATGCGGGGTGAAGAGGTCAGGCGAGTCATGCTGCCACCCGGATGGTATGCACCTTACCGCCAGCTGCATTTGGTCAGCATACTAGAGTAGGACAGAGTGCACAAAGTCACGTGTGGGCGTCTCTGTGGGTCACACACTCATGCGTGCGACAGGGGGCTTCTCCCTCTTTGCCTGGCTGCCTGCGTGCCTCGGCTTTGAGGGAAGGATTGAGTGTGTCATGCATGAGTTTTGGTGCAATGTCGCCGTACTCGGGGGCGATTTTATCACCGAGTCAGTCAGTGTTTGTGTGCGTGTCGCATCTTTTCTCCCATCACTGCATCCTGCCTGCCTGACTGCCATGAGTGTGCCCGGGAAATATGCTGGGATATTTGTCGGTGGGCAGGTGCGTCGTGTGTCTGATACATTTGTGGGAGGGTGGGCGGTGGTGTGAGGCGTTGTGCTGTCAATGCGGGAGGGGGAAGTCAGGCAAATCATCAAGCCAGCCGGATATTATCCCGTTCGCTACGCTCAGCTGCGGTTGACCAGCATTGAGTAGGAGCGAGTCCACACACACCCGTGGGCGGCTGTGTGCGTCACACACTCACGTGTGTGGCCTGGCCGGGGGCTCTTCCATCGTCACACGGCTGACTGCGGGGGTCTGTGTGTCTTGGCTTTGAGCGAAAGAGTGAGTGTGTTGTCGGTTTGCAAGCCGCCCCGCCCTCATGTGGCAGTTTTTGCGTGCTTGCGTGTGTGCGTTTCCTTCTCACGCAGAGAGAGCGACAGAGTTTTTCCTGCATGAGAGTGACGGTGCGTTGGTTGACTGGGGTTATTGTGGCTGTGTGTGCTGTCCGTCGGCCGGCCGTGTGCGATCCGCACTGCATGCAAACACACTGGCCGGACAGAGACCGGTTCTCCCCTTCTGTGTGTGGTGGCAAGATGGCTCTTCCCGCGCTGCCTGGCTGCCTTTGTGTTTTTTGTGTGTGTGCTCTGCCTTTGTGTTTTGGTGTGTGTGCTCGCTTTGATTGGACACCGTGTGTGTGGTGGGGGTGGGGGGGAACACCGAGATGCGGCCAATCAATCAGACAGACAGACACAAAACATTTTTACCTCGCCGCTGCCTGTCTGTGTGTGTAAGTGCGTCTGTTTGTGTGTGTGTGTGTGGTGTCCACTCTCTCTCTCCCCCATGTCTACTTTCCGTGTGTGGTGGGCCGTGCGACCCGGTCCCATGTTGCTGTATGCTTTGACTACGTCTCGCTGTCTGCCACGTGTTCATTGAGTGGCACCCCGTCTCGGTGAACGGTCGGCAGACACCGATGGGTGACAAGGAGCATACGCTTTGGGTGGATGGAGTGAGAGGTGAGGGTGCTGCTGCTGCTGGTGATGAATCAATGGGTGTGACAGTGGGCAAGGACCGCGGATGCTTGACTGGATTGCGTAACACTGTTCGAGAACCACCATCCATCCGGTGCGTTTTAAGTCGTGCAGTGGGAGGCTGGGTGACGATGGATGGATGGATGACATTGCGTCCGTCGCTCGACAGGCGCCAACATGCATTCACTCTGCCTAGCTGCCACATTGCATTGTATATACGCCCGTCTTGGCCTGTTCGTGTCGGCCAAGCACATGGATGGCCGGCAGTGAGCACACAGCACCGCTCCGCACCACGTGTCGGTGCGGGCAGGTCTGTAGTGTCTGTCTGTCTGTCTGTCTGTCCACGGTTTTTCGTCTATCGGCCACGAATGAGGCCGTCCGTTCGTCTCACGACAGACCAACAAGCTTCGTTGGATGCACTGCACCAGCGGCAGGCCGTTTGTGTGCATTCAGGTATGTAATCTACGCACGAGTGTTGGGCAAGGAGGGATAAAGGGGGCCTGTCGGTCGGTCATTCTTGAGGGTGGGGAAAAGAACAGGGGCTTCTCGCTTTGCCCTCCTTTGTCTCTTCACAGCCTGCCTGCTTGTCTGTCTGACTGCCTGCGGTTTCCCCACCGGCCGTGTCGTGTGTTGGTCGATGCTGGCTGATGGGTCATGTGGTCGATGGATGGATGGATGCGTTTCGACATCAACGCATAATTACATCTAGACGGTGTGGGTGCTGTCGCGTTGTACGTGTAATGAGTGTGTGTGTGGATGGCATGGCAATTCATCCAACTCAAATGCTGCCTCTTTTTCTCCACACACATGAGACGATGGATGGATGGACGCTGTGCGTGACATTGCATCTGCCTGCCTGCCTGCCTGCATATATGTGCGTGTTTCCTGCTTGTACTCTGACACGACGGCTGAGTGTGAGGACGGGCGCAGAATAACCCTTAAGGCAGAGAGATAGGTGCGCGTCAGCAATCACAGGCGCATCAACGACAGATGTCACCACTGCGTCTGTCCATCCGTCACGAACGTACACAGACAGCCATCAGCACCCGTCCATCCATACGCACTCGTGCGTGCATCAATCACAGCTTCGAGAAGGCCGTCGGCTGTGTCTTGCCCCTCCCCCCCATGTGTGCAGCAGCGGCAGCTGCAATGCCGACGTCCTCACTCTGCAACGCTGCCATATTCCAAATCCGCTGCATCACCAGACCGTCCTGCACGTACACGCACACACAGGTGTAAAGACATGGACAGACACACAAGCACATCCGTACCTCAACAGAGTGGTCTCGTGAATAGTTGAGGGCCGCCTTGGTGCCGCAGACAGCCACGGGGCTCTTGGACGCTATCACAGATGCCAACTTGAGCGCACCATCTAATGAATGGACGACCAAACACAGTGTCTTCTGTCAGCGAGGCGGGTCGTCAATTGCATACCTCTCATGGCTTCGGCCGTCGGCTCTATCGCGCTGACCAGCCCGCGCTCATAAGCCTTCACTCGAGAATGCCGACACACCCACACCCACACCCACATACAACAATCGCCTCTTGCGTGTCATTCGCTCCACAGTTTCCCATTTCATGTACCGTACCGCACCTCCCTCACCTCCATCTCTACCTCCCTACGTACCTCTCGTGCGTCAAACCGGCGGGCAGTGTAGGCAAGCTCACGAACCTGACAGACAGACAGACAGACATGAGCACAACTGTACGTGTGTACCCATCCATTCATCGATCCATTCATCCCTGATGGTCCTCTCCTTCCTTCTCACCAATCCGCCTACCCACCTCGCATACACGTGGCAATCGTTGAAGCGTCCCTGGTCAATCAATTCATCACACACACAGACAAGACACATGTCGCCCTCCCTGTCGGCTCGTTGGTTCGTCCGTCGGCGTACCCAGGTCGGCCGCAAGCCCCAGGTCAATCTCTTGACGGTGAACCAGGCGTCGTGCGTGTACAGTCGGATGTCGCACGCACAGATGAGGTCCACACCGGCGCCCACGCACCCGCCACGCACCGCAGCGATCACGGGCTTCGAACACCTCTCTGAACCATCGATCACCCAATCAGCCGTACAATCGGATGTGCACGCCACGCACACTCGGTGTGGTGTTGGTGTGCGTACTTACCGAGAGACGACACGCAGTCCTGCAGGTGCTCGACGAAGGCTTTCAGCTTGAAGGCCCTCCGAGCCACATCTGTGCGATATACATACGTGTAACAAGGCAGGCAAAGCATGCATGGACGAATGGTCAAAGCCAGCCGTTTGCTCCCCGGCTCTCTCGCTCACCTTCCCCCTCCTGCTGGGCCATATGTGCCATTGCGAACGTCACTGAACGAACAAACGGGCCGACAGAGAAGCAACTGTTCGTCTGCCGGCAACCTCATGAAGCAAGCGCGTCACTCACAGTCGATTCCCTGAAAGCACACACATGCAACCAACCAACCAGTGAGTGGTGAACAGTGCATAGTACAGGCCTGCTGGCTGGCTCGTGGCTTGCATACCTCAGTGAAGCGTGACCCTCGTCCCGATCTTCAGAGAAGCCAAGCACACAGGCTGTACGCAGATTGGAGTGATTCATTGTCTTTGCTTACAGGATGATGCATCGGCATGACGCATCGGCAGACAGACGATCGAGGAGTAAGCATGAGGTGAATTCATGCTTTCTGGCATGTACTCGCGCGTGCAAGGCCCCACTTTGTCTGTCTTCCCATCACAAAGAGCGACTGGTCGGTGGTGTCTCTGCGTCTCCACCGCTGCGCCGCTGATGAGAGAGAAAGGGCGACGCGAGCACTGCACACTGCTTTCTGTGTGTCTCTTTGTTACCTACCCCTTTTTCATCTTGTTTTGAAGGTGAAATAGCTGACGCATTCGGGCAGCAAGGGGACCAGGAATGGCTGAACGAGATCCGTAGACAACGGGTAGCCTTGTCTTGTACTGATGTGTGTGCGTGTGCGTGTCTTGTTGCTTCCTCACTCTTGCTCTGACAGAGTTCGTACAGCAGGTCCATCTTATGTCGGAAGTATTTCTGCGCCTCGTACATCTCCTTGTAGAAGTTGATCGACGATGTGATTCCGTAACTGCGCATAAAGGACACATAACGACCAGAAATTTCGTGTGTGCGTGTGTCCCACGCGAATATGCATGAGCCGATGATCATTCCCCAAACGGCGAAGTGCCGCTCCTGGGGGGTGGTCAGCAGTGGCGAGCCATGACCGACAGACGACATGCTGAGCGTCGCGTTGATCGAGACACAGAAGAGGCACAGAAACACACGTACATTTGAAATGCATATGTCTCGTGTTTTGTCTGCTTTCGTGATTACGGACGTCTGCAGCGTCCACACGAGAGCCAGCAGGTATTGCTTGGCATGTGCCTCGCCTTCCACCTCATTCACAGCCAGCCACTCCCTGCCATCATCCTGAATCACGCTCACACACATCATGAAGAAGGGTGATGGGGGAGGGGCTGAAGGCGGCCGCTGACGAGCAGCAGATCAGGAGGGCCATGCTATGTGGAGATGCATGGTGGCCCGGCTGACAAAGCCTTCGAATAAAGTGGCTGCCTCACGCCGCCTTCAGTGGCCTGCAGGCCCTCGATATCCACATGACGCACAAAACGCCGCAGCAGGAGGCCTGCCAGACCAACACACATACACACCTCCTCAAGTGGACACCACAGGATGGAGTGCATCCAATGGCTTTTCGAAGTACTTTTGGCGTCTGTCAGGTTCCTCCAACGAAGCAAGAGAAAAGGGAACTGGCAGGGGAGATCTCCGCGTCTGCGAGCTTAGCCGCGAGCTTAGAATTCACAAACGCACGATTGGGCAGCAGGCCGCAGGGCAATTGCAAAGCATCCTGCTGGTGTGAGCATGGCGGACCTTGAAGAAAACCTGGAATTCAACCCGGTAAGACAGAGTTGCATCATAGAAACAGGTCAGATCTGGCCTGTGCGATGTGATTGATTCATCCTCTGCAGCGGCGTTCGGCCGTCTACTCCCTGCACGGCATGGTGGCATCGTCTCAGCCGATGGCCACCAACCTCGGCCTGGACATCCTCAAGAAGGGAGGCAACGCAGTGGACGCTGCCATCGCCGTATCGGCCGCACTCGCGTAAGGCTGGCACACCACACAGACAGAGTGGGCGGCGCTGCTCATTGTACTCACTATTTGACTTTGCAGAGTGACTGAGCCCCGTTCGACGGGTATCGGTGGTGATTGTTTCATGCTCTACTTCAGCAACAGCGACAAGAAGGTCTACGGGCTCGATGGCAGCGGACGCAGCAGCTCACAGTACACACAGATGCTCACAGAGAGGCGGCTGTGTATGTCTGTCTATGGGTGTGCTGTGCGGGTGCTTGCTGTAACTAACGTCAGGTTGACGTGTGAGTACGTGCAGCAGACGATAGGCGCGTTTGAGGGCGACAACAGGTTCCACGCCCTCTCCGTGACGGTGCCGGGGGCCATTGCCGGCTGGATGGACGCACTTGGTAAGAAGCTGGCAGCTGCCTTACTCTACGCACCACTCCACCCATTCATTGCTGCTGTGCTGTGCGCCTGATCTCGTGTGCAGATCGGTGGGGCAGCATGCCGCCATCCGATGTGTTGGCCCCTGCCGTCAAACTGGCCAGAGAGGGATTTGCTGTAGGTAAGCGAACGCAATAGATCGATGGATCCGATCCACGAACGCATCCATCGCTCTCTGCGGCCGGCGTGTGTCAGCCCCCTTGACGGCCTACCACTGGAAGAGGGGAGAGGCATTCATCAAACGAAATGACGAAAGGCAAGACAGACAGACATGCAACGACACATACGATAAAGGCCTGTGGCACCCTATGGCACCAATCAATCAGGAGTCGCGGCGCCCTGCTGATCGACGGCAGGGCGCCGAGGGCAGGAGAGCTGTTCAGAAACCCCAAACTGGCCGACAGTAAGCTGACACTGCCATGCAGACAGGGGAAGAAAGGCGGTATCTATCGTGTCTGTCTGTCTGTCTGTCTGTCTGTCGTGTCGTCAGCGTTGGAGCGTGTGGGTGCGGAGGGCGCCAAGGCCTTCTACACGGGGCTTACTGCCGAAGCCATTGTCAAATGCGTCAACAAACACGTACGCAGCCGGGGCAGGGGATGCACTGTATTTATTCACCCACCCCCCCGTCTGCGTCTGTCTGTCTTGTTGTTTTTTAGGGTGGCGTCATGGCCCTGGATGATTTGTCGAGCCACACGACCACCTTCCCTGAGCCAATCAGTGTCAACTACAAAGGTGAAATGACCACGGCTCTCTCTTAGTGATCGCTCTCATGCTGCATGAATCTGTGCGTGCCTGTGTGCTCTATGTGTTTGTTCAGGGTATGAGGTGCATCAGATCCCTCCGAACGGCCAGGGGCTCGTGGCCCTCCTAGCCATGAACATCGTCAAAGGTAGACGGCTGACTGGCTGGTGGAGGGATACGTGCCGTATGTCAGTCCACTCACTCATCCACTCGCAGGCCTGGACATTGGCTCATTTGGCCACAACTCCGCCCTCTACTTGCACCGCTGCATCGAGGCGCTCAGACTCGCATTCGCAGACGGAAAGAGGTAACAATAACAGACCAACCTCACACACCTGCTATCAGTGTATCACACGTGTGTGTGTGTGTGGTTGTGCAGGTACATCGGTAACCCTGAAGTCGGCCCGGCGTGTCCTGTGGAAGGTCTGCTGTCCGACGCTTACACGCAGGACCGCATCAGGTGCGTCCTGCCTGACCATGCGAACCCCGCCATCAAATGCGGCACACCCGTGGCATCATCAAGTGAGTCGGGACATCAGCCAATGTGCAACACCCCTGCATGTGTCTTTGTGTGGGTGTGCGGGTGGACAGGCACGGTGTCGTTCCAAGTCGTTGACGACGGCGGCAACGCAGTGTCAATGGTCAACAGCAACTGCAGTGGGTTTGGCACGGGTACGCAAACGAATAGAATACACACACAGGTCAGGGCGTGGAAAGGTCGCTGGGTGGTGGGGCGTGTCTGTCTGCATTTGATTTGGGCCTGCAGGTCTGATCCCTGACGGCGAGGGGTTCCAATTGCAGAACAGGGGCGCCAATTTCTGTGTGGACCGGACGTCTCCCAACTGTGCCGGGCCGAGGAAGCAGCCGTACCACACCATAATTCCAGCCATGGTGACCAAGGACGGCGAGCTGTGGAGCACCTACACCAACATCGGCGGCTTTATGCAGCCACAGGGACACCTCCAGGCGGGCACTCATGCAGTGCAATGGTCTGCGTGTCTGTCTAACTCCCCTTCCCTTTGTGTGTGGATGAATGGATGGATGTGTACAGCTGTTGCTGGATCAGGTGGAATACGGCATGGACCCCCAGGCGGCCCTCGACCAGCCCCGCATCTGCCTCACACCTGAGAGGGACCCACCCACAGTCAGCCTCGAGGACGGCATCACCCCGCACGTGGCCAACGAACTCAGGCAGATGGGCCACCGCATCAACGATGGTGCGGATGTCCCGTCCGCACGACGCAGCACAAACGATGCGTAAAGGCTCGGTGCGTGCGTAGTCCTGTTTGGTTGTGTGATGGTGTGGCGTGCAGGTGTGGGGGGCCAGGACAGGGCCTTGTTCGGTCGTGGCCAGATAATCAACCGAACGGTGTCTCACGGGCAGCGTGTGTGGGTGGGCGGCAGCGACGGACGGGCCGACGGCTGCTGCATGGGCTACTGAGTGAGTGAGTGAGTGAGTGAGTGAGGGAGGGAGGGATGGGGGCAACGCATTCCATTGGAGCTGTGGTGGGTGCGCAGCAGTCATGGTTGGTGCGCTTTGTGGATAAGACAACCTAGGCAGCTCGCTATGGTGTGAGTGCGTGGTTGGCGACGCACATCTCAGTGGATTGCTTCCTTTTGAATTGATGAGTGCACAAATGTGTACGCACATTCGAGGACGCAGTCCTCATGCGCACCCCAAGCATGCATGTCACACACCATGCACAAACACGCCCGAACTTGAACACGTACACAAACGCATCTGTTTCTTCAAAAGACACTCTCAGCTCGATAAAGCCCTCAATCGCGCTGGATTGACACCGTAGGGACGCAGCTATCGTCTTGCTGCAGACAGAGAGACGTAGATCAACGAATGCAGCTGGTGGATGGCTGCTGAAGTTCAACGACGATTTGGCCCGGAAGATCGCCCCTCTCGTCCTCTAAAGTCACATGAGTCGCGGGATGCGCCTTGTGCATTGCAGCCTCGTCTGTGCTCCACACAAGCCCTCCGGCGCGCTGCATGAGTGCACGCTGCAATGGGGCTCCAATGCCTCACACAATCTGCGTCTCCAAACCGTCTCTGGTCGGCTTGTTCTCGCTCAGGAAGCAGGTTGCTGCACGTGTTCGACGCTGCTGAGCCTTCTGTCACTCAATTGCAGTCGAAGTGGCCTCCTTCGAAGGACTTCTCCCCGATCGGGATGTCCATCCATCCATATATCCATCCATCTGTCGCATCTCGCACGCACCTCTCTCTGGCTATGCGGATGGTTTCAATCGGTGAGATGCTTGCTTGATTCAATGCCTGTGGTGTGCCTGGCTACTGATATCGTTTTTCTTCTGCATGTGTGTGCGTGTACGTGTGCGTGTGTGCCCTTCATCTGCACGCCTTCAGACAACCAAGGTGCACACAAACAAACAGACAGACAGACAGATGGATCCACGCGAGAGTGAGAGAGGCGTGTTGATGGCCAAGCGCCGCTCGAGTGAGTGCGTCGAGAGCGTGGGACAAATAGAGGGCGGTACGTTAAGGGGTCCCAGGATGAGACCATACATACTGGGGTGCATATTTCGAAGAGACACCCACACACGCGTAAGTACGCCCATGCAGACCAGACGCACATCAGTGTCTTCAGCGTGGGACTGACGAGACAAAGCATCAGGCTGTGGAAACATTGATAGATGCTCCACGCATTCACCAAGACCGGTAGATATCCCACACACACAGCGTCTCTCAGCAGGCACCAAACACACTCTCACGAGCAGCGAGTACAGAGCAGGTCGCCAGAGCACAGCCCGCAGGTCTACATACTAGGTGTTTAGTTGACTGGCACGAGCAGCTCCTCCTCTTGCCTCCTCCGCGTCAGGGACGTGCACGAAACGGTCTCGTATCCCAGGTTCTTAATTATACCCTTCATGTGGCCCAAACCAACCACTGCCACCATCCTGACAGACAGACGTCACACACGAACAGACAGATAGCAGATAGAGACGCACACACACACAAAGGGGCACCACCACTCTCTGCAGAGAGGTGTGCCTGCCCTGCTACCTACCGTGGCTGGTCGCTCTCGCGTATGCGCGCGGCCATGTACTCGTCCCTCTCCTGGATCATCACGGTGTACACCTGCACAACCACCACCCCACCCCCCCACGCACAGAAGGTACGCCTCAACCGGATGCATGGATGGATGGATGGTTTAGTTATCTCGCACAAGTCAGTCTCTTTCCTACCTCAGGGAGTGCGTCCTTGAATGACTCGAACATCTCTTCCGCCACCGCCGGCTGCTTGATCACCTCTACCAGTGACCTGAACGCATCCAGCCAGCCAGCCATCCATGGAGCGAGCAAAACAAGAACCCAAAACGGGCCGTTTCGCTGTGGTGTGTGTGCACTATCGCACCTGAGCTGCTCTGGGGTGAGTTGATCGATGTCATTGGGGTCACCCACACCGGCCTCTGTCAGGGCGTCCTGCACACACACAGGCATGTCTGGCGCGTGTGCGTTGCTGTCGTGGGTGCTTTGGTGTGCGAGAGCATGTTAAGTGTACCATCACTCTGGGGGAGAACTCGATGGTCTCGAGGCGTTTGAGCAAATCGTTAAGGCCAATGCTGTTGAGGGCGTCGCTCAACCGCCGCAGGGTGGTCCGCACCGGACGGTCACCCAATATCAGCTCCGCATTCAGCCTAACACATACATTCGTTTGGAGGACAGACAGACAGACACCTTATGTCTGCTGTCGTTCAGACAGACACCTTATGTCTGCTGTCGTTGCTCGTTAGGCTAGGTGTGTACCTGTCAGCCTCCAGGGCAGCCACCAGGAACTCTTCGCTGCGATGGACCCACACAGACACAGACACAGACACAGACACAGACAGACGGACAGACAGACGGGCAGACAGAGGGCGCGGCACACAACAGAGGAGGATTGATTATTCAGCCGGTCGAGGGAGAAGTGCGTGAGTTTGGACCGAACGTACCCCGGCTTGAAGCCCTGCTTGGCGATGGTTTGGTAGAGGTTGCCGATGGCATAGCCAATCACGGCGGCATTCACGTCCCTCCACTTGTCACTCCAACTCTGCACACACAGGCGGTTATGTGTGCAGAGTCGATGCCACATGTGCGTGGGGCGATGGATGGATGAGATCATCCGTCGTCCTGTTCTCATCTGATCTCTACTCACGACGTCAGGTCGCAGGATGATGTTCCTCAACTGGCCCATAGCTTGCAGCCAGCCTGGGCGAGCACTCTGTCCGAACGAATGGCACGCACACACACACGCACACACATCTTCACAGAAACCTGTACCCATCTGTCTGTCTGTCTGTCTGTGTCAATCGATGCTCACCCCGACTTGTGGGGCGGCGTCGTTGCCGTCTGGCAGTCGGAACCTGCTCTTGTCAAGCTCGACGAACACAGCCGTCGGCCTCGTCTCATCGATAATGCTCTTGACCAGATTGGCACTGACGCACGAGCGGATCACAGACAGGCAGACAGGCAGACAGATAGACAGACAGGCAGACAGGTATGAGGCCGAGCTGATCGAGTGGGTGGGTATAGGCAGGCACCTGACGGTCGAGATATGTGCTGTGCCGACGAGGACGACCTCCCTCCCCGTCTGGCGGTCTCGTAGAATAGCCACAGTCTCGTCACACAGGACGGACGACGCACACGCCTGCACCATCCATCAATCAACAGCCAGACACTTACAAGCAGCTTGATGTGCGAACATCGAGTGCCTTTCCGCCCGCCGAGTGCAGTGCATCTACCGCACCTCTTTGGGCAATGTGAGCACATGCCATCCTACTGCTGCAGACGCCAAAGTGGTCCCAGCACCAACAAGCCGCTGAGAAATGAGCTCCCTCCGGCTGCTCGTTGAGTCATGCGGCTCTTTCCTCTCTCTCTCTCGTCTAAGGGGAGAGTGGTCCCTCACGCTGTGGAGATCCATGCTCAAGCGTTGCAATGCCCTTCTCCCCGGTCGCCTGGGAACTGCTGGCCGCTGCAGTGATCGTGACGGCACAAAGGATAGATCTGCACGGGAGCATGCTGCAAGCTGCATCACGGAGGCGATGAGCAGAGTCATTGGCCCTCCCCTCTCTGCATGCTAAGCTCGCAAGCCGATCGCCTCTTCTTTTTTGAACGCTGGAACGCACGGTGGGGCGGGTGGGAAGACGGCAGAGACGATGTGGCCTGCCGTTTGTTTGTGCGGGCTGCTGGCACCGCTTGTGGAGTCGAGATCTTTCACTCGAACACCGTCAGCATTCGTCCCCCTCTCCCCTCCCTCTCGCCCCGCCTCACCACCACCAGCCTCCCCCCTTGCCCCCCTCTACCCCTCCCCGTCTGCATCTCCCTCTGCATCTGCACGCCCGCCACGGCACCCCACCGGCGTCGAAGGCAGGAGCACTCTGCGGATGGGCATGCCGACGGTGACGATTCCGCGTACGATGCGTCCTCCGAAGGTGCCGCGTGACTACGAGAGGCTGCTGGAGAGCCGCAGCCCCGAGGACATCAACTACAACACGCGTCTGAGGGACCGTGACGACGTGGACATATACCAGATCGACCACCTCTACGGCCGCATCACCGACAAGGACGTGCTGCTCAAGAACATGGAGTATCTCATGTTCCAGGACGACTTCCGCTCCGTCTACCGGCTGCTCAGAGACAACCCAGACGTCTTCACCAAGGAGGAGGCCTCGCGCATTCTACACAACTGCGTCAGGCTCATCCCCGTCTACCCCGTGCGGGCAGACAGCGGGCTGCTGGACAAGCGGGCGGCTTTTGAATTCGCCAAGCGCTTCAGTGCCGTCTGGGACGGTCTCTGGGAACACGGCGCTCTGAAGCCAAGGCACCTTGCCAAGAACAGATGGAAGATGAAGAGAAAGGTCAGTCAGCCCGAGGGAGGGAGGCAGGGAGGGAGGCACGAGCTTAGCCATGGGTGGATGCGTCATTGTGTGTGTTCCTTGGTTGGTGGCTTCGTTGTTCGCTGGTTGGTTGGTTGGTTTGTTTGTTCAGCAAAAGCTCGATGAAGTGTCGCCTTACCTGTCTGAGCCGCGTCGCCCTGACCCCGCCATCCGCGACAAGGCCAACAAGGACTTCACCGACGCACTTGCCGCCAAGGACGTCGAGAAGGCTTGCCTCGCACTCAGGAAATACACGAGGTCAGCCACAAGACAGAGTCAGAGAAAGAGTTTCGCACGAGCATATATGGGTGAGGTGACATGTGCGGTGTGCCGCGGTGTGGTGTGGTGTGGTGTGGTGCGGTGTGTCATGTCAGGTATATCGCGATGGATGCCGAGAAGCTGAACCGTTACTTGAATCTGTTCCAAGACATCCACAGCGGTGAGGAGCGTGACGAGAAGAGGGAGGCGTACCTGCGGAAGGTCTGGTGGACCACCACACGCAAGAGCAAGGTCCTCATCAAACTCATGGAGCCATTCGGCGAGGAGGGCGCCGAGGAGGCCAGGGAAGACTTCGACAAACAAATGGACATCTGGAAGTGAGAGATTAACCAATCCACACACCCACACAAACACCCCCATCACCACCTCTCTGTGCTTGTCGATTCGATCAGGGCTGAACAGTGGCAGAAGAACGTCGACAAGTGGCTGGAGAAGGGCATCGACGTGCGCAAGTTCAACCGCGACTTCAGCAATGCGGTGCCGATGGACGCCGTGCCGGTGGTGGACGACCCCTACACATTCGACCTCGACGCATACTGGGAGCAGCTCGAGAGGGAGGGACGCCTGCCAAAGGTCAACCTGGACCACGAGGTCGTCGGCGAGGTGGCAGACGATGCCGCAATAGCTGAGGAAGAGGTCAGCCACAGCTCAGCTGCTTGTGGGTCTTCATCGATTGCCTCTGAGGTCCGTGCGTGTGCATGTGTCTGTTGCAGGCCGCCATCGAAGAGGGAGATGCGAGTGGGGCCACTGAAGCCAGCTGAGCTTGAGTGTGTAGAGCCGCAGAGCACGACACAGGCGGGCGGCGCGTGGGTCTGCCTCCTTTCTGTCCCTTTGAGCAAGTGACGGCGCGTGTGCGCGTGTGTTGGTCTCAATGAGACGGCGGGCAGAGACATTCGCGTGTCTGCCTGCCCGTGTGTGGTTTGAGAACGAAGAGTCCGTTCATGGGCTGGCTTAGCTTTGTGACATACTCTATCTCGGATATTTCCGACGGTCGTACTGTCGTTTCGTGGGATTTGGAACCCATGCCATCGGATCATGGGGTTTCAATCGCACGAAATGCCAACACAACCGTCGGAAATATGCGAGTAGCTTGACGTCAAGTGGATCGACGCACTATTATTCCGGGAGCGTTTCCAACGGCGCGCCGTTAGAAACGCCGGCCATTCCGAAACCAGCGAAGCCTTCCTCCTTTCAGCCTTTGCTCGTACTTTGCTTCCCTTCTCTCTCTCTTTTCGCTTTCGTGCTCCACACCTCTTGGTCCACAGCCTCCCTCCCTCCCTCTCCCTCCCTCTCCGCCAACCACCCACCCACACGACGATGTCGGCTGCTCTGCTGAAGCTGCTCGGCTGCCTCCTCCTCCTCGCCGTCACCCTCAGTGAGCACACCGCCCGCAGCACGCCAGACAGAGACAGACAGACAGACACGAGCCGAGGTGCTCTCCTGTGCGCCTACACCACCTTCTCCCTCCCCTGTGGCTGCTGACTGTCTTGTGCTCTCAGGTGCGGCTCAGCAGATCATCGTGGACGCCCTGGGCGATGTGGGCACGCAGCACAGCAAACTGCACGAGTGTCTCTGCTTCTCTCACTCCCTCCCTGTCTGTGTTTTGTGTGGTCCCCTTCCTCGTGTCGTGTGTGTCAGGATGAGCCTACCGAGCCGCCGAATCGCAAGCTGTCTTGTCCGAAGCAGTCCGCCCTGAAGGTCAAGGCGCCCATCGGCGGCGAGGCGTCCATCAAGCTGAGCGGCCGGGGCCACTTCGTGCGCGTGTCGCTCGATGCCGTGTCCAACGGCGAGATCAAGGGCGTCAGGACCACCTCCTTCAAGGTCTACGACAAGAACAGCAAAATCTCACAGAAGCCCCTCGGCGGAGGCAAAGTCACGCTCGGCGAGAGCTTCAAGGGCAAGAAGGTCGTCTTCAAGGTAAGTGGGTGGGACGGGTGGGCACCAGGTGGTGTGGTGTTGCGCATCGTGTTGTGTGTGTGTGGGCTGGTGTGCTGGCTGTGCTGTGTGTGGTGTGTGCTATGCTGTGATGTCAGCCGTCTGATGCGATCATAGCGGACGGCACGAGCGACGTGGGCGGCACTCTTTCGCTGAAGTGCCTGCCGGGCTCGTCGGCCATGACCGAGACTAAGAAGCTGACCTTCCAGATCGGCTACGACATCGAGGTCAACGGCGCGGTCGTCAACGAGTTTGACGAAGTCTCCTGCATGGCCATCTTCGCCTGCAAGGACCCTGGTACGCACGGCACTGCACGGAGGGAGGGGAGGAATGGAGGGAGGGAGGAGACCCTCAACGCACTCGCTGTCTGTTCGTGTCATGTGTGCGCGTGTGTGGGTGCAGCAATGATGATCAAGAAGGCGGGGACGAACAACGCGGGCGCAAAGCAGGGGGGCTTCTTCAAGAAGTTCGGCAAGGTGCGGTGCGCGCACAACTAACCCAACACCATACACACCACACCCACCTGTTCTGTGTGTGTGCGCTTGTGTCGTGGGTGTTGTGTCAGAACACCCTGTTGAAGCAGCAGCAAGTTTAGAGGGTGGTGGGGGCGGTCGGCTCCGAAATGTATTCGAACTGGACCGTACGTGACGTGACCGATGGATGGATGGCTGCCTGCCTGCTGGTGTGGTTGGTATGTGGTGCCGCCCATGTGATGTGATGGTGGTTTGATGTGGTTGGCGTTTTCTTACTGCACGGCACGCTACACCAGAGCACACGTACGGCGTTCGTTTTGTTAGCCACTCGCACATTGTCTGCAGCTCCTGTGTTGTATACTCTGCTGGGGATGGGCGTGTGCGTGTTTCTTAACTCGTTTCTTACCTCTGACAGCTGCGTGGCACCATCGCACCATCGCAACAAGAATGTAAAGCGTCTTGTAGAACGTCTTGTCTACTGTTATGTTGGATGGGTTGTTGTTCGTCTTGTCACTGCACGTGTAGAGCATCGCATCTGTATCTTGCTGTCTTATGTAGTAGTGTTGTCTCCTGTGTGTTATGCATGGATTCTTCTGTCTCTGTTGGGCTGTAGTTCTACAGCGTCCTGCCTGCCTGTGTATATCTGTATTTGTTGGCTGATGCCTGCTTATGTACTTGTGTCTTTAATGTGGCTCTGAATGGGGGAGAGCGTGAGAGCTATAGCTAGCTGGCTGTTTGAGAGAAGGTCTGCATACAGGCACAAGAGACGGCATCTGAGGATGACTGAATGTGAATGTGTTCAAGTTGAATGGGGGAGAGCGTGAGAGCTATAGCTAGCTGGCTGTTTGAGAGAAGGTCTGCATACAGGCACAAGAGACGGCATCTGAGGATGACTGAATGTGAATGTGTTCAAGTGTGAGTGACGTCGAACCGCCACGCCATGACAAGCGCATCAGCGCAGTTGTCACCAAAAAATTATCTACTGCGTGTCTTCGTATCGCGTCTTACAATGCCCCCTGCTCCCGTGCCACCACGGCACGTCGCACACGCAGTACACCATCCATTAAAACACAGACGTCACACCATGACAACACAGATGTCCAACATGCATCCGCCCTCAAAAAATCATGACTCAAAACGAGAGTACAGGCCATCATCATAGCGCCCCACTCCAGCCCAGACAGAACATCAACCAAGCACCACCGAAGGCACGCTGCCTACCACTCAGCAGCTGGGTTGAACACTGCACGACCACTACGACTACGACTACACACAAGCGCACCAATCATCTCAATGAGCAATACGGCCAGTGAGAAAGGCAGGCAGGCAGGCAGGCAGGCAGACAGAGGGGGAGATATACACTCACTCAAGCCTGTCTGCGCGTGCAGCGCAGGCATCAAACAACAAAAGAAACATCAAACAACAAAAGAAACGTCTCCCCCGGTATCGGGAGAGAGGAGAGGGAGGCCAAGCCAATCGAGACAGCCATCAGAACGCCACAGAGAGAGGCGATAGAACAACAGCACGCAGGGGCTGAGACGGCACACACATCGACGTGCGCACAAGCGGCGCACCGCACCGCACACACGTGGAGGAGAGGAACGTACCAGAAGACACACAGACAGACAGACAGACCTTGACAAAAGCCGGACAGAGCACCCCACCCACAGAGACGCACAAGAAGGCGGACGAAATGCGACAGAAGTAGATCCCCCACAGACAGACAGAGAGACCGAAAGACAGAGAGAGAGAGAGAGACCCAAACTCACACACATTTGTAAACCACACACTTACTCTCGCGAGTACGAGAGAGGTGAACCACGCATATAAGTAAGTATAAAACCCATGCATTGCATTGCGTTGCATTGGTGTCCGTCCGCCCACAGACTGTCTATCTATCTACAGGCCTTTTCTTCGATGCAGACGGCGCCACTGGTTGACAAAAAGGAAAAGAATATTGGCCGCCGAGAGCACGATCGCCGCCAGACTGATCTCAGGCACGTGATGCGCCCAGATACCCTCACCGCTGTCAGCGAGAAACACCGTCAGAAGCTGATTGACCCACACAACCATCCCAGGGCACACTGAGGTGGATTCAATAGGTACGCGCTATGCCACCATCTGACCTGAATGGCGAGCATCGGGCCTGTGCCGACAAGGGAGAAAGGCTCCGCCCTCTGAAGGCGTCACATGAGACAACGTGGTGTCCATGACATGTTGCAGTGTGGTCGATGTCAGTGTGCTTCTTGTGTTGGTGGTGTCGCTGGGTACCTCAAAGTCATCACTTGGCAGTGGGATGGCGAAGAAGGGCAGGCTCCACAGGTGAGACCAGCAAAGATTCAGGACACTAATGATCACACCCACAGTCAGCACACGCATACACACAGTGGTATCTCTCTTCCTTGGTGCTCGGCACACCTGATGCTGAAGAATGAACCTGCAATGACAGACAAGGAGGCACATACCATCAGCGTGAAACTCGCCAACGAATCCCCCCCGCCCCGTCCTGCCCTGCCTCGACTTCCGTCCTTGTCTCCTTTTTTCTCTCTGAGTGGCTGGCTCACCGAAGAGCACGAAGACCAGACCATATCCCTGACCGCCGTAGGGGCCCATCCCCTCCACCGACAAACTCTGCAGGTGGTGCTCGAAGTGGGTCTCTGGCACGCTGGACTTGCCGAGGCTCCCCGCCGCGCTCATGCTGGTGGTCGGGACGTTGGTGGTTGGCGTGGAAGGCGGGATGTTGTCGTTGCTTGACAGCTTGAATGAATCAGCGTTGCTGGGCAGCGACGACAACATCCTGCCGGCCTTGTCGGTCTTGCTCGGGGTGTCGGGGACGGAGAGCATGACGGGGGCTGTCGTCATCTGCTTCGGGGGCTGAGGAAGGACGGCCATCCTGTCCCCTTGCTGCTCAGCTCGGGAAAAGTCGCCGTCCTCTGCTATCGGTGCTGGTCTGCCCTCCTGCTGATCCTGCGCGGGGGTGACGCCAGAGGGCCAGACGGTGTCATCCGACAGCATGCTCATGGCGAAAGATGGACAGTATGACAGGTAGCTGGCGTTGCTCCGGCCGCTCTCAGTGGCCACTGGGATTGCAGAGTGCTCCGGGCCGTGGGCAACCATATATTCCGCGTCACGAGATGGGAATTCGAGCAGCTCCTCCACTGGGATGGTAGTCACGGACCCACTGCTATTGCAGGGATCATCAGGCCCCAGGGGAAAAGCAGTGCCGTGGAACGTCACCGAGCGACGGGGCTTGTTGTCCACGATTGCCGTGTCAAAACTCGACATCTCTTTCAGGGCCGATCGACGCGAGGGGGCTGGGCGTTGAAGAAAGAAACTGCGGTAGAAGGGGTCAGCTTTCACCTGAAGGTGTGGGGAGCACGCCAGTGAGAGGGCAAAGTGATCGGTATGCCTGACTCGTAACCTCACCCATTGAATGTTCCTCCACACCATAAAGCACTGGACACAGCAAGAAATCAACACAGGACGTCACAAAACACGGACACAATCGTTGCAGAGGATAGATACCTCATTGAACACAATCATGAGAAGCAGGTGTGCAACTCCACACCAAAAAAGAAGGCCGGTGTCGCTGCCAGCGAAGAGAAAGCCGACAAACACCACGTGCACCAAGGCACCCAGTGCGGCCAACACGGCCGCCATCACGCGCCTGGTACAAAGGATGACACACACATACAAAAGATGACAGCTCGGATCGGCCCCTTCGGCTTCGTCTTTTTGTACCATATAACTGTCGTCCCGTTTCGCTTGCGGCTTTGGTACGCGGCCGCGGCGGTGAATAAAACGGCCAGCACCACGATGAACAGCGCAATGAAGGGCGAGGCCGAGATGTCAAAGGGGCACGGCTTGCCGTATGCCTGCGCTGTGTTTGGGACGCTCAAGACCAGGAGCGACAGAGACGTGAACCTACAGCATGACAAGAAATCAGACACATGCAACCGAACATGCAGGGGTGTCGTCTCACCGAGAGCGGTAGTGGTCGAGGTCGCAGCGAAAGCCCTGGGGTCATTCATGTACACATGTTGGGTGGAAATCCGATCGTGAGGGTACCTGCTCGATCAGATCCTCAGGGCAGTAGCGGGGACCAGATATAGCAATGGGCTGCACATTGCATGATGTCAGACTTGAAAATAAATGGATTGGCGGCATCCTGTGGGTGCGTGCACGCGGCTTACCTCGACCTGGTCCAATACCCACTTGGTCACGTTGGCATGCAGAACACATCTTCGGGGTAAAGCGACAAATGCCTCACAGTCTGGATTTCTCAAGCACTGGCAGGAGAGAGGGAGAGAGAAGTGAAAGGAAAAGGCGTCGGGAATCGATGGACATGTAGACATGGCTTACGTGTCTGCAGGAAGGAACAGAAGCGAGAAGCAAGAAGAGTTCAAACTTAGTGCGAAAGCGTTGCGCGCCTACCCATGGCACTCCTCGACAGATGAAGCGCTGCATCATCGATGGACACGGACAGAAGACGCATCCTAAGCCATTACGCGCTCATGAATATCTCTGCCGTTCGCCACTTACAAGGGCAAGTCGCGCACAATTGCCGAAGCATTCGGAGATGGCTCAACGCCAATCGTGTAACTGTTACAAACCCAGGCAAAAAGAGTTGAATGCTTCTCCACAAGACGATAATGCACTCACCACCCGCAATGCGCTGGGGGATCTCGAAGCTCGCTCGACCTTATTGCGTAGGGTTTTGTCACTTGCAGCGATGGCGGCAGCCCTGTGCCACACAGAACTCAGAGCGTCATTGACAGTTTCGGTCAAATATTCGATTCCCCACTTGCCTAGGTCGCCTCTGTGAAAGTTCCTCTCCTCTTTACTTCCTCTCCTCCCAAACGCTGTCAACGAGACGCCAAGAGTAATACAATGCGGGAGCGCACGACTCTTGTTGGTGCGGTGCCGAATCTGTGTGTGGAACTTACCACGCGCCTCTGGGTCAGTCGGGAGACCTGAGATTAAGCCAGCCATGACGGATGGACGGATGGATCACAGTCATGCTCGAGTGCTCTGACCATAATATAGACGGGGATCAGCGGGCTCCATGTTGTGGCCGTCCTCGTGAAAAGGCGGCAAGTAAGGCTGCGGGACAGTAGCGTTGCCAGCCCCACAATCTCTGTCCTCTATGTTGCCCGCTATTGCTCCAGGAAAGCACACTCGGGCTCTGTCAGTGTTGCGAAGGAAACACGCTGACAAACATGACAGCAGAGAAAATCGGCGAGCGGGATTTTCCCTTTTCTCTCGTGTCCTCTCGATTACCGCCTTCGACGATTTTCCCGTCGCGCGGCCATCTCTCGTACCAACTGAACTGAGTGCATATGGGCTGACCAAACGTACGCAGAATGCCCATGCAAATGTCATCTTTTGGCATCTTTCCCGTTTCCCTCGTACTGCTTGATGACATCGTTCGTGACATTCTGCGACAACGACCATCCACAGACAGAGCCGAAGGACATCGGTGGCTCTAGTGTTCATCTTGTGCGTGGCCTTACCTTCGTAGGAGAGGACACTGCCCTGCTCGAATCCTGACCTGTGTGAGTGAGTCAGTGAGCGAGTGAGTGAGTGAGAGAGAGCACACCAGCAGTGAGGCCAGTGGGTCTCTCATGCGCCATACCGGTCTCCTTGGTACCAAAGAGTTGCCACATTCCTCTCGAAACAACCAGAGGGAACGCCACCTCCAGGACAACAATATACAAAGACAGAAAACATAGTCGATACGCAAGAACGATCAATACGTCAATTCTGCTTGCGTGCCCGCCTCACCCACCTCTGTCGCAATCCAGAGACTGCTTTGCTCCACTGATGACGACAAACACACACATACAACTCTCTTTACTGGCGTCCATTGATCAGCCGATGCACGCCTCTTCCACCTGACGATTATCTTGCCCGCGGTGTCGACGCCCGACTCAACTTCTCGCTTGGGCCGCCTCCCCTCGTCGCTGCTCTTCATGAGGCAGCCTCGTGGCGACCCCTCTTGGATCCACGTCCAAGCGTTGCAACGAGTATCATGGATACACGCGCGCGCACAGTCATAGGGTCTTGATACCATATGGGGCTGGCGGTATCAACAAGACAAGCTATGAAGCAAGCTATTCGTCGAACAGCCTCTTGTTGAGTGTGTGCTCTCTCACCTGTCCCATGAGCATCTCAATGTCGTGACCTTCGTACCTGCGAGCAACACAGATGTAGGGTCATACTGTCGGCCCTTCATTTGTCAGTCGCCTGTGAACAGGACTTACACAACGTCCCACTGCAACACACACAGACCCACAGCAATCAGATGTCTGGGAGCCACTTCTCACTCTCACCTCGTAGCAGGAGAAACCTCCAGGCAAAGCATCCCTGACCCAACAAAAGCAAAATTCCACACACATCAAGGTGCATGTGTGTTTCAATTCCCACCTGTCGGCTTCATGTGGAAGCAGCGCACGAATTTCTTTCGGAACGCTGACGGTATCTGCATGAACGGCCGTGATGCAAGCGGCGAGGGCCACAGCAAGGAACTGCATCACTCTCCCCCTCTCCAAGAAGTCGCCGAAACCCCACACAGCTGTGACGCCTCTGGTCATCAGATGTTCAGAGGCGTGCTGATCTTCAGATCTGCACACACAGGTGTTCAGATCAGAACACACAAGAGCACAGCAGTGCATCCTCTCGAATCTCTCTTACCCCCATCTCATCCGTGCCTCAGACGGTTGAAAACGTTCTACGCTCTCATCCCTAGCCCAGGACTGCCTAGCTCGCATCAGCCCAGGACTGCCTAGCTCGCATCAGATCTGCGATGCAGCCGTCCTGCGATGCAAAGACAGGCGACAGGGAGAGCTCTCTTTGTCTACGTGTCTTTCGCATACATTCTGTCTACCCTCAGACTCAGACCGCTTGCCTGCTTTGGTTTTTCAAACATCTGTCGGCACTTGCAGTGCAATAGCATCTGTGCGTCACTCACTGTATTCCCCGCCTATAGTGCTTTCTCACACCGACATTACGTTGAGGGAGACTTGAGTTGTTTTCCATCCTCCTCTGACGACCATGAAGATCGTGCTATGTGCGCTGACCCTCCCGCCACATCCGATGCGGTAGCAGCAGCAGCATGCCACCAACACGACAGTAGGCAACGTCCATCACCCAGCCAGCAACAATTGAGCGATTCGGTCAGCCTGCAGCCGTCTCTGTGTGTGCGTGTTCAGGCGCTTCGCGGATCTGTGAATGCCTCGACGGACGCCATCGATATGGACCCCAGCGGTGAGAGTCTCCCAGGCAGAAGAAGCCAGCAAGACAGATTGACTCTGCAGAGACGGCGCTCACGTGTGTGCCTGCCTGCCTGCCTGCCTGCCTGCAGCTGCCGATGAGAGTGAAGCTGAGAGACGTCAGCTGCAGAACCCGTGTGGCTTTGGTGCGTGTGCCTGCGCTGGCCAACGAAACCAATACGGCCAGGGTGGTACGTGTGCCATATGGGAGGCGGGCCTTGTGCCCCTGTTGCGACTGACGTATACGCCCTGGTGCTACGTCAGTCGCAACTGCCCCTACGCACGCAATAGCAGGGAGAGGCCTGACCTGGCCTGGCTGATGCCCTGCTGTAATGGCGGTCAAGTCATCCGAACATCCCCCACGCATACAGAGCCGAACCAGAGCGGCGGAGGTGGCCGCGTGTGAGGGCCGTCGCCGAGAGGCGGGTTGGGTTGGGCCGGGTGGTGTGCTTTCTGGATGTCTGTATTCGCCCGTGTGTTGCTTTTGCATGGTTCGCCTGTCTGATGGGCGTTGGTCGATCGAAGCTGTGTTGCTGTGTTCAAAAAGCGTTAACTGACTGGTGAATGATATAGTGTCTAAGTGTCTGGTGAATGATATATAGATTCGGGCGTAGTGCAGTGTAATGTAGCCTAGTCTTGCTGTGTCGTTCTCCCTGCTTGTGGGTGCGTGGGTGGGTATGCAATCCATCATGCAGGCGTGTATGTGCCAGTCGATCGTCTTCATACTGACAGTGCTTCGATGCATGAGTGAATCAGTGGGTGCGTTTTCACTCTGCGGCAGCCAGGTCAGATTTTATAAGATGTGTACAATTAGTGCACATGAATGTGTTGTGAGACTGTGCGTCGGTTGTGGTTCTGTGAGCGGCGTGTGATATGCCGTGTAGGCAGACGAAGGAAAAACTGTGTACCGGGTGACTGGTCCATTGCAGCAGGTGGCTAGGTAGGCAGTAATTCGTCGATTTAATAACTTAGTAGATGCATGAAACGGGCGACGAAGTTCGTCTAAGCATCAGTTCGTATCAAGCAAATGAAGCGAAACAATACATGCAGAAACATATGGACAGCGCTCGTTGACTGCGAAAATAGATGTCGCACACTGCAAACAAGCGCGAGACATGCAACATGACACGCACATGTAGAACCCAGGTCCAGCCAGCCACCTTACAGCCCCGCAGCGGGGCTGGTGTGTGGCCTGTATGGCCCGCGGCTGACGAAGTCCTCCGAAAACGCGCTGGCCCTCCGTGGCCCTCTGGCGGCCGCCGCGCGCTGCGCACGACTCGCCACTTGAAACGCGTTGTGCTTCATCAGCTCGACGGACAGGAGCTGGCTCCAGTGGTTGACGATGCTCTCTCGGAAAGCTGTGTCCTCCTCCATGGGAATGGATGTGGGGCGAGGCTTTCGTTCGGCGAGCATCTTGAGAAAATCCATGGTCTTGATAAATACTTGGTTGGTACACGATTTAACTGATCTGTATGGGATGGAATGTTGGGAACATTTAAAAGTGACAGTGTCACAGCGTCTGTATATGCGTTTAATACGGTTGTGGTCATGTTACGCCCATAACAAAGTATTACTCACCTGGCCGTCTGAGAATTGGCACCCAGCTGAACCCCTACGGCGACAACCTTCTCTGGCGGCGCGACCTGCTGTGCGAGGAGTGGCGGCGCACAGCAGCTGTCAGGCTGGTCAAAAGGCTGTCATTGTGCCTTCAAGACTGTCAGGCTGCATGAGAAGGCCAGCCTGTCAGAAGCAAGTTGGCTGCTTGGTCAAGAAGCTGTCTTTTTGGATGAATGATCTGTCCTTTTGCAATGGAGATGTCTGCTGGTGTCGTTGCGCAGTGCAGACTGCGCAGCTGCGTGGCCACTGGCTGCGTGGTGAAGCGAGAAGGCTGTGAGCATCAGGAACGCAAGAAATCCCGGCAGTTTTCGTGCTTAATCGAAGTTCGATTCCAGCTTTGTGCTGTTCGACAGTCCCGATGTGCTGTTCAGCGGCCTACTGGTCCGCGGCCCGAGATTTAATCCGACTCGGGGGGATCCGATTCGGCACAGTGCCCCCAGGGGCGCCCCCATCCCCGACGAAAAATGTTCACCTCCACGGCGCCCTCTACGAAGCCTGTTTCGGCCTCGCGAAAGCGCTCACCCCTCGCGGACAGCAAGAGTACTCCCTTCCTCTCATCCGTCACTGGCGAGCAGACTAAAGGATTGAGCCATGCAAGGACGTCGTATCACACGCTCTTCACGTCTCTGGAGGAGGAAGATTTGGATCCAGGTACTGCATATGACGATAAGCTGCAAGATGACTTATGCCTGTGCAGGTCCAGGCAGCTATGTAATGCCAAGCTCATTCGGGAGTCAAGTACTCAGCAGCAGAAGCAATGCTCCCTCCCCTCCCATCCTTGAGAGGTACATCTCTTAAGGTCCTGTGTGGCTTCACAGCTTTTTGATCATCAGAAATATAAATAGTTGGAGTCGAGTCATCATTACAAGAAATCATCTTTCGGTGAGCCAGTAGATGGTTCCCTTGCAGGGCTGCGATACTGGATTGTTCTCACACTTTCAGGACTTGAGGTGCAGAGACACGCCGGGCGCAGGTAAGAGCACGTCTGGTCTGATCAGCGGCCTTCAGATTGATACCTACAGGTAGCTACATTCCACAGTATCCAGCTGAAAAGTCGGAACGAGGCCTCATCCGATTCGGTGCCATCCATGTCTGGGAAGCCCAAACAGTAAACTCGATGGCTTTTGCGTGTTTTCATGCAGGGAAGGCGAGACGTCCGCCACTCAGCATGCCGACCGATGGGTGAGACAAAGGCCCTCCGCAAGGAACGGCGGGCATGGATCGTGCCCTGTTTCGTTTGTGGACGTCGTTTTCAGCCCCAGCAAGATGTACAATGTGTCCGCTGCGGCGCTGAAATTCCCGTGCTGGACGACATGTCGATTTGGAGCAGAGAAAAGGTGAGGGACATTTTTTCCTTGAGGGGAACCAGCTCGGTGTTCTCGTGTATATCTGTCTCTGCTTCGCTATTCAGGTTTGAGTCCCTGGCGCGCGAAAGACAAGCCAAGAGTGGGAATGTCGGACCAGGTAGCTTGCCCTTCACAGGGATCATGACGCACACGAGATACAAGCCATGTCTTTTTCTTCCCTTTCTCGTTTTCGTCCAGGCCACTATGATATTTCTAAGTCATCCTTCGAAGATCGGCTAGCCAAGTCATTTGGCGTGGGACGACAGGCTTATGAGAAGGTTGTCACACCGGGCATGGATAAGGCATTTAAGGGCTCATTCGGAGCAGGTGTGCACACGTTCCAATGCAAGAAAGCAAACACGAAGCAAACACGGCTGTAAACAATGCTGCCCTTTCAGGCCCCGGCCCTCCTATATATATTACGCCTGATCCGAACTCTATTCGAGTGTCGTTCACCAAGGCGCCCAAGCTGCGCAGTGGCGGTTTTGATGCTTCTCCTGGCCCTGGTGCATACTCATCTGATATCACGGTAAGAGGAGTCTTTTCCCTCCACGGATGCCTTATGTTTGTGTTTTTGTTGTCTCCGACAGCAGTCAGTGAGTTCGCTGTACAGGTGAGTCTGCCTTGTCTCTCGAAAGCTTGAAAAACAATCTGGTCGTTGCTGGGGATAACAGGAATTCGCCTGTCTGTTCTTTTGGCCCACCGCCTTCTCGAGCACGACTCAACCTGAGAAAAATGACACAGTTTGAGAACTCGGTGGGCTGTAGAGAGCAGCATGATTGCACACGAGTGCGTGTGTGCGTGTGTATGTGTGTGTGTGTTAGGTATGGGGGTTGTCGTAGTCCAGCATACAGCTGGGGACGCAGATTTGTCTGGCTTCTTCCTGGACAGAGAGAAACTTGGCAGACTTATTTGCATTCATCGCGTGTGATTTCAATATCTGCCTCTTCCTAGCTGCTTACCAAACAAAGAAAAAGAATTATATACAGCCTACACGGACGAGACACGCCGTCTTGTTGGTGGACCATGTAATGCAGCCGCGTCTTCGCGAGACAAAAGGCAAGCTTCCCACTGTAAGTTCCCAGGTGCACGTCAAAATTTCATGTCAGACCTGGTCCTCTCCATGCAGTGGAAATCGAAACTGTAGAGGAAGTACCCAACGCAATCACATGAGCCCCAGGGTTGCATTTGACTGGACAATTTCCGCTTAGCCTTCTGAGTGTTTCATCACTGATTCGATTCTCACTTGCAAAGGCAGAAGCGCAAATCAGAACCGAGCTCGTCTGCCGCTGCTGCTGCTTCTGCTGCGGCACCATCGCCAGAGGACACGGAGAGTGAAGGTGAGCGGTCTGACGACGGATGGGAGGCCGACCCGGTACTTTTCGCTGAGGAAGGATGACTCTCATGCGCAATCACTCCTGTTGCCTCTTGCTACCTTGTGTTTTGCTATTTTTGTCAGGTTATTTGTGACGACAACGAGCTCTTGATAACTGCTCAGGTCTTCGCCGACGCCGTCGAGGGGATCAAAGTTGACGATACAACCATCGAACCCGAGAAGGAAGTGGGGGAGCTCTTCGACGAGTATGAGATGTACGTCGTAAGCCCAGGCGACTACATCCCCGAGGAAGACATGCCATCCCCCACCCGTCTTCCCGGCCCCCAACAGCAGGATCCCACTCCCTCTACCCTCCCTGCGCACATTCCGGCCCCGCACCAAGGGCAACCAGTCGATCGTGGCGTCTCGCCTGCGGGAGGTGAAGAGGCCTGCCAGTGACGCGGGCAAGGAGGAGGAAGAGGCACGACAGTCTGGAAGGTGGGAGAACCGTCGTCGGTGTCGAAAGCGTTGCCTGCTCTGCCGGACCAACTCATTTTCAACGTCATTGACGTGAGCAATCCAGACGCACACAGGATCCATCCTCTCTTCTGCATGCCCTCTCCCCCTTCTGTGTTGGCTACCTGTGCAAATCTTCCAGTATGTGTGGAAGAACGAGATATGGGGGCACAAGAACCACAAAGTGCAGGCACCGTGGCGGTTTGAGGACATGCTCTGGAACACACATACACACACACACACACACACAGAGTTTTGTGTGTGTGTGTGTCCATGGCATTGTTCGTGTGAGTGTGAATGTGTGTGCATCTGCCCGGCCTGTTTGCTTGCAGGATGGTTCCCCCGACGCTGCTTTGCTGAACTGGGAGAGGGATTTCTGCTCAGCTCT
>CDMY01000138.1:35307-58610 GCA_001179505.1 Vitrella brassicaformis
GGGGGGGCGGGGGGATGTGTCTCTGCTGCATTGATTTGACTGACGCAGCTGGTGGAGTGGATGACCAATGGGGTCATGCTCAGCTGTAAGTACCTGTCTGTCGTGGCCGGCCGGCCTGCGTGCGTGCGTTGTGTAGTCTCGTCTCGTCTTGTTTTCCGTGCTGTGCTCTTCTCTCCGTCGGTGTGCTGCTCTTCATGGCTGCATGGCACCACACCACACGCCACTGATTGACGTGTGTGTTATGGGTTGATGTGACCAACACACTGGTTAGTAACGTCAGTCTCTTCATGTCATGGTACTTACCATGCACACCATGCCTCATGCACTTGACTTGATGTGCGTATGCGTTTGTTTATGGGTGCCTGCCTTTCGGACGTTCCCTCTCTTACACACTCACTCGATCGCAGGACGCACACACACATCCATCGCTTGTCATCTGGCACCTTTCCCACCACACCCACCACACCCCCTTACTTGCGCACCGACCCTATCAGCCAGCCAGCCAGCAAGCCAGCCAGCCAGCCATGCAGGCCCATCCATCCTATTGGCATCGCATCATGCGAGTGTGTCACTACATAAACACCAACCAACCGAGAGAGACAGGTCGACTGACTCCACCACACACAGAATTGACAGCAAGCAGTGAGAGAGAAGGTTCGTTCGTATGGAGTGAGTGGAGTGGGTGGCCGAGCGGGTTGAAGATATGAGTGGGGAACGTAACGCGTAGATCAACAACACACACAGCAGCCAGCCATTCGTGTGACCGTTTTGCCCCTCCCTCCATCCATCCATCCACCCGTCGCTCCCTGCTCAGTTGCGAGCAGAGAAGGAGAGGCCAGGGGAATCTGTGCAGTCATATGCGCGTTCTCTGCCTCGATACTCCTGAATAAACCCGTGTGGATAAGAAAAGTACCTCTACGCTCTCTGTCTGTCTGTCTGTCTGCCTGTCTGATGGGCAGAAAGACAACTCGGATCAACGCAAAACGTAGGAAGTAAAAAGCAAAAATTTAGCAAGAGTGGTAGAAACAGACAGAGACAAAGAGAGAACGCCCGAAACAAAGCACCCCAAATCGGAAAGAGCGACAGAGAGTGTCAACGACGCAACCTTCCAGCCCCCCGTTCCTGCCACGCATCGCCGAACCAGCCAGCCAGTCGAGTAAGTCAGTGGGTCAGCCCATTTCTTGCCCCTTCGGCGGGTCCAGCAAGCCAGCTCATTCAATCCATCAATCCCTCCCTCCATCCTGCCCAAATCGACCGGTCCCCTGTCGTCCCCCCCATCGCTGCCCCCTCGCCGCCCCCTTGCCGGCAGCTCCACAGACCGGGTCCCCCTCCCCCTCTCCCTCTCGCCCCGGCCATCATCCAGCACCCACCTTCGCACATACGTCACGCTGGTGCCGTCGTGATCATCGCACAGTGGTAGATGGGCATGCTCGCATCGTCGTGCTCGTCGCCGCGTTCGGCTGAGGCGTCGTCTGGCTCCTCGGGTATGGGCGGGAGACGGCATGATACACTCACTGTGCAGGGGGTGGGGAGGGGGCGGGGGCGCGCTGGGCAGAAGCGATAATGGGACAGGTCATGTTCCGACAAGGGGCCCTGCAGACAACAGACGGAGCACACCACAAGGGCGACAGACAGGTGCATCCGTGCCAACGTCAGTCAGCCGATGGGTGGATATGCCTGCGTGCGCTGCACTGCGCCTTGGCTGTATGCCAACCTTTCGGACTCTTGAAGGACCATATGCGTTTTCTTGACGTCATCGAAGTACAGCTCCCAGTCGTTGCGCTCGTGGTTTCCCTCCCAAGGTGCGCATCCCAACTGAGTCAGTCCACTGCTGCAGAGGGAAGAGACAAAGACAATATGAGGAAGGGCGATGAGTCTCTCTGCCTTGTTTAGACTCACCACCAGCGGGCGTGTGTTGTCGTCTCCGAGCAAAGCGGCAGCCTGGTCACACTCGGCTGCCTTGGCAGCGTAGCCACGACGCCGAAGCTCGTGAGTGACACACCTTGACAACGCCGCCTGTGTTGGTCGTCTGCCGTATAAGGGACACGTTCTTGCGGCCACTCAGTCAGGGTCTGCACACAACACATGCCAAACAGCCACACATGCCAAACAGCCACACATGTATGCGGGAGGGGTCGATAGTTCACCTTAATTGTCGAACTCGTCGAAGAGGTTGTCGAGCTGCGGTTTTCGTTGACTCGGATTCATAGAGTCCCACTCTGTCACACTCTCAGGAACACCGATGACCTGAATAAATGACACATGGGCAAGGAAGAGAAACCTCGAAAGGAGTACATATGTGATCGCACGATGTCTCATTTGCTCACGTGGTGCTTGCAGATCCATCCCAATCCATCCATCCATCCCAAGAGGCCACACAGTGAGGCCGCCCCGCCACCAGTCAGCAAGGGGGCGACGACAACGCTCCGAGAGCGCCTGGTGAAGCGGCGTCGGCAGGCACATCACCAGACAGACAGACCTGCAACAAACATACACAAACAAACATTGCAAACCGGCAGGTCTCTGTCACTCTCGGATGGATCTCTCACCGGGCAAATGACAGCCGTCCGTCGATGTCTGTCGCTGCACCGCTCACAGCGCTCTGCTCGCCCGCCTCATGGACGCACTCACTCCCACGTCGGCTGCACTGCGCGACGTGTCCAAGACCAAGGCTGAACACATAACATACACAAGGGAGAGAAGGCACTGGCTTATCTGCACTGTCTTCCTTCTGGCACCGCACCCAGGCGGCTCACCGCACATCAGATCTGCCAGATGACCCTCCTCATTCACTCAGTCATGCCCTCGTGTCATCCTTGGCCGCTCGCGGGCGCTGCCCGCTGACAAACAGACAGAGAGGGAAGGACACCTGCAGTCCGACCAGATCTCATCGTCGCCCATCAGCAGTCTGTCTGCAGTGCTCTCTCTCCTTCGGTCACCTGGTTGGCTCTGATTCCTTAGGACCCCCGACAACACACATTTAAGCGCCAGATCACCGCTCCCCTCAGAAGATCGTCCGTCACATTCAATTTCTGAGCTCCCGGGCCCCATCCAACGCACTTTGGCCCCATCGCCCCTTCCTCCCCTCCCCGATCGCTTTGCGAGCTTAGCTCGGTGATTCGCAAATGAAGCATTCGCTCGCTGCTGCAGTCATTCCCTCGAGCAGGCCAGGGCCTGCCAGACACAACCAAAACCGAAGCAGTCACGAGATTCTTCTTCGGTGCTGGCTTGTGTTGTTCTGACCTGGTGCTCATCCCCCTGCTGTCTGATGGCCCCTGGAGCATCTCATTGGCCTCTCCGACGTGGCTCATTCCCCTCTGTGGCTCTGAATTGCCCTTCGACTCGTTCCCACCAGCTGAGGCGAGAAAAGTGGCTGAGGTCTTCCCGCAGCAGTGCAGCAGAGCTGAGCTGAGCGTCAAGGCTGACGGCATCCAATCCATTGCACATCAGCCGCCGGATGCCACAGAGGCGCATCGCATCCGTGGGGGCCAGGGTGGTCTCCGGTCTCTCCTTCTCAATGCCTTTGGTTGCCTTGGCTGTCGGCCTGCTGGTCATGGCCCTGCTGCTGCTCAGTCGTGTCACGCGGCACGCCAAAAGGGCAGCCGAACGGCACGGCGGACGGCCTCGCCCTCCACACCTTCACAGCCAGATCAGACAGACAGACGATGAGATAGATGCTCATTGCTGACTCTGTTGGTCGCTGTGGTTGGTGTGGTTGTCCTTGATCAGATGCTCATCGTCCTGTTGTTGCTGCTGCGCTGCACTGCGTTGCGGTGCGTCGAGCAGTCGGCGAGCTATAGCCGAGACAGATCCGAATCCTTGACGGAACCACATCTGCGAGGCTTGGCGTGTACTGTCGTAGACGTCAAAGGAAACTGGTCTGTCCACTGAGTTACAGGTCGGTCATCGTGCTGCTTTGATCTTTCCGGTCCCGCCGCCCGCGCCACAAAGCAGAAGGTGAGAGTCACAGTGAGTGGCAGCCAACCAGATCTTCAAGAGGACAGACGAGCAGGAGACTCACCCATCCCACCGCAGCAACCCTTTTGCGTGCCTGCCTGTCACTTCAGGCTTCGTCGCATCTTGTGCGTTTCACCCGCTCCTGACGCAATCGGTGACTCAAGTGAGCTGAGCTGCACTCGCACAGCACTCTGCACCTCACGGCCACTGCTGCGCACCCACTTGTCAGAAACCGATTGCCTTTCTGTGTGTCTCTGGGTGACTGACTGTGTGTAGGTGCTGCTTCCATCCGTCTCGCGGTCAGACATACTCGCGCGAACATGAGCAGCCGTGTTAAACGCCGGGTCGGCCATGATGGAGGTACGCGTAATTGGGTGTGCGCAAAACTGAAGTCGCCTCATCCATCTCCGTTGCGTGTGTCCGTGTGTCATTTTTTGTCCATCAGGTGCCACTGCTTTGTCACAAAGCTCAGGCAGGTGCGCGACCAGGTGGAGGCTCTGTACGTCTACGCAGACGAGAGAGGAGTCAAGGTCTGCCCCAAGAAGGCCTCCGGCAGGAACGTCAAGAGCTTCTCCGTCAGCACGTACAAGACCCTCCGCTCTGCCATTGAGTCGGCCATCCGCTATAGAAATGGGATCTACAAGAGCCAGCCCATCATCGGGTGGGAGGAGCTGCTGGAGGCGCACACCTTCCCTGACGATAACGATCAGGTGAGGAGCACGGGGGCCGGGAAACGTGGGTCAAAGAGAGGATCGACGCGGTCAGATGTCTCTCGTCTGATCTCTGTGTACGTCTCCAGGACGCTGGCGGTTCGCGCAACGCCGACAAGAGCACCAAGCGGCGCCGGACAGGTAGGCATGGATGGGGGAACGGATGGGGGGCACATGTCTGTCTGTCGCTCATGGCGTCGTTGTCGTGTCACCTGTGGGTGGGTATGTGTCAGGCTCCCGTCGCGACTCGGCCAACGACCACCACATGCCGCCCTCTGCAGAGGAGGTGCTCTTCCCTAATCCCCCGCCCAACACCTTGAACGGGGGCCAAGCTGCTGCTGCTGCTGCTGCTGCCGCTGGTGGCGGTGGTGGTGGTCCCCCCGCACTCGCACCGCCACCGCCACCAGCGGCGCACAACGGTGACCGCGTCAAGGAGGAGGTGGGAGAGGGCGGCGTCGGGGGTGCTCAGCCTGAGCAAAACGGTGGCGCCTTCGAGCGAGAGGGAGGCGCCGGTGCGGGCGGCGCTGCGCCCCAGTCTGAGGAGCACGGGGGCCACGTCAAGCGGGAGGGAGAGGGCGGGGAGGGCGAGGGCGGGGAGTGGGCTGGTGAAGGCCAGCCTGCCGGGGGGGGCGGCCGCGTCTACGTCAAGCAAGAGGAGGAGGGTCAGTCAACACACGCACAATGAATGTCATGGACGTGGACCTGTATGTCTGCATGTGTTTGTGTGCGTGTGTGCACTGCAGAGACGTTCGTGACGCTAGAGCTGTCCCAGCTCAAGACTCAGGACATCATCAACATATGGGGGCTGGACGCGAACCTCCGAGACCTCGTCGGCAAAGTCGAGCAGGTACACACGCACACAAGTCGAGAAGGTGATGGGATGGGATGGGATGGGTGGGATGGGATGGTGTGTGTGTGGTTCGGTCGCTTTGTGTGTCTACCCATCTCTAGTTCAAGGTGCATGGCCAGTTGCTTGCTGCGGTCCTGGACATCCCCAACTGGCGCAACGACCTGAAGGTGTGGGACAAGGCACTGGGAGGCCACTTCGTGTTGGGCGAGATGTCATACATCAACGGGTGGCTCAAAAGAATCGACCCACATGCGGTGAGTGACTTAGTGAGTCAGTCAGTCAGTCAAGCCCACCTGCGAGTGTGTGTGTGTGTTGGTTTCAGGTGCAGGTGCCTATCCTGGGCTGACGTAGACACACTGCCCGCCCTGACAGTGATGCGGTGGGTGATGATATGTTCACAGAGAGAGTCCGCACTAGTATGCCATGACATCCCTGACGGCATCTGTCCTGTTTGTGTGTTGCAGACACATGGCTGGCTGTCCGGTACCTTCGGTGCGTGGCTTTGCTGTGAAAGTGTTTTCTTCTCTCACTCTCGCCCACCCACCCTGTCTTGTCGGCAGTGACGGGCTGTTTTGCTGACACGGAGGCCATCATCTGTAAGGACATACAGACATACAGACGTACATACATAACGCATATGTCGTCGGAGTGATGTCTGTCTGCATGGTTCATGTCGCCTGCGTGTGGCCCCCTCCCCCCCTCTCTCTCTCCCCCGCATGGACTTGTGTGTGAGTGCTTCATGTTTTGTGGCATGTGTGACGCGGAAGTCTCTGTGAGCGTGTCGTGTGGGACGGAGTCGATGCTGATATGTCGTCCTGCCTTTGCCTTTTATCCAGTCAGATGGTTTAAGATGATGCCTGTCGGTCTTGCATATCTCTGCCTTCTGCCTTCCTGCCTGTCTGCACGTGTGCGACCCAGCTGCCAATGGGCACCTTGCATGTCGTCTTGGTTGGCCCTCCTACGCATAATGACTGACTGAATGAAGGACTTGTATTGTGTTGCGTCGTGTGGTGTGGTGTGGCGTTGGGTGGGGCGGGCCGGATTGATTGACTGATTGATCAGGTGCACGTGCCTGCCTTCACGTGTGCGACTTACTGACCAAACAGACAGACAGACAGACTGACTGACAGGCAGTGACTGGTTGCTTCAGAGCGACCTTTGTGGCCGTGTGTCGCTCACTCACCGATGAGTGGCGGCTGGATATCCATCATGCAGTCCGTCTGTATTGTTCTGATGCAGTCAGCGGTGCGGTTCGTGGCTGCCTGCGATGGAATCACTGTCTGTGTTCATGTGCACGAGTGCGGGTGGGTGTGGGCCTGTGACGCGACGTGACGCGACGTGGTGTGGTGTGGCACGGCAGAGGGGCGTTTGTGTGAGAGAGACCTTAGTGTGTATGCGCTGCCTGTCTGCCACCGATTCTTTCAAGCTTGTGTGTGGCGTCTGCCGGTGTGATGTGACTGGTGTGATGTGACATCTCTGTCGTGCTGTGTGGTGGCTGCCTCCCTGCCTCCCTGCCTGTGCATCGCTCTCTTTTTGGTCGCCCGTCTTTTGCTCTATGGTGCCATGACAGACAGACAGACGAACATACAAACAGACAGACAGACAGACAAACAGAGAGGGAGACAGCCAGACGGACGGAATGCGCGTGTGGCTGGTTGCTTGAGCGACCTGTGTGAAAAGTGGGGCGGATTGATTGATCGTGGTGCTTCATGACATGCACTCGTTTCGTGCCTGTCTGCCTGTCTGCCTGTGTGCGACACTGTCGATCGTCAAGCGTCCTTTTGTCTGTCACAGACAGGCAGCGGCTGAGAGCGAGAGGGGAGAGGAGTGGAAGGGATGCTCGTGTGTCGCACTCACCGATGAGTGGCGGATGGATATCGATGGACCGGTCTGTATTGTGTTGATGCAGTGGATCTTGCGTACCTGCCTGCGATGGAATGAATGTGTTCATGTGTGTGTGAGTGAGTGCGTGTGTGGGCGCGTGACAGCGACGTGAGTGCGGGCAAGTCCTTCCCACTTTTGTGGCAGCCATGACCCTGTGAGCGTCACCCTCTCTCTCCCTCTGTGCACGTGCTTCTTGGTTGGGTGTGCGTGGGGGCTGAGCCTGGCCGAGCCTGGCCGAGCCCGTGTGTGTGCTCTCCGCTACCCCCCAGCGACGCTCAAACACAACAGTACCCAACAGACGTTCTGCTTGTCCGTGTCGTGTCGTCTTGCCTCTGCCTTTTATTCGGTTATGACGTTTCAAGATGCATGACGTGGGCCACTGTGTTGCGCGTGTGATGACTTGGCGGGGTGTGGTGTGCCGAGGACACAGTCATTTCTTTGCCTTTTTCCTTTGTATGCCTTCCTGTCTGCCCGGCCCTCTCTGTGTTACTCTGTTGCCAGGCACCCACTCCCTCACGCGCACACGTGGCTCAATCGTCCAGCGCCTCTCTCTCTATTATCTCTATCTGAGAGTGCATGTGGGTTGTCCGCAGCCATAAGCGGAAACATTTCTGAGTCTGACTGTGCGATTGATGTGTCCACCCCCCTCCCCCCTCCTCCCTCCCTCTCTGCACGTCTGCGTGGTGTGCGCCGATTTTCGTAAAGTGTGGATGGACGGATGGATGGATGGATGGATGGACGGGTGCCTAGAGCACGTCACGGAGTGTGGGTGTGAGGTGAAGTGCGGTTCGTGTGGAACACTCGAGGCGAGGGTGATGCGATGCGACACGTGACTCGATGGATGTGTTGGCGAGACGAGGTCACTGGCTAGGTCACTGGCGCACAAAAGGTCTTGGTTCCACACAAGGGTCGCTGACCCGACCACTCACATGAACAGACAGGTAGAGAGGGATATGTATATATAGAGAGAGGGGGAGAGAGAGATGGGCGTGTCGGCGCATTTTGTGCATAAACAAGACGATGAGTTCAACACACAAAACTGTCCTTCAGTCACCTTTGCACTCGATCTCTATGGGCTCGTCCCATCGCACCTCAGCGCATCACCACCATGGCAGCTTGAATGGCAGCAGGCAGGCATGCCCATTCACATTCGGCTGTCCCCCGAATATGATGGCCTCGAGTTAGGGGAGACTGTCGACGTATAATGCTGCGTCTTGCAAAATTTTGACGATTCCATGGGCGACGATGCGCGACATGGCGAATGAGGTGGCTCCCAGAGTCAACTGGCTGCGCCAAGAGGAGCTGATCAACGGTGCCGTCTCAAGTTCGTCGCATTGCCAAATGCAGTGGAGCCCCTCAATCACTCAGTCTGTGGCGTCGGCTGCGCAACGGCAGCTGAGCAAGACACACATGGTGAAGGGCTTTCTCCTCCTCGCCCTTCTCGTGGCGCCCGCATGCACTCAGTGCCCATCTGTCAGCAACTCCACTGCTATTAATTGTCCTTCCCGCCTACTGGAAGTGGCCGCCGGTTCCCGCAGGCAGCCTATGATTGGAGGCTATGGCGACAGTGCGGACGACATCCATGGGCAGCTTGTCGGCCAGAGCAGGTGGCGTGAGATAGAGGGAAGAATGGATGCGGGCGAGAAACTGCCGCCCTGCCAGACGAGGCAGGCGGAGGTTTTTTCGCTGCGACTGACCCGCAACGACAAGCGGCTGCCATGGAGCTGGCACGATGATGCTCAGGGCGCCAATGCCGAGGTGCTGGATGCAGAAGACCACCCACCCTTCCTGAGGCAGATGTACGCATGCACTTAATATACTCCGGACACTGCTCAGTCTTGTTGTTTGTGTCTCTGGCTCATGCCAGCACCGACCCGCACACGGGCCGGGAGGTCTCTTGGCTGGGCTTCGGTCCAGGTCGCTACCTTGTGACGCCACCTAATGGAGACCGCCGAGTCTGCTATCGCTGGGCAGAGAGCCAAAACGAAGGATTCACCTCCGCAATCCTCATCGCTTTCGACCATCCTCCACCGCCTGGGAAGCCCATCGTCTTTCTCGACACATGGTTCGGCTTCCGTCTCGGCGCGTCCGCCGCCTATGACTATGAGCATGTCCAAGGCCATTCCGACAGTCGGGAGCTGGATGTGGACCCGGATGCGATCAACTTGGGGCTGATCGACCTACAAGCGAGAGAGCAAGACACGCCATTGGAGGAGGCTGGCAGCAAAGGGAGTCAGCCACAAGGGCACGCTCCGCCTGCCGCCGGGATGGTGCGGACGTGCTGGCGGTCGGCCGCGGGCTTCGTCTATCACTTTGTCATGTCGCAGTCGACTTTGCAGATCTTCAAGATGGGCAAGATGATCGGAGAGGTAGCTGTGCCAGCGGCCATTGCGACCAACATGCTGACACCGAGCCCTCTATCGCTGGGATGCGACCACAGGGGCAGTAACTGTTTGAAAGGGAGGGTGAGGTATATGCATTATGTCAACTCGGGCACTCTGACCTCCGACATGAGCGGCGCCGCGCAACAAGTCGCCGACAATAGTGTCTTCTTTCGTCCTGTGTCAATTGGATCGACAGAGAAGTGTCCTCCCTACGCGCAGGTGCTATTGGCTAACGGCGATCCTGTTGAGGCCTACGTCGGCAAGCCAGCCGAGCGACCGAGCATCACTCACGCTGCCAAATATCTCCGGCGGGCGATGCCTCACGGCTCGTTGCTGAGTCTCAGGTGTGTGACCGAGGGCGCCAACCTGACGTACCACGGGAGTGGCGTGGAAGAGGACACCATCAAGTGCGGCGCCGTCAAGAGCGGAGAGTGGCCCGCAAGGATACTCGAGTGCATGAGTAAGCCAGTATTCATATGCCAACTCAGACGCGATGGATCGATGGATATTTGCCGGCTGTCTGTGTCTGCAGAGGACTGCGACCCGACCAATGCCACATGGTGGAATGATACCGACTTGGGTGGTGCCGCTGTCAACCCTCGGTACAAGCTCGTCTCCCCCCGGCGCGCCACGAGACTGCGACACGGCGAGAGAGTCCAAATGCAGTGCGGCCCGGGCTATCTGCCACCCGTCAATCTCCCCTCCGAGACCACCCTCTGGTGCAACGACGGCCACCTCGATCAGCTGGATCTGCCATGCAAAGGTGTGCTAGGGAGGAAAGGTCCAAACATTTTGATTGTTTATTGTGTCGTTGTCTCACTCATGTCTGCCTGTAGATATGTGCCCTTCGTTGATCCTGGCGCCGCCCGACTACACTCAGCCTCTTTCCCGTGTGCGCTATCGTGTCACGGGTGGCGAGCAGGGGCGCCCAGAAGGCGCCACCCGCACCATCCGATGTGCCGAGGACTACCGCCCCTCAACGACTAGCGGGTACAAGCAAGATTCCCAGGTCATCTACTGCCGCCAAGGAAACTGGACGGATGTGGCGCTCCAGTGCATCGGGAGCTGCGGCCAGTTCCGGTTCCCTACACATGTCGACGCCACACGCTATGTGACCGACCCGCCATACGGCGAGGTCGCCACAGGTGCGTCAGTGACGGTGTCGTGTGCTGCGGGGTTTGTGCCGAGGAAAGGGCAGAAGGCTTCTGAGCGACTCGACTGCGTGTGCTTCGGCAAGAAGGACCAGTGCGACGATGCCCACCGCTGGAGGTACACCGAGCCGCGCCTCGACTGCAAAGCCTCGTGTGGACGCCATCCCTTCGACACCAACACCACGGACCTCTACACGGTCGACTACGGCAACACAGTGCAGTCAGTCAGTCACAAGCATGCAGCCCCCACTGTGCCCTACCTGTCGGAGGTGCGCATCACATGCAACGCCACGGCTGGGTATGGTGTGCGTTACGGTCTCGAAGAAGCAGTCACGTCCCAGTGCACTGGAGGAACCCGAGACAGCAGCGACCCGTACACAAGAGTGGACATCCAGTGCTACAGTCAGAGGGGGGGGGGGAGGGGATCACGGACAAATGAGCGGGCACAGGAGACACAAGCTGTTTCTCTTTGAATGCACGCTGTCCTTGCAGGGAAGTGCCTGAGCCCTCCTGAGTCGATGCTGCCGTCCGGCGATGCCAGCAGGAAGTATTTGCTGACGTACACGGGAGGTGCGCCGCGGACGGTGCCTTTCCTGCACGGCAGCTCCGTGGCTCTCTCCTGCGCAGCTAACGCCCACAAGGCCACCGACCAGATGGTCGACAAACAGACACTCGTGTGCATGGACGGCAACTGGACTCAGCGGGCTCTCACCTGCAAAGGTAGGTAGGCAGGTACACTAGCAGACAGACAGACAGACAGTATAAGCCGAGCAAAGCTTAGAAACATGCTGCTGTCTGTCGTGGATGTTTCAATTTATCGATCAGCTGACTGCGGCCCTTGGACGCCGCTACCAACGACCCGTTTTCAGACGTTGCCCCCGCAAGAGGAGCTGGTGCAGAGTCCTTCCCAGCTTCATGGCTTTAGGGTGCGTGTACAGTGCCAGCGAGACCGATCCAAGGCTGCCGTCACAGACCGCGAGCTGCCCAACGAGGAACAGCACGTCACCTGCCTAGACGGGCAGTGGACCCCTCTGACGATCCTCTGCAAAGGCATGCACACACACATGCACACACCCGCACACACAAGAACACAGAAGCAGAATACATCCGCATGTGCTATCTCAAGCGGCTCCCACCTGTTTGCAGTTCCATGTGGGAAGCTTTCTTTGAAAGGGCCGTCGTCTCTGCTGACTACCGCCGGCCAGGGGGTGTCGTTCAGGTGGCCGGAGGGAGCTGTGCCCGAGCCGCGTGCAGTGAGCGACATGTATGTCCTCAGCAGTGAATCGCCGCTAAGAAGTCCTTCGCCCCACGGCACTCGGGTGACGATAGAGTGTGACACGGCCCAGCACTTCCATCCCTTCGCCGGCCCCGACACAAAGGACATCGTATGCACCGACGGGCATTGGAGCCAGCAGGACATAATATGTGGACGTACGTACGTACACACAAAAAGGACCGACCTGGCACACCACACGGCGCTACATAACATACTGCACGGGCAGCACTGCACTGCACACATGTGTCTCCTCTCTCTTTCCCTTCCACCTCTGTGTGCCTGTGGGTGCCTGCAGCTGACTGCCCCGTCTTCCCGTCCTTCGGCCCCCCATCCTTCTACCACTACACCAGCCTGGTCCGCCGGGTCTCATCCGTCGATCGCGTCATCGCACCCGAAGCCGCCAAGGCACCCTCCCTCGAAGCCCCAGTCGCTGTCATCAGCCCAGTGGCCCAGGAATTCTACCGCAAGGCTAGCTACCAGCCATGCGGCGCAAAGCTGAGCGTCCAGTGCAACCAACAAGGGAACTTCGCCCCCAGGATGGGTCCACGCCCAATGCGATCGAGACGGTGACGTGCGATCGTGGACGGTGCGAATTTAGAAATGTGTCAGTTCTTGCACGTGTTGGTTACCCTTCATTTCAGCATCGTGGGCGGTGGCACTTTCGAGTAAGCGTCGAATCGTGGGCGACATACTAAGGTGGAGTCCCTCATGTGTCTCCACAACGCCGCAGGTGTATGGCGCCGTGTGGCCCCTACCCGATTGAGAGGCTGTCTTTTCCTGAGCTCTACAGCATAAGGCCTTTGTCGTCGGCGCCGCCGAGAGAGGAGGCGGGAGAGCCCGAGGAAGGGGGCGCTGAAGAGAGGCCCGCGCCACTTTTCGTGCATGGCAGCCGGCTGCTGATCAAGTGCGACACGGCCCAACGTGCCGCTGCGACGCCCAGAGAGCCCGGGCAGGTCTCTGCCGTGTGTGTCAATGGGACATGGTCTCCCGTCCCGCCACCCTTCATCTGCTCACGTGAGCTGCGCCCACAGACATCCAGACAGACAGACAGACAGGCAGGCAGGCACCTGTGGATATGTGTGTGTGTGCGTATGTGTGTGTTGTGCTGTGTTGTAGAGGAGTGTGTGGCCCCGCAGCTGCCGGCCTCCTACGAGGTGATGGGCACGGTCAAGTCCGCCTACAGGCACGGCGGGTGCAGATCCGGTGCTTCACCGAGAGGTCCTTCTACAACGCCACCGAGAGCAGGCCATCCAACCCACAGACCGCCACTATCGTCTGTCAACACGGCCACTGGTCTGAGCCGAACCCACGACTCGAATGCCGAAGTGGGCAATCAAAGACAGCTGCAGACCGTGACCCCCCGCCTATATATTTTGTGTCCGCTCAGAGTCGTGCCGCGACCTCTCAGAGGTTATCGATCACGACAGGTTTCCTTTCCGCCTTGTCTCTGAGCCTGAGGAACTGCAAGAGGACGCGGTATGCGAAGGCGTCCCCCGGCCACGACCCACCGAGCCGCCATCCACCACGCCTTTGCCGGAAAACGCCAGTGCTCTCGTCAAAGCCCTCGCCATGATACCCCCGATGGAGCCCGACCCTGCCGCCACCCGCCCCAGGATCGACTTCCTTCTGTCTGACTTCCCGCGGCACGGTTCGTGAACACACATGAAAGGCGCCCGTTCCGTCTCGCTGTTTGTGCCTCCCTCTGAATATGCCGTGTGTCTGTCTCTGTGCATGCCATGCAAGGCAGGTTCGTGTGTGATATTCGGGTGTGCGGTGGGCGAGGGGGCAGATGTGGAGTCATTGCAATGGCGGTCGGTGTCGTGTGCTGCGCCTGGGGACACGCGCGGCAACTGGAAGGATGTGTTTGGGTCGAATGACTGCACGACGCTGCGGTGCCTGGATGGGCAATGGACGCCGAGAGAGTTTGACTGTAAAGGTGAGAAGACGATGTCAGGCAGGCTACACGAGCCTTGTACGCATGAGAGAGAGTGTGTGTGTGCATGTAGATGACTGTCCTCCGCCCCTCAGCAAGAGGCACCTGCCGGGTGTGGTCTATGTCGAGGAGCACAAAGACGTATACAAACACGGAGAAGTCGAGTACCTCCAGTGTACAGGCTATGATAGGATCGCCAGCGGCTTTGCGGCCCTCCCGCCCCACCCCACTGATCACATCGAGACCGTCACATGCGACGCAGGGCGCTTTGAGGACGTCACCTTAATTTGCAGAAGTGAGCGACCAAATGATACCGTCCTAAGAAAATATGCCATTCAAGTGGCCACATGGTGATCAGAGCGGTGTCCCCCGTTCTTCCCCCCCTTTGCTCCACTCGAGGCGTATGTGGTGTCTCCCACGCCTGTGTTCGACCCCGCCCTTCTCGACGCCGACCGCAGAGTGTTCCTCTACCAGCTGAACCCCGCTGAGGCGGACATGAAAGCCATGGCGGCTTTGGAGCCCCACTTCCGGCACAACAGTGGCCGGTGGATAGAGTGCGCCAAAGGGTGGAGCGACCCCTCTTGGCCCGCGCCCCGCCCCGACTTTGTCGAGTGCTACAATGGCACCTGGGCCCACCAGATAATCAGATGCAGACGTACGTACGCATGCACGATAGATAAATCGAGAAAGGGATAGAGAGACGACCGAAGACACCAACAATCTATCTATCGGTACGCACTCAGGTCAGTGCCCGGGTGTGGCATTCCACCTGCTCAATCCGGCCTTGTACAAGGTCGAGTACAGCGGCCGCCGCCCAGAGCCCAAGAAGACGACCCGCCAGGCGTCCAGCGACCCGCTCGCAGACCTTATCAACAGGCTGCTGCCCACCAAGCCCGGCGAGCCCATCGACACCTCGCAGACCACGCAGAGAGAGCGAGACACGGCATATGTCTGGGGCGCCCTCAACCGCAGCCGTTTCTACGAGTGAGACAGACAAGGCGCCGCATTCAATTCACCGACCTGCAGCATCTCCTATGTGGCGCCGTGTGTGTGTGCAGCGACGGTGTGTTCATGAAGATCACGTGTTTGGAAGGTGACCTGACGCGGCCCATCGTGGCCATCAAGGCGGAGCAGCAGGCGGCCCGTGCAAGGGGCGAACAGTGGCTGCCCACTGAGCTCGAGGACTGCAGTGACCACCAGTGCGACGTCATGTGCGCCAGGGGCACCTGGACGGAGCTCAAACACTACTGCCACCGTGAGTGAGCACGCCACACACCTTATGGCACATGATGGATGGACGAGCGCACACACGCACATCCGTCCACGTGTCCTTCTCTGTATGCCTGTAGGCCGTTGTCCGCCGTTCATCCCCCCGGAGAGATCCCGCAAGCAGTGCGACCCGCCAGAGCACTGCAAAGAACCGGAGGACCTCTCCACGGTAAGCGAGACATACATACCATGAGCGAGGCACTGACAATTCGACACAGCTTCCTGTCTCCCTCCGTTGGTCGGTCTCTGCCAGGAGGAGAGGAACAATCCGTTCTTCTCCCCAGACGACGGTCTCTGGCGGCACGGCTCTACCTTTCTGCTCAAGTGCACCTCGCCATTTTGTCCGCACCCTGCGCCGGAGAACTCGACTGTCCGATGCAACGACGGGGAGTGGGAAAAGACCACACTCGAGTGCAGACGTACGCACATCTCTGTGTGTGTGTGTGTGTAGCCAGACACGTGGACGCGCCTATGTGTGTGTGTCATGCAGGTCCTTGTCTGGCCAGGATGGATGTGCGTCTGTACCGGCCGGACGAGGAGGCCCTGCGCTACCAGGTGGCTGACGCCGAGGACAATGTCCCGCCGACCGGGGAGGACACTCCACGCATCGACGGCGAGACGGGCCAGCCACTGCCCCTGTACATCCATGGGTCACGGCAGCTAGTGTCGTGCAACACTACGGGCGGCTACCAGTCGGTGCTGCCACGCCCCGCCGACATGACCGCCTGCCAGGACGGCGTGTGGACCCTCACCGCCATCATGTGCAGGCGCGACTGCCCGCCGATTGCCGACTACTTCGCTGCCTTTGGGGAGAGTCAGGCGAGATATGTGGTGGAGGGCGGGGGCGACTCGACGCGCCACGGGACGGTGCTGCAGGTGTCGTGCGCACCGCGGCACTCGCCTGTCGAGGGAGAGGAGGCCGAGACCGTCGAGTGCAATGACGGCACCTGGTGGCCGCTCATACTCAGATACAGAAGTGAGTGAGGGAGTGCGCGAGGCCATCACACATGAAAGGTATTGGTTCGTTCGGTTAGAAATGTGCGTGGACTATATTAAGTGGGCTTCGGCGCACGATCCATCCCTGCTCGACACGTCGCAGTATTGGATCCACCGGCCGCAGGAGCATCTGGTCGACAAACTCATGCCCGCCGGACGGTCCCTCACCGTCATGTGTGCGCCCCTACACTCATCAGTCAGTACGCAGCCACAGTACCATCCATCCATCCATCCCTGCAGGTGTGGGTGGATGTGCGCATCCGTCTGTGCAGTCCTTTCAGGTGGCAGGGAGCACCGCACTGGACCGTCAGCAGATCCTGTGCGAAGACGGCGAGTACACCAAGCGACTCATACACTGCGAAGGTAAGTAGGCACGTGGCGGGCGCGAGTGCGTGAGCCGGCCAAGGCACGGCACGCGCAACAATCACATGATCTATCCATCTGCATGTCCATGGATGTTTCACTCCCTTTCTCCCTCCCTCCCTTCTTCACAGCCAACTGCCCGGAGTACACCCCTGAGCAGGACTACGGCACCGACCCCGACTTCGGCGGAGGGCTTATTGTGCAGGACGTCGGGGTGGGCCTCGACACCATCTATCACACACACTCCATCCGCAACGGGGCCACAAGACGCATCAAGTGCTGCCAGACCGGAGAACTGGCCTATCAGCTCGGCTCGCTGCCGGATGACGCCGATACCAGCTGGTTGGAAAGCTCCATCAAGTGCAGGTGGGGGAAATCAAAGGGCGGGATGGGTGCAGCGGAGTCGGCGACAAGGGGGGATGGGATGGCCTCTGTGTGTCAGGTGGAACTGGGCGTCTTACCTGGATGAGCCGCCGTATGAGGATGAGGTGCGCTGCTACAACGGACAGTGGACCTTGCCAGCTCTACAGTGCTACCGTAAAAAAGAGAAAGAACACACTGCACCCCACCCCAACCACATCAGATGTCTCCTTGGCTGCCTTTGCGGTTCTGCCTTGTCTTTCTGTCTGGCTGCGCAGCCATGTGTCTGCCTTTCGGCCAGGAGATGGTGCACGCATCCGGCAACAGCAGCGACTACCTCCACCCCGTCACTAAACACGTCCTCGGCCCCATCAACGGCCTAGTGCCACCCGGTGCAGAGGCGCAGGTCCGGTGCGACAAGGGCTACCTTCCCGAGCCGCAGCAAGACCTCTGGAACACCAACCCCCCCGTGACGGTGAGGTGCACACGAGGCTACATGACGGCCCCCTACGTCTGCATCAAGACCTGCCCCAAGCCATACCGGGAGAAGCCCAAGATGGTGCGGTACAACATCGGTGGCGGCGACAGTGCCGAGTACGAGGCCCTCACGTACGAGCAGCTGCTCGCCCACCGGCCCTGGATCGTGCGGCACCGGGGCCGATACTTTGCCTTTTGTTACACGCCTGACTGCCGGAGTGAGAATGCGACATCGCTCAATGACACGATAGCGTCGCGCTGGAATGGGACGGGCCGTGTGGAGAAGGGCGACATCGACAAGGACGAGCGCATATTGAGGAAACGGAATGTCGTCGAAGTCAGGAAATATATCTGGGGTTCGGTGGATGGATGGAGGGGCAGACAGACAGACAGACAGACAGACAGAGGAGCTCACTCACTTGCGAACCCTCTGAGGCCGGACACGCCCTTCAGGTGTCTCTCTCTCTCTCTCTCTCTCTCCCCCTCCTCTGTCGGTGTGTATGTCTGTGTGTTGCAGGGTGCTTGAACAGGCGGAGGTCGGTGACGACCTTCGATTATTACAACGCGTGGCAATGGGCGACGACCGCCGGAGTGGCGGCAGCGGGTCTGGCATCTGCTTTCGTGTTCCCGCCAGCTGCTATCGTGACGGGAGTATTGTTGGGGCTCGGGGTTATCGACTTTGGCAGCAGCCTGCAGTACCTACTGGACCAGACAGACAGACAGACAGACAGACAGAAACACAGACCACAAGAGTGCTCGAGAGGCTGGCTGGCTGGTTCGTGTGTGTGTCTGCCTGCAGCATCTATTATTTCAAGTGGTTTTGGCCCAAGGCCATGCACAACGGTTTCGCGGCAAGGGTGTACGGGGAGTGGGGGGCCAAGCAGTACGAGTGCCTGTGGGGCGTGTGGGTGCCCCGCCCTGACGCCACACTCGAGTGTGAGCAATCAAGGTTCCAGCAGACGTGCATCGACGCACACACCACCGTATGGACAAGGAAGAAACACGAAGTGAAACCGAGACACAGCACCAACACCGACACCAAGGCAGCACCACGAGGCGGCCGGGGCTGGCTCGCGGGGTTTGCCAGCTCCTTCCAATCGCTTAGCGGCCGACTGCGGCTGATGTCCAACATAGCTAATGACGTCGAAGGTCGATCAAGTGGTGTCGGGTCACTTTTGACAGCGCTCTTAGAGCTTGTACTAGCTGGTGGTGGTGTGTCGAGGAGTGAGAGGGGCGGCGGGGAAGCAGTGAGATTGGATGGGCTGGAGCCGGTGTCTGCGGCTGAGGTGGAGGTGGGCGACCAGATTCTCTCCTATGGCTCGGGCCGGCCACGACTGACCGAGGTGCATCACTGGGGTGCGTGGGGCGGAGACACGGAGGGGGGGGCCATCCATCTACCTGTCGGTGTGTGTGTGTGTGTGTGTGTGTGTGTGTGCTGGCAGGTTTATTTCAGAGAGTCGTACCCAGGTACCCACACGAACAGACATGGCTAAGGAGGAAAACACACTGTGTGTGACACCTGCATGTATGTGTCCGTGTCCGTCGTCGCATACGGACCTTGACCGATCGCAGCCCAGCCGACGCGTGTCATCGACATTGACGTGGCCACCACACCCTGCCCATCGGGAGCATCGACTTCGTCATCGCTCCGGCTCTCGCCCTCACACCGTCTTCCCGTCTTCAGGCAGCAGCAGCAGCACGGGAGACACAGGCCACTGGTGCGCCGAGTGGTGAGGGCTGACGAGGTGCGACTGGGGGACATGCTTGCCACCGTCGTGGCGCACACTGCCCCACCCCGCCACACAGGCCTCTATTGTGCCAGCCACGAGACAGGGAGGGCCAGGGGCGACAATGTGACGATGGGACTGGAGGGGGAGGGGGGCGTGTTTGCTCATAGCTATGGAAGGGTCACCGGTGTGAGGGGCGCTACCAAGGTATGGTAGCGACGGGAAGCAGCTGCCAGAGGCCTGTCTTGTCCCTGGCTGTGTCCCCGGCTGTGTCTCTATGTGTGTGTGTGGTCTGTCTGTCTCAGCGCTGTGGTCTGGAGCTGTTGTACATGTTGGATTCCCACATGGTGGCAAATGGCCTGGTCATCACCGACAGCGACGAGCCAATGGACGCACACATGCCTTACACGTACCTCTCAAACCTCGACACACGGTGGGGTGGGCGGGCACCTTCTCCTCTCCATCCATCCATCTCTTACGGCTCCAGTCTGGCTGTCTGTGTGTGTGGATGCAGGATGGTGTATTGGCTGTTCGGTGCGGCGGGCGGGGTCAACTCCTCCATCTTTAGAGCATACTGGAGGTCTGTATGTGTTCAGGTGATGGACTCCATGTTGCTTGGCTTGCTCGTGTGTGTGTGTGTGTGTGCAGGTGGAGTGTTGGGCGGAGCGACTTTGTGCAGAGCATCGTCATGAGGCGATGGATGGACAAATGAATGAATGGAACGGCGGCGACTGGACTCCCTCCCTCCCTCCCTCCCTCACTGTATGGTGGCCCGCCTAGTGCCAGAGAAGTAGCTGTGCCATCCATCTGTGTCATCTACCAGACTTTGAGACTCTGTTAGGCTTGTTTCGTGTTTGTGGCGTCCCCGGTAGACCTCTGTACCGCCGGCCAAATGGGATGGCTCGACTTCGAAATATATGTATCGACGGGAGTCTAGCGCCGCTCTCAAGTGCAGGCATCCATCCGTCAAAGCGACACCAGCTAATTGACTAACTACCCACCCCACACCCACCTGTCTGTTACACCCACGCACATACGCAGTGAATGAATGCACATAGATAACATACAGCCTATTTATTGACTTACTACTAAAGACGGAAACCCAGTGCATGAGTGGCACGGCACCTCCTTCCATCACGCCACACAGCCACGCAGTCACTCACATCCCATCGCACAAACAGAAGTGCTCGTCTCGTCCACCCGTCGGTCCGTCTATCTATCTATCTACTGCACCTTCTTTCTCTCGGCTGCTGCCCCTGTTTGGGGGACGGGCCGCTTGTCGGTCGCTGTGGCACTTCTTGTGATGAGAGGCGCCAGTGCGATGACGGCCACGAGCGAGAGGGCCGCGAGTGAGAGGAAGAGGACGTCCCAGCCGTAGGTGTCGGTGATGGTGGCCGTGAGGCTCCCCTGCAATATCGACCCCACGCTGCCAACACCATTCACAAAACCTGCACACCACCCCACAGCAGCCATGGCCAGAGACACACACAACTCGCGTGAGTGTTGTGTATGCCCTCCACTGTATGCAATGCATTGCACACCGACCCGACCGAAGCTTTGTACCTGTGGCAGTGCCCATGGCGGGCTGCGCGTTGTGTTTCTCGCAGAGGTCGCTGCACGCAGCCCCCCCGAGCACAGAATCGGGCCCCGCCACCGCCAGCCCCACCAGGAACATCAGCACCATGTTCGGAAGCAACCCGAACCCACCCGCCTGAGGGGTATAGGGAGAATGGACAGATAGAGAGAGGGTGATCGATGGCTCATGAATGAGCGGTCTGGTTGGCGGGCGGGATGGGCGGGGTGTGTGCTTGAGTGCGTCACGTACATGTGCATACGCCGCTGCGAGTGCGCCTGTTGCTGCCGACATCATGCCCACGACCAGCAGCCGCCGACCGCCGAAGTACTTGTCCGATAACACACTGCGAGGTTGGTTCGTCAGACGGACACACACACACAGCACACAAACAAGGAGAGGGCAGACCATGGCCTGTCTGCTTGGACTGCGTCGACGTTTACCGACCCGCAAGCAATCGAGCCGAGCACCCCGCCCACATCGAACAGCGACGACATGAACGCTGATTGACAACAAGCAGACAGACAGAGAGAGAGTCGCGTTTCTTCCACGCCTGTCGGTCGGTCGATCGGCCTTATTTTATTTATCTGCCTGGCCACCAGCTTGTGAGGGTGGGTATCCGCCCTGTTTGGTGAGGAAGTATGGCAGCCACATCATCATGGTGTACCGCACCAGCTTGATGCAAAAGTACGCCACGCCCAAGTTCATCAGCCCCGGGATCAGCAGCACCTGCTCACACCACCATCCATCCATCCATCCATCCATCGCACCCACGTCTTCTTAAGACGCTGCACCCAAAGGCACCTGTCCCAGCGTCATTCTGTCAGTCCCCTGCCCTTTGTCGCTGCTGCTGCTGTTGGTGCTGGTACTTGATGGTCCGGTGGGTGGGCTAGCCGTGGAGGCATCTGAGTCTGCGGGGGCCACAGATGACTTGGGCCTCTCTGGCGACGGCTGGCTGCTGCCTCCCGTCACCTCGGCAGGACTCTCCTTCATCAAGGCGAAGATGGCCAAGCCACAGAGACCCACCTGACAGACAGACAGACAGACAGACACAGACAGACAGGGCGAGGTGGTCCAGCACTGAGTGGGTGAGTTTGAGTGTGGCCTATGCATATGCATAATGGGATGCCAACTCTCTGACTGACCCAAGCAGCTGGCAGAGTGAAGGCGCTCCGCCATCCGAATGTGGTCAATGCGAAGCCTGCGATGCTGTTGGACAGGACACCACCGATCTGCTGACACGTTGTCCACACCCCTGCAAGAGTGAATGCAACCACAACAATGCCACCCATCCACCCACCCACACATGTGCTTCCTGCCTGCCCGCCTGCCAGACCCTGGTTGCGTACCTACCGAGTGTTTTGCCCCTATTGGTGGCGTCCATCCACGGGTTGAGCGCCTTGATCATCATGGGGAAGCCCCCGCTCTGGGTCAAACCGTTGACGCCCCAGCACACCACCATTACCCACACAGAGCCACTGCCGTACGCAGCGAACACCAGGGCCGCCACAGCCGACCCCAGGTATCCCACCGTCAGCACCCTTCGCGGCCCATACACGTCGCCCAGGGCGCCTGTGAGGAACTGCCCCACTGCATAGCAGACGAGGAAGCCCGTGTCGATGGAGCCCAGCTGCTGCCTCGAGACGCCCAGGTCGGTCTCGAGCGCGCTCTTGACGATGGACAGCGGCTTCCGGGTGAGGTACAGCGACGCGTACGTCACGTACGTCAGCACAAACATGATGCGCCTCCACTGCTGCACGTGCAGGGCTGCCGCCTCGGAAGCAGACGGCCCAGGATCATCTGCAGACACCATCTTAGCCCGAATTACGCACAGATCTTCTTCCCTTGCGAGGAGACAAGTGGAGTGCCTGCCCTTCGGGCAGGCGTATCCGTAAAACAGTAAAGGGGTGTTTGGAAAATCCGTGAAACTGGAAGGGATGGCCGTGAGTAGTTTTCTTTTTTCCCTCCTTTGTTCGGCTGCCGAACGACATGTGGATGGCACCAGAAGCGAGAGCATACTGTCTAGTTTTGCTTAACCAAAACAGCTCTCGCATACGCTGCATACACGCATCGGAATTCCAGGTGGAAAAAACCCCGGTTTTAGGGCTTTAAAGTAACGGAGAGCGACCAGATCGTCTGATCTCGAGTCTACCGGGCATCCATTCACGCAGGCAAGAGAGCAAAGTGCAGGCGGGATCACTACTGCAAGCAGCTGGGGACTCATCGCACAGAAAAGAGGCAGCATCGAGTCACACCACACGACACACACGCACACTGCAGAAACCACACCACCGAGGCAGGCATGCCACACGCCATACACCAACGCGCACGCACCAGACTACCTGTCCGCGGCAGAATACAAACACAGTGCAACCTATTCCCACTTGGCACAA
>CDMY01000138.1:58910-88181 GCA_001179505.1 Vitrella brassicaformis
CCCACCCACCCCAGCAGACGATGACCCCAATCGCGTACACGCTGCCCCACATGCGCTTATCCGGATTCCCTGCACACGCACACAAAGTCGCACAGACTCGTACTCACAGCAGCCAGCAGATGAGATGTGTGGGAGGTGTCAACCGCATTCATTCATTCACCGGTGTAGTATCCGAGTGCGTAGATGAGTCTGCCGACGATCCAGATGAAGCCCCCGATGGCCGAGGTGATTGGGTACTTGAGGCCGCCCAGCAGCATCACCGCCAGGAACATCGTCAGGTTCTCCAAAGTGTTCTGATGCGCACGCTGGTAGCAGTTGAACGCATCGCAGTCCTGATGGATAGATAGACAAGAGATGCATGGAGAGAGATGACACACACAGACACACACACAGACACACATCTGGAACACACAGGCCAGCGCAGACGTCGAGTGCGTCGTGGCACCGACCGCATCAGTGAGTTCGAGGAGTCTATCGCCTTCGCCGCTGGCGTCCTTTCGGCGCGTGACGCCCTTGATGGCGTACATGTCGGGATACGACACGCCATATCTGCCGACACGACATCAACCACACACACAACCACACACGCACACGCCCGCATCATGCACCAGTCTGGAGAGCCCCTGATGTGTTTGTCTGTGTGCCACCACACCGCACCTCTTGCGGGCGACTCCGACCATGATGCTCTTGAACATGAGCAACACAAAGGCCAGCACAACATTCAACACGCACAAGCCGTAGCCTGACAGGACGGAGGGAGATGAACCAAGTCGATAGATGTTGATGGAAGATCCTGTAGCGAGTGTTTGCTTTCTTTGCTCACTTGCGTCAAGCTCGATGACAGCCATGATGCCGTGCTGCTTGCTCTCTTTAGGGCTTTAAGGTAACGGAAAGCGACCAGATCGTCTGATCTCGAGTCTACCGGGCATCAAGACCATCCATTCACGCAGGCAAGAGAGCAAAGTGCAGGCGGGATCACTACTGCAAGCAGCTGGGGACTCATCGCACAGAAAAGAGGCAGCATCGAGTCACACCACACGACACACACGCACACTGCAGAAACCACACCACCGAGGCAGGCATGCCACACGCCATACACCAACGCGCACGCACCAGACTACCTGTCCGCGGCAGAATACAAACACAGTGCAACCTATTCCCACTTGGCACAAACCCCGGTCGGAGAATTCATATAGGGGATGATCAGCTTCTGCGAGCTTAGGGGCAAGAAAAAGATAGCGTTTCAAACCGGAGATCTGTCTGTCGCTGTATCGTGTGCTGGCGAGCGCCGCTCGTCCATCCGTCCCTCCGTCCCTCTGAAGCTGTCGTCTGGACGAGTGAGTGGTCCCCCGGGGATGTCGCAGCAGATCATCGTGGGCGGTCGTGCCCTCACAGTGGGTGAGATCATAGCCGTTGCGCTGCGGAAGGCCAAGGTGGTGCTGGACCGCGCCACCCTCGACAAGGTGCAGCAGGACTTCGACAGGAAGTTCAGGGGCTCATCCACCACACCATGGCAGATCCCGCCATCCCCGGCCACACCCGCGCCCCTCATCCCATCATCTGGCGTCGGCAAATGCCCCCCTCTCCTCAGCCACGAGACCCTGCGGGCCGTCGTGTTGCTTCGGCTGGTGACGGTGCTGCACCAGCAGAGTGGGGTGCGGCCTCAGGTGGCCGGGTACCTGACCGAGCTGCTGAACAACGGCGAGGACAAGGCCGCCAGCGACATCTTGAGCGAGCTGCAGCAGCCCGCCCTGAGTGACCAGCAGGCGATGCAGCTGCTGCTCAAGCATTACGGCGTCGAGGGCCTATCGGCCGAGGAGGCCTCGGTCTTCTGCTCGGCGGGGTACCCCTGGACGGTCGCACGGCTGGTCATGAGCTGGCAGCTGGGCCAGGTGCTCGCACAGATGGCCGACTGCTCGTCGGTGCTGGCCATCGAGGCGCTGCAGCTGCCGACGCCCTTTCTTGACCTGGACGGGCGGCGTCAGCACGAGGGTGCAGTGGTGGCGGCCAACCGCATCAAGTGGCTCCTGGAGGAGTCCAAGACGGCCAAGAAGCCAGACGAGACCCACAAGACGAGACTCATGGCCCGCTGCGTGTACGTCCATGGCGCCCTGGTCGACAGCCTCGAGCAGCTCATGCGAGCCATCAGACCGGAGCTCAGGGCATTCGCCAGCAGGAAGAGTGTGGCCGAAGGTAGGTACCTAAGAGACAGACAGCGAGTGCGTGAACTCATGAGCGCCGGGGGGAGGGAGGGAGTCATGGCGTGGGTGCTGTGCTGTGCTGTGCAGGTGATACTGCGTCTGTTGTCGAGGGCGATGAGGATCTGAATGCGTTGCCGCTGATGGTCCCCGCCATGTCTGTGAGGGAGGCCACCATACGCTGCGCCAAGACTGCCATCCAGGTAGGTACACCACACCACTCATGGCTCACCGATGCATCACGGCACCGCACTTGACTGCACCTGGCTGTGGGTTGGCTGTGCAGGAGGCCGAGCTGGTTCTCGAGCGAAACCAGGCCACCATTCCAGAGGTGCGCACAGCTTAGCTAGCTTCACCGGGTGGTGTGCATCGTCTGTCTCATCAGTCAATCAAGCTGGTGTCTGCCTGTTAGGATGTGGCCCCGCTGCCCGACACCCCTGCCTCTGCGGACCGCACAAACATCACTGTTCCCCCCACTGCAGAGGTGGGCCACATCACGGACGGATAATACAACAAAAGTATCAGCCCACGCCAACGCCCATGCCCACAACCTGTGTGTGTGTGTATGTGTGTGTGTGATGGTCGCTGCGCCAGACCCACTCGTCAGAGTCCCACGCGCGTCTCGAGGGAACTCTGAAGGACATCAAAACGTCGATTGCGGCATTCCAGACGTACGTGTGCGTCAGTCAAGAAGCGGAGAGATCGACGCAGAGAGCGATCGTGTTGTGTATGTGTGTTTGCCGCGTGTGCAGGAGTGCCCTCCCCAATGGCGACCTGCCAAGCGTCCTGACGGACGTCGAGAAGGTGCGTGTCCTGTCCTCTCTGGCCCATCTCATCTAGCCACAAATCCATCCTTCCATCCATCCATCCACTTATTTATGGGTTGCCTTTGCCTGCCTGCCTGCCTGGCTGCGTGCGCTTGTGCGTCACGTTGCAGTCGTTGGATCTCCTGAGGAGGAGTGTGCTGTGCGAGGCCGCCGGGGCGCTGCAGATCTTCGCCAAAGAGGAGGTCGACAAGTACAGAAAGGCCCTGGAGGTGCGGTGGGCAGCTGACCGAACAAACACACCACAATGACAATGGACATCCTGCGCTTGGGTCGACGATGTGTGGCTGGCTGGCTGGATGGATGGGTTTGTGTGTTCGTTCAGGCGATGGAGAAGAAGAAAAAGAACGTGTCCACCAAGCTCACCATCGGCAGGCCCGTCGAGAGATTCAGACAGTGCCTCAACTCAGTCGTCTACCAGGTGGGCACACGCACTCCCCCACTCACTCACACAGGTCCCCCTCTCTCTCTATCTCTCTCTATCTGTCTTGTCTGTCTCTTGTTTGTGCCTGTGGTGTTTGGGTCGTCAGGATGCCGGCGGCAGGATGGACAAGTGCGACGAGTGTCTTTTGGGTCAGCTGACGGCGGCATGTCTTATCGGCATGGCAGACAGCCTCGAAGACATACTCACCGTCAGAAATCAGGTCCGTTCCTCTGTGCGTGTGTGCGTCTATCGGGTCAGCTTTGGTCTGCTTGGTGTGCTGTGGTGTGCTGGTTGATTGGGTGGGTGCAGGAGACGCGCAAGCCGAAGGTAGCCAAGGGAACGCAGGACTACACACCCATACAGATGGCCATTCGAAAGCAGGTCCCTCCCTCCCTCCCTCCCTCCCTCCACAATTTCGCTCTCCACACCAATTGTATGTGTATGGCTGTGTAGGTGATGCGCGCCATCGCCGATGTGTTTGAGCGCCACGGCGCCGTGCAGATCGACACGCCCGTCTTCGAACTCAAGGTGCGGCCGGGCGTCCGTCAGACGGACACAGACAGACAGACGAAGAGAGAGCAACGCACCCACGCACCCCATCACTCACCTCACGTGTTGGGCTCGCCGCTTCGCTTCTGGCTCTTCAGGAGACTCTCATGGGCAAGTATGGCGAGGACCAGAAGCTCATCTACGACCTCAAAGACCAGGTAAAATACCCCCCCCCCCACACACACACAGACAGACAACACAACCTCTTTCACCCCGTGGCTCATCAATCCAATCCAATCCTATCCTACACACACATTATGTTTGTTGCACCATACCACCAGGGTGGCGAGCAGCTGTCGCTGCGGTACGACCTGACTGTGCCCTTTGCGCGTTTCTGCGCGTTGGGCAACGTCGAAAAGATCAAGCGGTACCACATCGGCAAGGTGTACCGGCGCGACGAGCCGCAGCTGGCCAAGGGCCGCTTCCGCGAGTTCTACCAGTGCGACTTCGACATTGCGGGGACCTACGACACCATGCTGCCCGACGCTGAGGTCATCACGGTGAGCGAGCGACTAAGTACTGACTGAGTGAGGAAGGGAGTGATGTGATGTGATGTGTGGACACATCGACGGGCAGGCAATATGTTGGGGGATGGGTGGCATGCAATGCAGGTGTTTTGTGAGATTTTGGACCAGTTCTTTCCCAACGGGGGCTTCCAAGTCAAGATCAACCACAGGTGCCTGGGGCCTCTCTGTGTGGGCGGATGGGATGCGTCTGAACGGAACGGACTAATGCGTGTGGGTGTGGTGTGCGCATGTGCGCGTCAGGAAGCTGTTGGATGCGATCATGGAGGTGTGTGGCGTGCCGCAGCAGAAGTTCCGCCCAATCTGTTCGGCCATCGACAAGCTCGACAAAGAGCCCTGGGACAACGTCAAACGCGAAATGATCGACGAAAAGGTCAGATCCATCCATCCATCCATCGGGGCAGTGCACTCGTCGTGTCTGAATCTCTCTCTCTCTCTCTCTCTCTCTTTGTCTCTTCGGTGTGTAGGGTTTGAGAGAGGAGGTGGCTGACCGCATAGGCGAGTACGTGGTGCTCAAGGGACGGCCAAAGGAGATGATCGAGCGCCTTGACACCATGACCAACCTGCTCAAGTCAACTTCAGCTCAGGTGAAAGGAAAGACGCACGCACATCAAACACGTCCCTCCGTCAGTCGCATTGATCATGTGTGCGCTTGGCCTGAGCAGACGGCTTTATCGGAAATGAAGCTGCTGGTCGACTACGTGACAGCCCTGGGCGTCATCGACCGCCTCTGTCTCGACCTGTCCCTTGCCCGTGGCCTCGAGTACTACACTGGCGTCATCTACGAGGCCGTCACGCTGAGTGGCGAGAGCGGCATCGGGTCCGTGGGCGGGGGCGGCAGGTACGACCACCTCGTCGGCATGTTCGCCGGCAAAGACATCCCGGCCGTCGGCGTGTCCATCGGTATGCAGACAGACAGACAGACAGACAGGTATATCTGTGTGCGTTGGGCTGGGCAAATGTCAGGCATTGAGCGGGTGTTTGCGGCGATAGAGAGCAAGTTCGGTCTGAAGGGTGATGCCTCATCTGCTGCTGCGTCGGAGACGGCGACGGACAAGAAGAAGGGCGGCAAGAGCGGCGGCGCCACACGGGACGGCACGGGCTCACAGCAGCAGCAGCAATCGTCCGAGGTGCACAGTGTCGTTCGTGATGCGGCCACCGACGTGCTCATCTGCACCATCGGCGACAACTTGCTGCTGTACGCCAGCCAGCCAGACAGACAGACAGACAGAGACACAACACACGATGGATGGATGGATGGATGGATGGTGTCCATGCGTGTGGTGCAGGGAGCGGTTGGCAATGGCTCGTGAGCTGTGGGATGCGGGCATCGCGTGCGAGTTCGTGTACGTCGAGAAGCCCAAGCTCAACAAACAACTCAACCACGCTTCCGACAACAGTAGGGAAGGAACAGCACCACGACCGCCATCCATTCTCCCATCTCTCTGTCTGTCTGTCTGTCTCTCCACCTCTCCGTCTGTCCCTTCACCGATGGATGGATCCACCAGAGATCCCGTTGGCAGTGATCATGGGTGAAGACGAGCTCAGCAAGGGCGTCGTCAAGGTGCGCTTCCTCACCCACGGACCACCGGCACCACAGGAGGCACCTGCCGCCGACCCCACCAGCAGCAGCAATGGCGTCAACACGGCCACCACACAAGACCAACAGCAACAGCAGCCACCGGAGAAGAAGGAGATCGAGGTGGGTGCGTGAGCTGACGGGTGGGAGGGCGGCTGTCTGTGGTATGTGTGTCCGGTGTGAATGTCAGGTGGAGCGTGGTGCGCTGGTGTCTCGTCTGCGTGGGATATTGGCCAAGACCAAGACCTCGTCGGAGCGCCTCTACGACCACATCATCAACAACACCAACACTAGCAGCAGCAGCAGCAGCAGCAGCAACGGCAACTGACCCACCCGCACATGCACACGGGTTGGTGACGGGCACACAAGTGCGGTGCGCGTCTCGGTCGGTTGCAGTAGCCTTCGTTCATTCTTGAGTGAGTTGTGTTGACGGATGGGCGATTTTGGGTCGTTGGCTGGCTGGTTGGCTGGCTGGTTGGTGAGGGTGCGTTTATGAGAATGTGACGCATGCAAGGTGTGAACAGGCCGACACACGTACATGTGTGGTTGATTGGAAGACCACTGAATTAATGCTTTGTGTCGGCGGCAGTAATGTGTTTTTTCTGTCTCCCGACAAGAATTCTGGCCAAGTTCGCAATATATCAGTGCTTTGTGCTGGTTGTGTCGGACATCGCGGAATGTTAGCATGATTGTCTGCCGGTGAAGCTGGTGAGTGTCATTTACTTCTGAGGTAGTCGGTGTGCACATCTGGGCCGACTGATCACACCGACGACAGACAGGCCGACTCTCTCTTCTCTTCTTATCACGCCCGAACACTTGTGCATTCGCAGCCACTCACTTCTGCTCCAAAAAGATGGACAGAGCCAATATACCACCCGTGTGTGTCACCACCCCAACGCTCGTGCACAGCCTGTCAGTCAGTCACTTCTCCTCCAAAAAGAAAAACAGAGCTATCCTCGCCATACACATGAGATGAGACAGCTACACACGAAGTCGCACATGTTGGCGCCACACAGACTATATTGGCATGGGCCGATGGACATGCGCTCATAGACACGCACCCATACGAATGATATCAACACCGCCAGCCAGCAAGCCAGCGAGCCAGCGAACAGCCAGCCAGTCGTCACGTCTGTAGGCTCGTGTCTCGATCGACTTGAGAGAGTGTCCTTCATGTACAAAGTCGGACTATCTGTGGCCGGGAAGCCAACTCACATGAATCACCATATTTGTGTTGGTATCCTGCTCTTCTTCTGACAGCTGAAACAAATTGTGTGTGTGTGTGTGTGTGTCGCTGGTGTGGACTGCAATGAACAGGAGCGCGGAACAACTGACTATATATCAACACATTGATTTCAGACGGTCCGTACGTGTCTGTTGTCTGTCACTCCCCACCACGCAATGCAATCAGGCCATCCTGTAAACGCTCATGAGCAGGTTTGAGAAGGCTCCTACGATCTGTGACACTCTCGCCCCTATCATCGACTGCCCCGGGGGCGGGAATGCCTCAAAATCATACCGATAGATCAGCACGGGGCGCGTCACCCACGTGTCGTTGGCTGCATTGCACCAAAGAAACAAACACAGAGAGAAACCGCACCAGACGTCCCCACGAGCTGCCTGAGCCATTGACTTGACCTCGACCTCACTGACTGACCTTTTCCCCTGTGCAGTGTTCGCGAGTCGTAGAGCAGCACGTCGCCCTCCTGCAGCTCACCCTCCACGGGACCTGCGTCAAGAAAGCGGCATCGTGCCGGATGTGGCTGCTCGTTCCTTCCTCTTTATAGCACTAGTCAGTCACCTCCGATGCTCTGCACTCTGCCATGGAACTGGAAGATCTCCCTTATCTGCTCGAACGCGCTCCGTTTCTGCAAAGCAATTGAGAGGGAGGGAAAGGGGAGCATCAACTACTACAGAGCACTCCATCCATATGTGCTGTGCTATGATGCTAACTAACGTCGCTCGGGAAGAGTCGGTGAGACGCCGGGAGGACTTCGGTTGGCCCATTCTTGTGGCGAATGTTGCAGAGAGCGAGGACAACAGTGATGCCAGGCGACCTGAAGCGGCAAGAAGCAAGGAGGGCAACGAGAGAGAGAAGGTGTCACTGCTAAAAAATGGTACTAGCAGGTCGGTGGCTTCTCACCAGTTGTCGATGTGCCAGAACTGGTTCTCGGCCATGGGGTCTGACACTCAGAGCATACCCACTCTTTCGGCGTCAGTGTATGTGTGGCTGTGATCGTCTTACCTGCAATCAGCAGCTGTAGCTGCGACACCATCAACCTGTGCATGATCAATTGCACCACACAAAAGCTCTTGACGACTTCCAGGTTCCGCCACCTTCGTAGGTCGTTTACCTTTTCGCCCTCATCGATTCGGCCAGCGTCTGATCTGCGTCCTGCTCCACCGGCTCCGCCATGGCCTTGCTCGCCGCGCTGCGTGGCACCGGAGGCCCCTCCCTCGCTGCTTTCTCGCGGCTGGGTGTAGCCTGGCTGACGGCGCCGGAATTCCCCTCGCTGCTCGAGGTGTTGCCCCACCGTCTGACGACATCAATCGCCTTTTTTGTGAAGGTTTCGCACGGGAGAGATGCGTAGACGAGAGGCATCCAGGGAGCCTGGTAGTCGACGACTTTGCGCTCGAGGGTGGTGGCACGCACCAGCAGGTGCAGACGCCCTGAGGGACAAGCAGACGGAGAAAGTGTTCATGTTCGTGTCTGAACGCCCACGCCGTCCGTGTCTTGCTGACCTCTTGTCGGCCGCGAGCAGTAGACACACGGATCTTCCTTCAAAATCTTCTCGCCACACGCCGAAGCCTAGAGAATGGCGCCGGCGAACGGATCGACCGTACTGACCGACCTGTAGCACCCGAGCCTTCCTACCTACCGTTGCCTTGCTGATGTAGAGCTCTCGGCGAAGGTGCTCCACCTCTTCGGGGGTCAACGCGCCCTTGATCTTCACCACACCTGTTGGTTGATCCATCCACGCACGGCAGGGAACACCCAATGGACGACAAGACAAGCATCACAAGTTTCTCTGCCTGTACTCCCCACCCCATTTCCTGAGGTGTTTCAGTGCCGTCTCAAGCTCCTCTGTGCCGAGCGTTCTGAATGGCGGCGTCGGATCAGGCTCGATCCCCTCGCCTTGCTTCTTGGCCTCCTTAGTTTCTTCCAGCTTCTTGAGCTTTTCCGCCTCTTCGAGGCGCTTCTTGGTGTCGAAGTTCTTCAACGCCCATGCCCATGTCTTTTTGTTTTCCTTCTCGACGGCCTCTGAGGTCTTGCCCTGGTGCGCCTTCTCGAGCCTTCGCTTCTCGTCCAGCTGCTCCTTTCTCTTGATGTCCGAGTCGAGTGACGGCACGAGGTAGGATGCAGTGCGGGTACCCACGTTCACCGTCTCCGCCTCGTTGCTCATGCGGGGGCCGAAGAAACCCTCCTTGTACGTGTAAGGGTCGAAGTAGCCCGACAACTGATCACCCAGAATATATTCACCAAGCGAGCGTTGCCAGGGCGCACACCTCATTGTGCCTCTTCTGAGTCCATCCTCACCTTCCAGTTGGCAGTGAGGTAGGTGTAGAGGGTGTCTTCAAAGTGCCTTGACATCTTCTCGCATGCCGTCGGCCCCAGGCTGACCTGCATGTCGTCGGGCTCGTGTCTTGCGCCCCCGGCCGATGAAGACGTTGGTACTGCTGCCGTGTTGGTTGGGAGAAGGTTGAGATCCACCCTTGTGAATTCAGATCGCAGCTCGCCTGCTCGGCCGACCGCGTCGTGGAGGAAGAGAATGGCCTTGCCCCAGTGATGCAGGAAGTCATCGACATGCTGCTCGATCAGCTGACGGAGACCCTGATTTGCAAGAAAAAAGTCAAAGCTGTCTATGGGCATTGCGCGTCTGCCTCCTTCCTGAGCTCATCACCCACCTTCACTGTGAGGTCCTGTTGCTCATGCGCCGCTCTCTCAATGGCCTGGGTCAGTCGGTTGATGAGCATCTGCGTCATCTGCACGTGGTAGTCGACAGGGTAGGCATGGTCGGCGGCGGCCTTGTACTCCTCCAACGTGAAGCCGTGACGACGACCGAGGCTGAACACAAAATGGACATCCACACACAGGGTTCTGCCAGCTTGTGTGTATGCCTTCCGACCCACTCTTGGATGAAGCCTTGAGATGGGAGGTCTGCATCAAGCTTTTCGCGAGGGGGTATCTCCACAGTGACTTGAGGAAGCAGCGGCTTCGGGGGGTTCGTAGTCTTCTTATAGTGATAGTAAACGCCAAGAGAAACTGACAAGGACAGCAGAGCAACCTCAGTCTTGGCCTGATCTCGTCCGCACTGTGTGATCTGCGTGCATCCCTACCCAGTCCAAGGCCGATGCAGCCGAGCAAGTTGAGCGACCACGAGACACCCTTCATGAGCAGATGCGGCGCAGCGTCGTACTTCTCCATCTTCTTGATGAGCTTATATTGCCGCTCTGCGCGTTTCTCGCCGATCTCGTCCGCTGACGGTCCCTCTCGTCCCTGGTTGCGACTGGCACGCTGCGCCCCTCGGGTGATGCGAATCGCTTGCTCTTGCCGCTGCTCGCCCGGGGATGGCTTCGTTGCAGTTCGCTGGAACTGAGCTGTGCTCTGGTACAGGCGGATCCACACCAAAGACCTCTTGCTTCCATGCTGCCGAAGGTGGATGAGAGATCTTGTCAGAGTCGATAACATGATGGATGAATGCGCAGCAGCCATCTCTATCCACCCATCCGACGGCTTTGGCGGCGCTGAAGGATGCAGTAGCGGTTTCAGGGAGCACCCTAAGCGCTGGAGGATGCCGACCTTGGAGGAGATCTGCAGGAGTGTGCGCGCAGCAGGGAGGCTCTAGCGCACAGGAAGACCACACGCGCAGCCAGAGGAGCTTTTCTCTGTCAAATGACCACTCCTGCAATATGTCGGTCTTGTCGGTCTCTTTTGTGCGTGTCAGAGATGCCTGTGACTCCGGTGTGTGACGGCGGTCTCGCGGGTGGTGCTACGAAGGCTCTTCGTTGGTCCTGCGGCATTATCAGCCAGCGCCTGCAAGGATTACGTCTGCACATGAGGGCTCTGCTTGCGCAGGTCTTTCTGGGGTATCGGCCATGGGGTATCGGCGATTGATTGGTTGATTGAGTGAGGCTGCCGGCGAGCATGCGTCAATGGCGGACTTCGTCGCACGGGGGTGCGTTGGACAGACTAGGGAGTGGCTGTTGAGTCCATTTAACAGCACAGGATGGATTGGGATGTGCAGGCGTCCTCGTTGCCACCCACGCGAGGGGTGGTCACTGACGCCCTCTCGGTTGCGACCCTGAATAGGCCATGTGCGTGAGTGAGTTGTCGGACTCTGTTACACACGATACCAGGCAGGCAGGCAGGCAGGCGGCGAAGAAGGAGCACGCCATGCATCCAGTCCGTATCTCGTACCGCCCGAACAGTCAGGCAAGAACAGGGATGTATTCCGCAGCGACTGAGCTTCGATGCATGTCAGTCAATCAGGTCGTTTGTATTTCCAGGTTTCAAACCAATGAAGCACACGAATCACAGGCAATGGTAGATAATCTGTGTCACTGACTTATGTGTCCCCATATGTCCTTCGTGCGTCTCATCCATCCACCACCGTCATCATCCACCACTGCACAAGTACACGCAGAGAGAGAGAGATGATAGACAGCGAAGGCCAACATGGAAGGACGTCGTGTTTTTGTGATTGGTAAAGGACTCGCGATCGGCGGCCAATCCCATGCACTCACACACCGTACGATGCGATGTACTCTGTCTCTCAACCGAACAGACAAAACAAAGCCCTATATATCGCATGTGCAACTACTAAATCGGCCTCGAGGCTGGAGCGAGTTGGCATGCCTGCCTTCCTGTCACAGGGCCTTGCTTCTCCTGTCATGGAAGCCAACTGACGACATGACGTTGTGAGGCACTCAAGGACGCTTCGCATGCACTCAGTGACTGTGTGGCTTTGTGTCTCATTATGACTTTGGTCTGGGTCCGTCATTAATTGTTCTCGTTGCTCGCCAGTGCATCGTTGCAGCGAGACACGAGGCGTTTGTACGCAATGTACAAATGGAAGCGCTCAATTTGATGTGGTACGTATGTGGTCACGGCGGGTCAGCCAAGCGCCTGCCATCTGTCTGTTTATACCCTCCGACCGCCTCCTGTACGTTGGGGTCGGCAATTTTGAAATCGGCATTTCTGTGCACGGCACTCTTCTGACAGAAGAAAGAAAGAAAGTATATATATACATATATATATTCTTTTCTTTCTTGCTTTCTTAAAAGAATATGTATACATATGTACTTTTTTCTTTCATACATCAATGTGTGTACGTATATTTGACACCGAACCATACCTGACACACACACGCTGACTGGTATGCGCTTCCTCTTGGTGTCCGTGGCGTGGAAGCAGACGAAGGTCCAAACTTCGGGTTGGACCTTCCTTCCTCCTGCGGGTCAATAATTGGTCTGTACATGCCTGTCTTGGTCCATTCATCCATCCATCTATCCGTCCATCGCCCCAAAGAGCATGTACGACACGACAATTGTCGTGTGCATTGAGAAAAGAGGATGTCGCGTGTTTCTGTCTCCATCCGCAAAGCAAACCAATCGTCCAAGCAGACATGTCATGGCAGCTCAAACATACTTGAATGAAAAGGACAAAACTCGTACGTGCTTACTGACTGATACTTGTTCTCATCGGCAGTGGTCAAGAAAATCACCAAAACGACTGGCAGATTGCGAAACATGATAGCAGCGCCGCCGATGCCCAGTGCCAGCAAGTGCATCCTGATGACGCCCGGCTCGGTTATGCTCTTAATCAGGGGCAAGTTAGCAGAGCGCACGAGGCAGAGGTAGAGCGCACCCTCAAACAAGACTTCGATCAGCACCATGAGTCCCAGACCTACTAGCCTCTCTAGCAGGTGACGGACGGATGGAAAGAGGATCTGGCCGACAGTGATGTTGAAGAGGTTGGTGAAGATGAGCACTGTCAACTCGATCAAGCTGTAGGCATGCATTTGCTGCAGCAGTGGGGGCAAAAAAGTGTAGAATGGATGGATTTCCTTGTCTGTCGCTTTCCTTCCTTACATCGCTGAGACGCCGAAGGAATATCGGGTGATAGCCAAATTGAACAACCTGAGTGGGGACGTCCAGAAACGTGCTCAAAGACCTCATAGAGTAGCGACCGGCCGCCTCGAAAGTCATCATGGTCGTAGAAAGGCGGCTGAGTAGCATGACCGGCGTTTGCTTATCGCGCGTTTCCTGAGTATCTTCAGCAGTGACAGTGTTGAAGTGCCGATGTCGTACCGGCCTGCATAGGAATCGCACCAGGCTTCTTCTCGCGGCACCACCTATGAGAACGAAATACGGCATGGCTAGGTCGGTAACGAAGTCGAATGATGCAAAGATCAAGCTCCACAGGAGCTGGTAAGGAGAGACATGTCCAGGAAAGACGAGGAATGGATCTGACGCGAGGACAGCGTCGATGTGCCCACCTACCTGAGAGGAGGTATGTTCCATCTCGGCCTGGACAACCCTTGGGAAGACTGCGAAGCCGAACGCTACAAACGTGATTGCAGGAGACGTTTGCAGGGCAGGGCCGTCCTTCAGAGAACGAACGATGCCTGTGACTGAGACACAGACCGAATACGCATGGAAACATGCGAATGTATCCATCGATCGAGTCGCATTTCTTACGGGTCGCAACAAGGAGCCCCACCACGAGCAGCCAAGTTAAGATGACGCCTGTCTTCTCGCGATCTGTTGTTGCACTCCGGGCAAGTGGCACAAAGTAGAGGGGTACGGCAAACGAAAAACACATGACCACTACAGAAATGACCCATGTCTTGAGAATATACGCCCGCTTCCTCACAACTATCGTCGATGTCAGAGCCACTTGGCGAAAGACCCTGATAGGACAGGCACAACGACAGAGAATATGTGCTTACTATCACAATTCTTCTCTCACATGAGGGGTATGAACACCTTAATGGGGAAATGCATGAACGGCGCATATTTGTGGCGTTTCCGCAGGGCCTCGACGTGGTGGAAAAGTGCAAATGCCACGTATGGGGCAAACCCAAGAAGGAAGAAATGCCAGGTCGTCCTGAAGCGGCGGACAGCCCCAATTCCGCTGCCCTCAGCCACAAGTAGTATCAAAGCCATATAGCATAGGGCAGCGATGATGCGGCGAGTTACATCAAGGACTATGCCTGCCGCTCTCGCGCTCATCTTCTCGCACGCCGACCAGTACGACAGCCACACCAGGGCCCAACAGACTGCAAAGCCGACGGCTGCAATTAGGTGGAATAAGAGTACCTGGAAAGTGACAGATCTGGAAGGACTGCGACATTGTGCGAATGATTACCTTCGTAACTCTTCTTGCAGTCGTCCAAAGCGGCTCAGGAGTGAAGACCGCACCAACAAATGAGCCTCCCTCATATCGCAAGTCAGTTTGGAACTCCTGAAAGGAGGCTGCACGTCCCGCGCATGCTCGGAGTTCATTCACCTTTTCTTCGAGCTCCATCTCCTCTCTGCGCAGCGCTCTCCCGCCTTCTTCTCCGTCCTCATGATAGACAACCCCCTCTTCTGAGTAGGTTTGTGTAGGCAGGCCGCAGGTCACGTCGTTGGTCCCAGTGGCGCCTGTGCTCTCCGGGTGATCAATGACATGCGCCTCGCGACCGCTGAGAAGAGCTGCTGGTTCATCGCTGACTTTCATGGCGTGTTCAACGTCGTGTTGCGGTTGAGCGGTGGTGAGCTCCGCGGTCAGCATCTTCAAAACAGGAACAATTCCGAGCCGATCCTGGGGGCTCCCTGGGGGCTCAGTCCCCACGGCGGAGCAACTTCAAAGTTCAACTTGAACTCTCTGCTCACACGCAGGATGATGCACCGGCTTCAGAGACCGTTACATTCAAATCCGATTCGGACTGAGGTCCCAAGGAACTGGTCCTCTGATGTGTACAGAACGGATGACGACAGCCCTCCGCGGCAAACAGCTGCGACCACTGCTGAGGGCTGGATGAACGGGGGTAAGACGCATGGGCACGCCAAAACTGCACGAGGATCTTGACTGGCTCATGCCTGTCTGCATTGTTGTCTCTGTCCGCGTCTTTTCCCTCTGCAGCTGCTGCGCCAAATTGGAGCGGCGGTGTGGATGTTGATCTGGCGGTGCAGATGCTCGCGAAGCAGAAGGCCCCCGGCACGGCGAGGCTGTTCACAAAGGCATGCAGGATGAGCAGAGATCCATTCATCGGGGGTCTGTTGATGGAGATCGTGTGTTTGTGATTGGTAAAGGACTCGCGATCGGCGGCCGATTCCACCACCTACCGTACTGTAGTACAGAGCCAACACAACCAACACACGTACCGTAACGATGTGCAGTACTGCGACATCTCCTCACAATCAATATATCCTAAGCACACAGCAGCACAACACACGGTCAGACACAAAAACATCGTCCAGGTCTCGTCGGTGGCCTCTCTCTCATGTGGCTGCCTCAGCTGACTTCCCAGCTTCCCTCTCTCAAGCGTGTCTGTGCCGTCGTTGCACGGCGTCTCTGCCTCCCTCACTTCTTTGGCAGTGCGACTGCTCTGGCGTCTCTGCTTCTCTGTCTGTCTGCCTGTCTCTGTCCCTCTCTCTCTCTCTCTCTCTCGTTCTCTCTGCCTCCCTGGTCCCTCCCACTCTTCCCTCCCTCCCTCCCTCTGCTGTCGCTTACCGGTTGGTGGTGTGGCGCACACGAAGGAAAGGGCGAAGAAACAGACCAAACAGCGCACAGAAGAGCTCGTCCAGCTTATTTCTCTCTTGCTGAGTCGCGTGTTCAACAACAGAATTTTTTCAAGCTTTTTGTGTATGTATGTGTGTGTGTGTGTTTGTGGATGTATGTGTGTGTGTGGCCAGACACCTAAGGGGAAAAATGATTGGATGGTGTCTCGTCACGCGTAATGCACCCAATGACAGCCAAACTGAGTGTGCACATCCGTCAGACACTGCGGCGGGCCCAAAGAGAAATATCTCCTCCTATTGGTGGTGTGTCTCGTCGGCTCAGCCCTCCAGACAACGACACACACACAGGTCCCACTGGGGCACAGTCCTCGTATTCGTGAATGCCCAAGGCTCCCAATGGCCGTCACAAGTTGGCCGTTTGTCGAGAGCGTGCTTGTCACGTCCATGGATCGAGAAGTCGTTTGTTTCTGCGTTAGTTCTGATCTTGAACGGCTTTTTGCCACTCAGCTTGCCTTTATATTTGCTCCTTGTGCACCATGTGTAGAAAGGCAAGTATGGAAGAGATAGGTCCAAGAGAGAAGCGCCGCTACACACGACCGCTACGTGCGCTCCACCCGGTCTCAAAGTTATCGTCAGCACAAAACATTTCTTTCTATGCCAAGATAATTCGGTTCCTTGACAAATACAGATTGCATGAGGATGACAGGGTACAGAACCATACAAAGATACTAGGCGATAGGTATTAAGCCCTTGAACCGAAGATACAATAAGGACCGTCCCAGCTCGTAGACGACGAGAGATATGAATTAGTTGTTGACATCGCTAATGTCGGTCTCCATGCCCAAAGTGTACATCTGCGCAACAAATCATGCGCCCACAGTTTTCGACACTCGATTTGATGGGCGCTCGGAATCGTCCTACCTGGAGATCTCCGCCCATTTTCGAGCTCCATGCCGCTCGAGCGCCACCTGACACACAAGGGATTGTACAGCACTAAGACTCTGTGCCATCGAGACTCGTACCCACGAGATACACGACATTGTTCATCAGAGCGATACCTGAGGCAGAGAGGAAGATAGAGAAGAGCCATTGCTTTCACTCGATTGGTAGTGCCTACCAGCGCCGTGGATTTGCTGCGGCATGTCCGGCCCCATGATCCACTCTCCCTCCTCTTGGTTGCAGTCAGCCTCCGCCATCGCGCTAAGTGACACCGCAACGGGAGAGTCGCCGTCCACGTCAATCGAAGGCATCTTGTTCAGCTTCTTTAGCGTCTGTTGAGCCTTGGCCTTGCGCTTGGCACATAAATGGCTGGAAGGGAGAAACTCTATATTCTTGAGGGTATCCCTGTTGTTCTTCTCCCCTCCGCCCGCCATCAGATAGTCCCTATTGACGTTGATCAGGGCAAAACCAGCACGAGCATAGTTCATCGACGGTCCAGCCGACCACTCCCCGTTCTCTGGATCATAGATCTCCACGCTGTCCGTCTCGTCGATGGATCCGCCCCATCGCCCTCCCGCCACATAAATGACCTCATCCATCACAGCAGCTGCGACGTGCTCGCGGTGTTTCTTGGGCCCCTCTCTCTCCTCCCATGTGTCCGTCTTAGGGTCATAGACCATCATGCTCGGACGACGTAGCTCCAGGTTGTCGTCATTTCCGAAGGTCTCCTCCACACCACCAATCACATAGACCAGACCACCATGCGTCACGGCTGCACCGGCAGCTCTGGGCGACGGCATCGGTGCAACAGACTGAATCTCGTTGGTCTTGGAGCTGTACTTCCAAACGTCAGTCTCCGGCTGTCGGTCTCCCCATTCACCACTGTAGCCTACAAAGGAATCGGAAGAAAAGGAAATGCTTCCTGACTGGCGATGTGGGTCGGTATCATTCTGCGGCCCACCTCCTAGGATGAGCATGCTGTCCGGCATCTCGGCTGCCGACTTGTCGGCATCAGGAAAGGCAGTAACCATGAGGTGGTGTCTTGTCTCGGGGAGTTTTGCAACGGCTTCATCGTCGTCCCACTCGCCCTCTGCAGGGTCGTACCGCCGGATGGTATGACCCGAGCCCTTGAACCCACCCACAGAATAGATTTTGCCATCCGACAACGCTATCCCTTGGTGCTCTGCCTGATGGGGCGAGGGCATTGCGGGTCCGGTCTTCCACTTGCCCTGCGTGACGCTGCAGGGAACAAACGGCAGGCTGGCAAGTGGGATGGCTTCCGTCACTCCGTTGAGCGACACGTCTACACTGGATTCCGCGCCAACAGGGCACAGGTCGACGTGGGAGTGAGAGACTTCCTTTTTCTCGTCGCGAAGGATGCGAGGGGCAGTCGCCTGCTGCTCCAAGCAGGACGACGATGCGAGAGAGCCTGATTGCACAACAGCAACACGAACAAATGCGGACAAGACAAGTGGCACCAAAACACCGTGTTCATTGTACCGAGGAGAAGAAAAAGGAAGAACATCTTCTTCTGAGGCGTGGCTTTTTTTCGTGCGCGTTTCTAACGGCGACGATAGAATATAATGTGCTGGCGTCGATGTTTTGCCGCCGCGCTGTCGAAAGGCTCGCTGGAGTGCGGCTGTGGCGATGGCTCCGATGAGCGGGCGACAAATGCGGGAAAAACGCCCGTGAAAGACAAACTGTTGACTCTTTTCACTCCTCCCCCGAAGCGCCGTGGCGCCTTTGACATTCCTGGTGTGGAGAGAAAGGAAGGGGAGAGAGCGGGGGCTACAGCGGTGTCGGCTCATCCCCATCATCGCACCGTCTAGGCCCCTGTCCTCATTGCTCGTGCTCTACGTCGTGTTCGGCGCGCTCCGGGTGGAAAGGTCGGCACCCCTCTGCCATCCTTCCAGAAAAGGACTCGAGATCATCCCCACTGTCTGTGAAGATGGTGACGAGATGGGTAGATCTCACTGCGGGGAATAACCATTTGGGTTGTGATGTGGTGGCTCTCGACGACGTCAATGCGAATCTCTGCGACCTGAGGGCTGCCGTCTTCACCCGGCTGTCTGGAATCATCAGGTTTTACGTCCCCCTCGCTGGCGGTACGTGACACGTGGGGTGAGGGGACATCGAAAGACTGCGTTTGTGTTCCGTCAGCTTGCTCCCTCTATTTCCGAGGCACAAGCGGAGACTTGGGCAGACTCGACCAGCGTGTGGTGGACGAGTTTCCCGTTGAGGGCGACGCCAACCGGCACAAACGGCATGGACAGGACAGGGCACACGCCATACCGATGTGCATCCACACCAACAAACGAGAAGGGAAGGTGCGTACTCGTTGCTCGGGTGAAACAGCTCTCTCTCTCTCTCTCTCTGTATGTGTGAGTGTGTGTGTGTGTGTGTGATCCCGTCGATCAGGTGTGGGCGAGGGAGGTGGCCGTGGCCTTAGCGTGGGGCAGGCTGGTCTCACTGTGAGAGCGATTGGCGTCCCCGTTCCGACAGCATGAACGGGGCGCCCTGCTGCGCCGCGTTCCGTCGATTGGCCACACATACACCCGGCGCGGCAGCGGCACAGTGCCTCTCCTCCACGATCCAGCGACCGTCCTCACAGGCGACGGGGAGGAGACCAGCACAGAGCCATCGACAAAGGCATTCCCCCAAATGGATTCCCCTTCCGAGCCGCAGAGACTCTGAGACGGGGCGAGCACCAACAATTTCTCGTCACTACGGCTGACGGATGACATGTCTACTTCATGTTTGTGTGACGGATCAGTGGACGTACTGTGTGTCAATAATTGTGTCAGCATGAGGGTCTTCAAGGCAGCGGTGCAGATCATGCAGGACGCGGGATACCTCAACGAGCCGGATGAAGGTAGGGAGGAGCAGTGGAAGATGCCAGCATACCTCGACGACGACGAGATCGAGCCAATGGTTGATGCAAGGCTCATTCTGCCAGAGGACCCTTTCTTAGCCTGACCACCGATCGTCGATGCGGTCTCTGGTTCCTGCAATTGGTGAACATGGCTGTGTCTGATCATGTGTCAGGGTTCTGGGGGCGTAGTAATAGTAGCTACGAAGGCGATTGTGTCCATTCCCCTTTTTGTCCTGCCGTGGTTGAGTGTCGTGTGAGCCTTGTGTTCATTGGTTGTGTGGAGACGTCTACTTGACTTGTACACATTATGCATGGGATGCGTGTCAATCAATGGGACGGACGGACACTCACTTCATGACCTGTCTGTCTATTCGTACACACACTCACACTGACTACACCAACGCACCACGACACACACACACACACACACACACACACAAAGACACCCCATCTATCTTCAAAGCAGCGGACGTCTTTTGAGTGAGCCGGAGCTGTACAAATCGATGTGTGAGAGAGAGGATGATGTTGCGGATCGCTCGTGGTGTGAAGACGTTGATGGCTAGCCACGATAACCGTGTTCACACCACTGCCTTTTCGCATGAGTGATAGATGGGGAGGGACCTTTGCATTTATTCACTCATGCGGTCCACCATCTATCGCACCACATGCACACTGGACGCCATGAGCCCATGACAGCATCATCCTTTCGTCGCCGTCTACATATTATATTGTGGCTGTGTGTTGAGACCACTGACGCGTCGTTCGATGTAATTTGACACCGAAACACAGGCATGCATGGAGGCAGCCATTAATCAGTCCACACGAATGCACAAGACACGCACAAACATGCACGACGTCAAGTCTCTGTCCGACCAACCCACCCAGCTAAAAAGATGGGCGTGTGAGCGTGTGCATGCGTTGGCAGGTGGCCGGCCGATGTTGACGAAACTTGCCTGGGTGAACAAGGGGGAGGGCCCTGTGCATGCTTTTGTGTTTCCGCTGTTTGTCCCCCTCACACCCTCTCTCACATACTCACTCCCCCTGTGGGTGTGTCGATGGACGGATGGCGTCTCCCTGTGGCTGAGTGGCTGGGGAGTGCTTTGAGTGCTTGTGAAAAGGAGTGCAGACATTGCATGTCAAAAAGGATGGCAGATAAGTACAGGTCCTACTATGATACAGATGCCTAGCTATGGTACAGATGACTCAGTCTGGTTTTCTTTCAGCTGCCACAGATACAAGACACGCCGACAGGCAGAGACGTGGTGGATGCCATGGATAAAGACCAAAGACTATCGATACACAAATATAGTAGAGGGTCGCTGACAGATACGTACTGGAAGGTCACTGTCTTGTCACTCTGGTCTTGTCTCACACGAATGAACTGCTTTTTTGAAGTCTTGAGTCGTTGATGGAGTCAACGGGATCCTGTGAGACAGGTCGCAGTGTCGTATGTCTTCCACTTTTTCATTTGCCTTTGAAGGCCGCCGTCGCCGTCGCCTCGTGTTCTGTTCCCGCTGAAGCTGGCCCAGTCGTCTAACAAGGGCCACAAGGAACTGGCGAATGCCCTCACGGCTCAAGCAATCCCTGTGAAGAAGAACGCAACAGTAGTGAATGACTAGCATCCAGAGGGCAAAGGCTTGCACTAACCACGCGAATCTGTGGCCGACCCAGGCTATTTGCCGCGCTACTGCATCGTTCTTTTGGAACCACTGCACTTGCCTCTGTAGATCACGTGCGCTCGAGAACGGAACCAGAAGCAGTCGCTTAAGCGGTGAATCGTAGAATTGAGACCCAAGGAAATTCAGCTGATCCTGGAACACGACAGCGCCACTCAGGAGAGAGAGGCGCAGCCGGTGAGACCACGGGCCAAACTGCGCCACAGAGAAATGGACAGAGAATAAGGTATTTTGCGTGTGTAAGACACATTGTTCACATCCTGACCCCTGATAGACGATACAGGACGCGTTGGCCATGGGGGAGAAAGAAAGATTGAGTGTCTTACCGACAAGGTCCAAGTGATATTTGTGTGTCAGTAGCTGCCTTTGCCACTCAGCCGATGACATCTCGGCAGCGCGACAGATATGAGACGCTTTGCAGCCCAGCTTGCTGCAGCCAACAACGAGAGAGAGGCATAGCAGTGTCAAGAAGGATGGCCTACGTCTGTCCTACCGCTGCAGCTCAAGAGCTTTGCCGGTGCAGTTCTTGCCGGGTGTTTTCGGATTGTCGCCGTCGGCGATATAGAAGGCATCGGACAGCGCTGGATCGAGAACACTCATCTCACAGGCCAGCCTCACACGCGACTCATCAGTCATCCTGGAACACCAGCAAGAAGTCGCAACTCACACAAGTCGAGTTCTACCTTCCGACGAAGAAGACGGCCTCACGCTTGCCGCCCCACATGCGCTTCCATATCTCCTGGGACATCCCATTGTCTGCCGATCCAGTCAGATTCGTCCGAATCCATGTCTCCTCATCGTTATTATACTGAAAGTAGGGTAGTGCAGGTATGTCCCACGTGTGGGCAGGATACGACGAGGTCGACAGCAGCAGTCCATTCGGAATGCCACCATCGGGGCCTCCGACAGGGAGATCGGAGGCAAATTCCAGATCAAAGCCTCCTGTTCTGTTCCTGGTTGCAACAAGGTCTTGATCCTTTGATGCGCACAGGTTGAATGCGTTTTTCGACGCACTCGTTCGCCTGAAATCAAGAGGATAGTGAGAGACCACAGTGCCGAAACCAGCGAAAGGAAATACCACACACTTTACCACATTCGTGGGCAATCTTCCATCTGTGTATGGTGAAGCACACGTGAAATGCCTTTAACGAATGGCGGTGTTTAGATAGGCCTTGCCTGTATCGTCAGATTTGCATTTGGCAGATGGATGCCCTGCGAAATCGCGTAATCGATCGCCTCAGCGAAGCGCCGCAAGACAAGATGGGGATAGCTGGGAGATCGACTGAGCTTCCAATAATTGTGCGGGTGGCATTTCACTAACGGGTGACCTGCAGACATCACAACACACAATAGAACACGCCCACCGAAAGACACTATTGACCATACAATAAAGTCGTCCGTCGACCAGACTTATTCGGAATGGCTGATAGCGCAGATACGGTATCTGCACGGCAGCGTCTGCAACGCGCTGCACGGCAGGTTTGCCCAACTCCGAGCTCAGCTTCTGAAGACCTTGCACAGCGGGGAAGAACAGGGACTTGTCTGTTTTGGGATGGCGCGTCCGAACCTTTCAGAGTGGGATTCTGGTCAAGCGCTTCCTCCCAATAGCGGTCGCTGCTCGAAGCGGATAGATATTCCAAGGACAGAATAAAATATTGTGACCCGGTTCCCACCAATGGTTTCTGAGCAGGTCATCAAGTCGGCCTGCGAACAATTTCAAGGCCGCAAGGTTGATCGGGGCTTCGTTGCTACCAGAAGCGTCGTGACTCGTAAGAGCTGTTTCCTCTTCGGACGGCCGCTCGACGTACAGAAGCGTGGCGGGAAGTCGAGACCGGTTGACAGCGATGATGATGACGATGGAAATGGCAACAAGAGCCAGCCCCAGCTGATGATATTGCAACCGCGGGTTCATCTCTTAGATGATATCACGGGCTACGAGCCTGATGTGGAATAATCGCCTACGCTCCTCTATTCTGGACTCGTCGTCAAGTACGAAATCAATCCTCTCTCTCTTGCTCTTGTTTCGTGCCGTGGCTCCCGTCCATGCTTGTTCTCGTCCCTGGCGTGCTCTCGTCTGGCCAAAAAAACCTGGTCACATCGACGTTTACGCTAACGCTCACTGCCCCCTTCAGAGCCAACCCGCACATATCTGTATTTCAGTATGGTTGTCTGTGGCTGGCGTCTCCCTGCCGTCGCTTTGTTTCTCCTACACCTTTTGCCGCTCGCGCAGACGAATGCCTTGAAAAGAGGCCAGAGCCAGAGCCTCAGGCGAGTTCAAGTAGAGGGTCCGTTCACGTACGTCCACCCACCTCCAGGAGGCGTCCTTGTAGCATCCAAAGTGAGAAAGAGAAAACTCGGAACAACAGAAACTGTCTCTTGATGTGGTGTATGGTCAGACGGCAATTATCGTGAGAGCCGCATCGAGGGTCACGGAGGACTCCATATCAGGCAAGATCTCAGCGACAGTCCAGGGTGCCCAAGTCGATGGCCGTACATCGCTGTCGCTAGATGGACAGACGATCGTTTTCGTGCCCTTTGTTCCATTCGAATGTACGCAATGTGTGTCACGAGCGGAACAACGATTGAAGCACTGCTTGTGTGTGTTCGCGCAGCGGGGGCACATGTTGTCACGGAGGTCTTCCCGGGCATCGTGTCGGCTGATGGGGATGTGCTGAGTGGGAGCGCTGAGTGGGAGTTTCATGTCGCCACTGTCGATCCTGAAGGATTCATTGTGGGGGCGAAGGATCTAAGCGGCACCTTGTTTGCGAATCCCATGCGCCAGTACGACGACGGGCTGATAAGACCTATCGGTAGGTGTTGCTCCCAGTCAGCAGCGTATGCATAATCTGCGGCTATGCGCCAGGCAACGACACCCTCACAAATGGCGTTCAACGATACGGACCGCTCTACGACAACGGCAAGGCGATGGCGATTTATGATGGGCCGCTCTCTCTTGATCCGCGAGCACGGTATCGAGGCTATCGGACAATACCTCCAACCTTCCCCAAGATTCGGTAGTATCCACAGATTACGGGAAACACTACATGAACGACTGCTGTGAATACAGGGTCAATGTGGCCCCGAAAGAGGGCGAGGTCGCAGAGGGTTACATCTTCATCGGCACGAACATTGCCTTTGTTGGAAACGACGCACTCGACTCGCAGTTCTACGCATACACACTCGTATGCATCGTAGCTGCGAGCCGCCTTTCTGTCAATCGTCTAGCTACCTATGTGGTGGCTTTGCAGATTCTCGACAGTGGTGGTGACGTCGTCTGGTACCATCAGCATGAGCCTCTCCCTCAGTTTGCACTGGTGGAGGGTGAGCATTTGACAGCGCACGCAGGTCGAGGCTGGACGTGGGCTTTGTACACCTCTGTGCCGAATGACGGCAGATAGAAGAGCCAAGGGAGAGCTCATGGCGAACGGAGAGGTATCTTTGTTGCTTGACGAAGGGGATTCGCGGCGCACCTACACATTCAACAATCACTATCAGCTCGTCAAAGGTAAAGACAAAGCGACTCACGCAAAGAAAAGACTCCTCCTGGCGTGACTCAATGCTGCTGTGGTCCGTCTGCTTTGTTTTCCAAGAATACAGCCCAGCCGCAGGATATGCACACATCCCCGCAGGTCGAGCACCTGCATCTGGTGTCTTCTGTTTGGCCACCCCTCTGATTGGTCTGTGTATGTCCATGTGTGAATAAAAATGCGCATGACTTTCAGGTTACTTTCAAGTGGTCACCAACACAAGAGACCAACAATCAAAGAGTGATGGGGTCGTGCAGGTCAATTCGGACGGCAGCTACCTTATTCTCCTGACCGTGCGGCACACACTGGACCTCACGGGCATGGTCGAGGGCGGGAAGGCGGACGATATCGTCCTTGACCATGTTGTCCAAGAATTTGATCTTTCAGGTGGGTGGATTTGCATCCGTGGGTGAATGACATTTTGTCTGTGGTCGAGTGCACATGTGCGCAGACACGCTGGTATTCGAGTGGAGGTCTTGGGACCACTTCACGCACGAGCAGCTGCTCAAGTGGACAGACGTGGAGAAGGCCCACTTGAATGGCGACTGGGACCTCATGCATCTTAACGCGTGAGTCGACTTACTTGCCAGAGGGCCATATCGATCGCACGTACAACTTGAAATGCTACGACTCTGTGCGACTTGTGCATCAATCCATGCATGGCTATGCCGTGACGACATGATCAGTCTATCGTGTAAGTGCGCGCACCTACTCGACGACGGAGGTGAGTCCCTCTTGGTTGGTATGCGTGTTCGTCGGTATGGCATCAGGGACGCCAGATGGTCACCTGCTCTTCTCCTTGCCGTCATTATCCGGCGCGATCAAGGTACGCCAGACACGCTGACTCACGACTGGAGGGAGAATGGCTTTTTGTGCTCAGGTCAATCGAGGTACAGGTTGCCGAAGAAGGTATGGCTCAAACTTTCCCTCCACTCCTGTGCGCGCGCAGAAACTGGAGACGTGATGTGGCGCATCTTCGGCAACGAGGCATTCAATCAGTTCACCTTCGATCCCCCCTTCTATCCATCCATTTCCCACCAGCACGACGTCCGCTTCAGCGGCCCGAACACCATCACACGTAGATAGACTGAGTGAAGGAGAGAGCACCCTCATGAAGCATTCTGCCTGTGTGTCAGTGTTTGACAACGGAAACAACAACAATCCTACAGTCTCAAGTGAGTGATACAGGGGAGGACTGCCGGAAAGGAACCTATCTGTTGCCTGTGCCTGTCTCTATGCATCAAAGGGGCTCTTGAGTTCGAGGTGAATGGATTGATGTCGGATGGCTATGCATCCATGCGCACATCCCGCCGAGATTCTCGCCCACCGACATCTCTCTCTCCTCCTCTCTCTCTCTCTCTCTCTGCCTGATAGATTGACGAAGAGAGCCGCACAGCCCGCCTGATCTTCAGCTTCTCTGACGAGAACCGCTTCTCTATGTGCCAAGGGTCTACCCAGAGACTGAGTAATGGCAACATCGCCATCGGCTGGGGTGGGCTCAACCTGACTGACCCGCTTCCCTTCTACACGGAGGTCACTCGCACAGGAGAAATCGTGTTGGAGCTCCAGGTAAATCAACCTGCACAAGGCTCCTCGTGCTTTTCAGCAGATGGAGAGCGATGCCCATGTTGTTTGTCACTAGATGGAGAGCGATGCGAACGCCTATCGTGCGCGGAAGCATGACTGGGCGAAGGCCATACCTGTGTGGCCACCCGCCATTGTTCTCGATATGAACGAAGGAGAATGGAGTGACGACAGACCACCAAGGCTGCACTACAGGCAAGGCGACAGGAGTGTGGCGTGGGCCCTAACCAGGACACAATGTTAAGGATGCGATGTCTTTGCGTGGGTTCAGCTGGAATGGTGCGACTGTCGTGTCTGGGTGGCGAGTGTACGCTGGCGTGGATCCCGATTTGTTGGAGCTTGTTGCTGAGCATCCGCGGGAGGCCTTCGAGCACTACCTCGACCTGGGCCACGGCAGCCCATTCTACCCGGTGGGCAATTGTGTTTACTATCAGGTCGAGCCAGTGGGTGTAGGTGGACAGGCCTTCATGAGGTCCGCTCTTCTCTCATCGCCTTCGTGTGCCCAAGAAGATGTCTCTTAGTGGACAGAGGGCGACGTAGATCGAGAGAGGCAGGGGATCATGACAGCTCTAGTGGTGAGTGCATGGAGGGGAGTTTTGAACTTCTGATGTCCTCCCTCCACATGCAATTTATGTGAGGAGTGTGTGAAGTTTGTGTCCCATAGTTTCATGCACTGACCGTCCTATCAGCAATGTCTGAATTTTGTACGAGGGGAGTGAGAACAAGGGGAGTTAGTTAGCGAAGGTTGTTCTGCAGCCATCCAGCTATGCATTCTCTCTTCTGCTGAAATGCATGAGGAGTGTTGGTTTTGCAATGGCCAGCCACTGTCTGTTGAAGCAGTACGTGGGTCCCCCGTGAACTTGTTGTACTGTAGGCACCGAAAGTAAGGTGAGAAGAAGACGGGCGAGACATGGCGGACCCAATTACGGGCACTCTTTTGTCGCGTTGGTGTGTCTGTGTTGACTGGTGTATGACAACTCAATTCATCTCGGACGATGGTGCATCGAATATGTCGTGGAATCGTCCTTCACTGCCCGCCACTTTTTTTGGCGCCGAATGCTTCTACGCACTCGTCCAAAGTTTGCGTCTCCAATACACAACAACACACTGGCATTCACCAGTCTCACGTACGTCACTGAAGGCCAGCTCAAAGCGTGGCCCAAAAAGAAACATAAGAGAGGCACCATGCGTGCATGTGATATGGTTTGACTACTCTGGCTGATTCATTCGAGGCTCGATTTCAACATGCTTAACACGAACATCTGAGAAGAGCCGTCCGTGTTTATTGCATCATGTCTCTCCCTCAGAGGAGCCATGGATGTCTTTTGGCACACAAGGCTCAAGTCAGGAGCTCACGAGATCCCCCTCCCGTCCCCCTTGTGGCCTGTGACCACAGCACACGCACCGCCTACATAATGGACGGAAGTGCTGCCTCTGCAGCGTGGGAAGACAGAGAATAGCATGAGTCGACGACTGTCGATGCCATGTAGAAGGAAAAATGAATTGGTTACCATTGGCATGGTACAGGCATGATTAGCTCGTGCGACCAACAAAGGCCGAGCCAACGGCACAATGCAAAGACTAATACGTGTCAACGTGCACAAGAGAAAGCAAAAGCACCACCACCCCCAACGACCCAAAACATGCAGCGAAGTGGGCATGCAATCTACATGTACTGCCTTGCTCGCGACGCATCGGCATGGACAAAGACACTGACCGACGAGCGGAGTAAAGGCAATCAGCTGCCCGTCAGGATAGTCGCATCACTGGTGATTTTGGCGCCATCAGCACCCTTGATGCTTTCCCTGGGCTCACAACTGCCGTCGTGCGGCTGCTCGGTATAGCGCTGCACACATGCCAAGACACACAATGAAGGGAAGACAGACTACGTGTCCTTTCCTCTTCAGATGCGCGCCGTACCACTCGGCATTTGCTGGGGGAACCTTCGCCTTTTGCACACCGTATCTGCACCGGCGAATGCCCACATGCGGACACGTACGTGTGTGGGTAATAGTCTATGCTCACCTCTACGGAGACCCCATTGAGGTCGTCGCCATCGGGAGGCGCGTCGCCCTCCAATGTCTCTATCTTCAACCAAATGGCGTCCTCAGAGACATTCGGGCTATCGCTGCCTGTCTCGCTTTCTTCGCAATCACTCGTTGCGGCTCTGACGGGCACACAGACGAGGGTGTGTGTAGGGGCAAAGGGATCAAAGCAAGGTACCCACCCATTCTTTCGAATGCAAGCTTTCAGGTCCGCATCTCCTTCTTCGCTGTCGAGGCCTGGCAGAGTCACAGAGAACCACCACAGTGGACGCTGAAGCTTGGCTGACATCAGTGCTTACCGACAGCCAGGTATTTCAAGGGGGAATCCTCCTCCCAGTTCACAACCACTTCTTCGGTTTTCCCCTCCGCGATGGAAAACGTCCGGTCGTTCCTGGTTTCTGATGAAATGAGTGCACACACACATGTCAGGCTCTCCATGTTGTCTTTCTGAGCTTTTGCCCTGTGGACGCACCCGGGCACGCTGCAAGAGAGCGGAAGTGGCGCACACCTGACGCAGAGAGCGAGATGGGAATGGCGCACAAAGAAGAGAAGGCAAGCAGGCGGCAAGCGGCCATCGTGTTCTGGTGCGTCCCGTTGTCTGCCCTCGCTCACTTGGTCCGGCCAGCCCAGGAGAGGCAAAGAAGGACAGGCAGAAGAGAACGGCGAGGGTCGGGAGGGAGACCATGATGAGTGCGCACGCAGAGGAAGAAGCCTGGTGGAGTGGAAATCCAGCGGCCTTCCAGATCCAGATTTTTCCACCCGTTACTCCCGTTATTTGTACATCGTTGCCCCCCCCCCCCCCCT
>CDMY01000138.1:88481-165684 GCA_001179505.1 Vitrella brassicaformis
CCCCCCCCCTTTTTTGGACCGTAACGGTCAGAAAGGGGGATTTATGATTGCTGTACGTTGTGTGAAAAAGGCTCGCTCCCCCGCTCCCGCATGGTCTCTCTCCTCCTCTTCGCCGTCTGCCTCGCGCCGGCCGTCGCCCAGCCCAATTATGTCATCCTTTCAGCCCTCTCCAACCCCGAGCACATCGAGCGCCGCCTCATGAGCCTGAAGCGGTCCAGGGGAAACAGCACATCTGAGGCGGCAGTCGAAGTGGAAGACGTTCGAAATGGCACCGGTGGCTAACTCACAGACTACGTTGCTCTGCCTTGCTTGCTCTGATGACTTCAATTCTGTGTGCCTGGGTTCCCAGATAGCTTCAGGGAGGCCGAAGCTTGTCCACGTATGTCCACAAAAGGACAGAGAAACACGTCATTCGACCGTGTGTAAGGCCATGCATGACTGGCTCGACTCTTTTCTCGTTCGATCAGTCCCTTGGGTGGATTGCACGCGAGACATCGACGAGGAATACCCTTTTTTCGACTATGTCAACTGGGACACATACACTCGATTCCCATACATCGTTGTCGGTAACGGCTGGACCACGCCATGATACACACCGGCTTGCCTCTTTCCATGAGTGTCTTGTGACTGTACCCTCAGCTGTCGACTCGCACGAAGGCGACGTTGATCTGAAGATATGCACCCGGAGGAACGAGTGGGTACATTCATCTGACTTCCATACTTCTGCTCTTTGCAAACTGTGTGGGTATCTGGGCCATTTCTGAGTCAGACAACCAACGGATCACTGTGTCCGGAGTGAAAGGAGCACCGATCTTGGGAGCAACTTTTTTGAGGAGTCGATCGTGTTGGATATCAAGAATCTAGAAGGCGACCAAGGTTCTGATGACCACAAAGGAGTGCACGTCACGGTATATGCATACACACGCCCGTACACAACTATTCTCAAAGGACCACGCCTTTCGCCTTTTTGGTACAGGTGTCTTGCGTTAAACCCGAAGGACCTCGCAAGAGGCATTGCCGAGCGGTACGTGCGCGACATATGGATTCCTGAGAGGAAAGAGGAGGACATGCGGTCCATCTTTCTACCGATGTGTGTCTTTGTATGTGTGCAGCGCGTGATCACGATGGCTCACGATGGCAATTGTGAGCCCACGGAACGCATTAGGGGTTGTGAAGGCGCCAAGTTCACTGATGAGGCGATAATTTTTGGAAGGGAGCACCCGTGAACGCGTGGCTGAAGATCACTAAGGCATACACAATTGATGGTCCATCTCTTCGCCCATGTACACGGACAGATCGCACTGGGCCGTGTCATGTTGTGTGAACCACTGCATCCATTGCATTCATGTCAGCTTTGCGTTGTACGTCACCATATGCAATTCAGGCAGCCAATCACGCCATGAATCGCTGTTGTCTTTGTGTTGACATCGTGGTTGCTGCCGGAAGCCGCCCATGTGCCGGCCGGCGAGCAACCTCGCCCCTTTTCTTTCGGTTGTTTTTCCCCGTTGAATCGATGGTTCTGTCAGTCATATGCATGGTCAGCCAGAAAAGAGTAGTTGCACGAGTCGGGGTGTTTGTCGCTAGTGTGGATTAATGTGATGCTTCTGTCTTGGTATCTTGGCGCCTGTGCATTGTCTTGGGGGCTATGTGCGATGACGTCGCATGTGAGACCTTAACATCGTGTTTGTTGACCGATTCGACCGAGCCAACTTCAAGCGCTCCGACCTTGAACTGTGCGTGCGTCGTGTGTCATGACACACATGGATCTCTCTTGGCTGATCGAATGTGCGTGTGATGGATGTCACGCATTATGTGTGATAGTTGTCAATGACACTACTTGACAAGTACGATGCGTGTGTGGCTCTCTATCCATCCATCTGATCAACCGATACATGTGCACACATACATACACACACACATACACACACACACATCCATGCGCACGCATACATACATACATACCAACCGACACACGGCTATATAGCATCATCCTCGAACTTCTTCACGCCGACACGCAATTGGTCTCGTGGTCAGCTGTTCATGCAAACCTGCATGATGGCCTTGTGCCGCCAATGTTCATGCAAACCATGGCGGTTTCATTCGGCTGTCTTGTTTTGATCCGCCAGTGACAGACGGAAAACGACATTATTAGCAACCGTTTTACGGAGATACCTCTGGTCTGATGAACACGATGATCAATGCTTGTGTAGGCTTCAGATCAACAGCACGTAGGCCAATGTACGGCGTCGCCTCGCTGCGTGCGTTGTAGGGCTTGTTTCTTGCAGATCAAGCTTACATCCATCCGCGGCAATGCTGGGCGAATGGGATGACCAGATCAGCCACTTTCACAAGAGGCTGCCGTCATAAAGCAGTGAGGGCACTGCAGATGACCACCCCGCCGTCAGCCGCCGAATTCGATTACAGTGACCATCACTTGCTCCCCGAGTCGAGGTAGGCTGGGATTACAGTGAAGCAAGAAGCCCTTCCTGGTGCGCAGCGCACCAGTGCTTCTCGTTGTTTGGATCACTCAGGTATCAGTCAACCTATTGGCGATACACTCTCGAATCACTGCCGCGCAGTGTGGTAAGATCATCCTGTCTGCTACACGCACGTCATCCTTGCTTCGTCCTTTGTTCGCTCTTCACACGTTTCAGATGCTCGGACGGATCAGCCATCGACTCGTTCTCGTCATGTGCTCAGCCTTTCTGGCAGCGTGTCTGAACGTGGCGTATCCGTCCATTTTCGCTGGCGCCAGCACATCCGCACACTCAATCGCAGGTTGGTCGTTATGCATGCACAAATGTGCTGCCTTTGGTGGTGTACTTGTCGTGTGCTTTTGCAGGGACCGCGCTAGGTCTCCTACTGGTTTTCCGAACGAACACCGGGTATAGTAGGTTTTGGGAAGGGCGAACGCTTTGGACAAGGGTGGTCACGGTCATTCGTAGGATTGGTGAGTGTAGAGGAGAAAGGGCGCACACGCAGGCATACACAGACACCCCCACAAGCAAACAAATCAAGGTGCAGGGTCGTCTATTGCTCTCTCGGTCCATTCAGCGTATTTTTCGTCCAATTACGTCCCACGTGAGTATCACGTTCGCCTGGCCAATCTCTTGTGCGCATTCCCTTATGTGTTGAAGCAGCATCTGTACGTCCACGTACAACGAATAAGTGCATGCCCGAAATCAATCTTTGCTTTTCTCTTTGTCGCCAGGTACAGCGGCATGCGGGGCGTCCTGTGTGTGAAGGAGTTTCAAGGCTAGTCAGTTCAGGGCAAGCAGAGAGAACGGCGAGATCGACGGACCAGTGCATTGTGCTTGATTCAGGCTTTCTGGAGGGAGACGATGTCCGCCTCCTTACGCGGACACAAGGTAGACAAACAGAAAGCGGCGCTCATGTTTTCACTGTTCCGTCCTTGCAGAGCCCCCCGTTCAGGTGTGTAAGCTCTTGTCAGCTTGTCTCAGACATGCCAAGGAGCAACATGGCGGTGAGGCGCCTAACGACAGGGAACGCCTCTACTTGGAGGGTCTCATAGGTGCGCCCATTGTACCAACTAGATATGAGGCTAGATCTGATGTAGGTCGTGTCGACGGGCAGGCCAATTGGTTGACTTGGCCGGCAACTGTGGACGTATTGTGAAGGTCCCCGTCCCTTTGGCCTACTCAAGGCACACGTCGAGGTGAGTGAGTCTACAATCAGTCCCCATTAGCCAACCGAATCATTTTTAATCAACTCAAGTCGATTGCGTTTCCTTGGCTGTGTGCAGGTTTCTGTCGCTGTTCACAATCACCTTGCCTTATGCATTGGTTGCAAACTGCGGGTCAGAAGTTGGAAGTAGCGAGGTAGCTGAAACACCGCTGTCTCGCTGCCTGTGCAGGTTCTGGGTCGTGCCAGTAGTGTCCGGAATCTCATGGGCCTTCTACAGCATCGAGTCGATCGGCCAATATATCGTAAGATCATAAGCACACACCTGCCTGTCATCATTCCTGGTTGCGCGCGCTCTCTCTTTCTAGGAGAACCCTTTCGACGTTCATGCGTCACAGGTACTACACGCATAACATTACAAGCTGCGCTAGCGACCACACGGGATGTGTGCGACGGATGTATGCCATTCGTGTGGTTCATCAGATAGCGCTCAACCCGCTTTGCCAGTCGATTACGCGAGACGTGGCACAGATCTTGTCGCCCCCCTCAGGCTCGCCCTTCATTTCCACGGAAGCACCTGTCGCTGCCAGAGTCAATGAAAGGGAAACCTTCAGCAAATTATCGGCTGAAGATGAAGATATGGAAGATAGAACGCCTGGACTGCCTTGACTGACACTCTTCCTTACGTGCGAGTGTGAGAGTGCATGGTTGAACTCAGTGCATGTCGTTTTGAGGTCTGTTTTGAGTTCGCATTGCGGTAAAGCAATAACAAAATATTTGACTTGATATTGTCTATGTGTCACCGTTTGTACGTCCCCTTCTGATTGCGCCAAAATAAAAAAGGTGCGGCGAAAGGCGGGTGTAAAGTGTTGACAAACGGAGAGCACAGGACAGCAAGATAGAGGGAGGTATGACGGAGAGAAGGAAAGGCTGGCTAAGTAACCATCACGCGATGAATGAGCACATCGAGATGTTGTTTGCCCTCCCCCGTCTTTCCATCAATCAGGTGCGATCCATCAATCAAGTGCGAATGGATCGGGGGCGGCTGGGGCGGCGGCATCACCATCTGCATCGGCAAACGAAAGTGACAATGTGTGTCACTGACATGCGCACCGTGTACTTAATTATGTGTGTCTCATGGCTGCTCGTGGCGGGCGCAAATATGTTAGGGGTGCCCATGGGTGTTTGTGTGTCAGGTTCGTTGAGGCAGGCAGCTGGCAGGGACCTGAGTGACCCGGCTCCAAGCTAGGTCACCCACACCACAAACTGGAGAATGCTGGTCTTGTGTGTATGCCGGGAGGATGCCTCTGCGTCTGTGTGCAGCAAGTGTCTGGCTGAGGGAATCACAGCCCGCCACTGCCTGGAGAGGTCCCTACGTGCAACGATTGTTCTCCATCGACATAGCCCCGTGCGCCTGCTGTCTTTCAATCAGTTCCCCTCCGCCACCACTGCCTTATGTCTCCATTCCACGCAAATACAAGAGTGTGATGCTGCCTGGATGTGTGAGCGGATGTGACACGTTACTGACGTATGCACATGTTAGTGGCCGCCTATGTGTTGCGACATGAACATCAACGACAATGACATGAAAACGAGCATGTTAGTCCAACTGTTCCAGCTGTCCGCTCGTCATCAATTGCTCGTCATTTGACAGGAATTGCTATCTGTCGGCTGATTTAAAATATCTATATATATATACTGTCTTGTGAGTCCATCGAATGGATGTGTTCAACTTGGACTCGTCGAGTCGCGTTTTTTCCCGGAAGTACGCCAGTCGTTTGCCAAAAGCGAGCCCGAAAAACTCCCATACACAGATGGCGAGACACCATCGCGCAAAATTTTTCTGCCGGGTCAATGAAATGACCATCAACGGGGAGCGGTCTCGATGCCCAGTTCGTGCTCCATTCCTCCATTCCTCCATTGCCCCTCCCACCCCCCCTCACGCATCCCCCACATCATGATGTTTAGGGTCAGCCGGCGTGCAACACACTCGTTGCTAGCAGGGGAAAAGAAAAAAGGAGGAAAACAGGGCTCCCTCTCCATCTCCCCCAACTCTCCGTGTTATTCTGCGTTATGCGTAGCGTTTCAGCGGCAGCACCATCAGCCGCATCGTCAGTACCGGGATCTGCCTTCCACGCCCGGAGATACGAGAGGCCGGGCCTCACAGTAGACGAAATCGAAGAGATCAAAGAAGGTGGGCAACGCAAAACGAACCTGGATGCATGACGGGCTGTATACATCCATCCATCGAGTCTATGCTTCCCTATGTGGCTGCTGCGTGCAGCGTTTGACCTGTTCGACGTTCACCAGACCAACCAGATAGGTACCTGACTGAGTGACGGGCATGAATGGACGTTGTGTGTATGGCGGCTGTGGGCTGTGCATGTGCTGCAGATGCCAAGGACCTGAAGAAGGCCCTGCTCTCACTCGGACTCGACGCAAAGAACCAGACACTCTACCACGTGTGTGTGCCTAGAGAGGCAGGCAGGCGTGCTGCGTTGCTCTTTCGTGTTTATTGCTTCATTGGTTCGATGGTTCAGATGGTGAGTGACCTCGACGAGCAGACGTCCCACAGGCTGTCGTTTGAGGACTTCCTCGACATGATGACAGCGAAGACGTCAGAGCGGGACACCAAAGACGATATCATGAAGGTATGCATGCACACACCTGACCCGTTTTCTTCTCTCTCTCTGTGTGATGCATGCAGGTGTTTCATTTGTTTGATGAGGACCGCACGGGCAGCATCACCGTGCAGAACCTTCAGCGAATCGCACGGGAACTGGGTACGCAATGCGCTGCACTGCATGCATGTATGGACTGCACAACGACTAGGTGATGGCACCACATGGATGGATGGATGGATGGATGGATAGATGAATTCAACGCCCCTGTCTGTTGTCTTTCAGGCGAGCTGATGACGCAGGAAGAGTTACAGGTCCGTCAGAACTCTGACCCGATCCACCCACCCCTGCACACGGGAGCGTATTTCTCGTCCCTGTGTTTGTTTATGCAGGACATGATATCCCGTGCGGATAGCAACGGCGATGGGGAGGTGTCCCCGGAGGACTTCTACGCCATCATGACCAAGAAGACATTCCCTTAGATGCACGCGGACACTTAGATAGAGAGCCGAACGGGGGAATGCCTTGCTAGCTTAGGCGAGGGGTGCGTGAGTGTCTAAGCATGCGTGTTTGTCGTTTGTCCTTTATTTGTACATAGCTCTGCATGTATGTGTAGGGGACGGACGATCGGTGCTTCAAAACACCGGCGGAGATGGCACGCCCCGCTCACATGTAGCGATCATTCATGGAACACGTCATCGATGAATCAGAGACACGGCGAGCATTCCTGCACCGCGAACAAGACAGGCCGGAGAAAGTGGATACATTCACCACGACGAGAGACATCAGCGAGTGCCGTCCCTGATGCGCCGATATGTCACACAACACGCGTGGGGCAGACAGGCGAACAAACATGCAGCACAAATGTCGTGACGCCGGGGGGAGAATGGATAGCGAGACAAAAACGGTACGGTGGCACACGCAGACACGTATGCATGCATGCACTTTGCGACAGGCAGAGACCTCTCTCCATGTCCACCGACAGGCAGGATTATCATAAACAGTGTCACGTAGAGACAACCACAAAACAATTCATTACAGTAGCAGGCACATGCTCCAGCCTGCTGGCGACCCTCAGAGCGAGAGAAAGACAGTCGACGTCCGCGTCAGCGCCGACGCGCCTCACTGATACTGTGATTGACATCGTGTGCGTGTTGCTGTGGTCTCCAAACCGGGATCCATGACGGTCTTCTGATGCACCCTAGTGCTCGATGGACTTGGGTGCTGATGGTTGTGTGTGTGGGTTAAGCCGCAGGTGCTGTTGTGGGTGGGTGGGGATAGTCGGCCGATGAACGTGATGCATGCCGGCCGTTCGCGGCTTCCTATGCCGGCATATGGTTGAAGAATAGACCCATTCACAGAAAGGCCCCCCGGTCAATGCATTATTCAGCTGCTTCACTCATCGACAAACACACACACGACAGACGGGGAAGCATCGACACATCTATCTATCATCACACGTACACGGCCGTCCATTCATCCGGGCTGCCACAGTGTTTCATTCCCTCAAAGCTCGAGGCGTCTTCTGTCCGGCAGTGTCCTCATGCTCATCGTGTCCATCGGATTGACCTCCGCCCCACGTCAGGTCCGTAAGGTCCTCCGGCTCGTCATAGTCCACCCACGTCTTGTCAACACCACCACCCGCACTCCTGTCCACTGCGTCATAGTCCGTGTCATCGTATTCGCCCGTCGTGTCGGGTGCCGAGCCCTCTCCATCGCTCTCGGTACCTTGAGTGTCTCGACGGCTGCTGACGGTGATCCGCCGCGCGGCGGACTGATGGCGATTTTGCGGGCGCGTCCAATTGATGGCGAAACCTGAGTGTAAAGAGGCAATGATGGATGGACGGTTTGTGGTGGGAGCGAGTTGATGGCTTACCAACGTTCTCGGGCAGGTCCGCTTCTGCCTCTGACTGGGCCCCTGCACACGTATAGAGGATGTATGTATGTATCAGCCATGCATGCACACGTCCACTCCTTTTGAAAATGTCCGAACTGACCTTCGTCGTCAGTGCTCTGATTGACACCATCACTCCAACCGCTGACTGACCGCTGGAGAAAGAACAGAGTGGACGCACCCACCGATCCAAGGTGTTACATCTCACCTCCCCGCCCACCTTGGTGTTGGTCGACGTGACTCGGCCCAGATCATCCACCTGGTCGCGTGCGCCCAACACATGCAGCTGGCGACCCACCGGGGCACCACCACCACCACCACCGCCACCAGCATCGTCAGTTGTTGTGCGCATCCCTGTGCGTGAGAGGGCGGCCGTCAAGTCGTGCGGGCCACCCGTGGCTGTGCTCGCAGCCACGTCAAGGGAGGGGGATATAGGGAGCTTCGTCAGTGACGGCAGGATGCCCTGATGGATGAAATCAATGACACCGAGAAGAAGACCAAATGCATCGACGAAGGATGCATACGTACATGTGTTATACAAACAGGGTGACGTACGTGTAGTGTGTCGTATAGCGCGTCCCTCCTCTCCGCGAGTGTGTTGAGTCTGAGCCACGGCTTGCGACGCATCCCCACCCAATGCCAACCCATCGAATGCAAGTGACGCGCCTAACATCAAGCGGCACAGAGATGCATACCAGAAAAGGGAGCATTCCTCCCTGGCTGTCTGTCTAGCTTACCTTGAGTCTGATGGGCCCCAGCAGCTCTCCCGTGAGTGGACAGTAATCCCCCTCGCTCAACAGATCCAATGCGACCTTGCCCGGGCCGGCATCTGGTGGCCCACTTGGCAATATCCACACACCAGAAACACGGGCATTAGAAACATCCATTTGTACACTTTGCACAATTGGGTGTTTGCTTCCTCACGTGATTCGCGCGTCGCATCTGTAGGGCCCCTTTTGCTTGAGCAGCGTTACACATCCCTCCAGGCCAAGGCTCTCCAGACATAACAGCAGCTGCTCGTGATAGGACTTCACGGAGACACATAGACGAATATGTGCGTATACGCGCACTTGTAAGAGCCAGCGGACGAATGGATCGCTGTGCATGTGCATCCGTGAAGTGGCCAGGTAGGTAAGTTACTCACTCGTTGTGGTTTGTCCATGAATGCCTCGTTGTATCTGCTAAGCAGCAGCTGGAGCGACTGGGGGGCGTGACACGCCAACTCGGGGAACTGCAATGAATTCCACCGCACTGTGCGTCCCTTGGATCTTCTTGCCTGCCTGCCTACGTGCTGACCTCCACTAGAATGGTGAATGTGAGGCGGTTCATCTGGGTGAAGCGCTTCACGGGCGTCCCCTCCATCTGCACGAATGTCAGTCACCCACCAGGCAAAATGTCGTCGTGTGAGCGCGTCATGTGACAGTGCCGCTGTTGCTGACCGTCTCCGACTTGACGAAATAGGCAAGCAGGCGCCCGAATAGGTCCTGAAAACAACCGACCAACCAGGATGTGCATATGAGGCGTCACCCCTATCCACTTATCCACCCATCCATCCACTCATCCATCCATCCATCCATCCGTACCAGCCGGAAGTGTCCCGCCAGGATGAAGCCATCGAGGAGGTTGGCCACCTGTTGACACGTGAACCCGCTCTGGCGGCACAACACAACACAACACGATACGACATATGCAAACCAACACCACCAATGGGCACGTGGATGCATGTCCTCACCTCGAGGTCCATGGCCTTGTCACCGATGGCGTCGAGTGTTGCCTCGTCGCGAAGGCCAACCTTGCCGTACGCGTGGGCCACGTTGGCCAGCTCCAGAGTGCCCGCATACTCCAACCGACTCTGACGTAGCATGCACCACGAGCACAAAACAAGTATGATCGAAATGAGACCATAGATGGGGATGGGGGCGGTTTGGTGGTTCTCCATTTGTGTCCGTACCCTGAAGGTTCTGCCCAGGGCCTCCCACGCCTCCACGTCTCGGACACCCAGCCGACCTGCACATGCATATCACAGACACTCAGAGAAGATGAAGGGCATAATTCCCTCTCCTCCTCGCTGCCTCTCAACCGAGTGTGCATGCATACCAAGGGCCCATGCCGCCTGTGCAAGTGCAATCCTAGGGAACGCCTGTGGCGCCCTCCTCAGCCTGTCGGCCGCAGCCCTCAACAGGTCGTTCTGGCGAATGCTCAGCCGCCCGTAGGCATACAACAGGATCCCCAACCAATGGCTGTCCAGCCGCGCAAACCTCTCAGCACTGCCCCCCACCTCCTTGCCCAGGCGCTTGAGCAAGGCCTCGTTCGGCAACTGCCACTTGGCGAATGAGAGAGCTAGCAGAGCCACGGATTGGTCGTCGAGCGTGTGAAGCAGGCCGGACAGGTGCTGTGTGGCGCGTCTGACGGTGACGAGTGGCAGGTAGCCCAGGCAGGCGAACTGGAATAGGGTGGCGATGACGCCTTTGGGTGAGGTGAAGTGGAGCTTGTCTCGCAGACGACGGGAGAGGGACCGTAGCACCTTGGAATACAGTACCTGCCGGCTCTCGATCTCGCTAAAGTTCCGCAGCAATCGATACTGCACCCATGGCGACAAATTCATCATGACAGAAACGTACAGTGGCCCTTTGGTGCCATCCTTCCCAACCTGTTCGTGTCTTTGTCTCTTCTGCATTCTGTCTCTGGTCCACTGGCTAGCCTTGTGCATGGCCTCTCGCGATGGCTTGAGGCCGTACTTGCGCATCGCGTAAGCCACACACGCGATGTCGTGCTCGTTGAGCAGATGCCGCTCGGACAGCACGAAGCGCAGCAGCTCATTCAGGTGAATCTTGCGCACCTTGGCCCGGTGACGCGCCAACGCATGAAGGCTCAGACACACCTGCGAGAGACTGATGCCTGAAGACAGCCAGCGGCACAGCACAGCCACATATATACATACATGCTCATGTTCGTGTGGGATGTGGTGCTTTTTTTACCTACCTGCAAGCGATGCACTGGGGCTCTTGCAGTGCCTTCTCAGGTGGTAGGCCACTTGTGTCCACAGGGATGGCCGTCGGATGTGCAGTTTGCGCGCCGAGAGCGCAAGGGCCAGCAGCTGTGCCGGAGACAAATTCGCTACGCCACTCTCGACGCTGCGCACGAGCTCGGTGAAGCGCTCATCTTTGTGCAGCTGACTCGCCTGCATACTCAAGACACAGGCAAGAGAGATAGATCACTCATTGTGCTCGGTCTGTGTGCATATCCCGTCCATCCCTAGGTGGCGGCTGTCCTTGCCCACCTTGAATGTGGTCCTTGTGAGTTGCTGGAGGTGGTAGATCTTGAGTGAGAGCTTTGTTGTGGCGTCGTACTGGCCCACCTGATGCAGCACCGTGCGGACTGTCTTCTCCTCGTCGCGACTGATGAATGGACGCGTGAAGGGCGGCACCACGCGAAGCAATGCTGGGGAAGAGGGCTGGCTCACAGCAAGGGAGGTCGTGAGCCGTCGGAACTGCAGTGTTGACGCTCGGATCTTGCATGCCGGAGGCCGCTCGCCGCTCACACGCCATGATGGATGCCGCATGGGAATTCACTTGCCCTCGCTTAGCTCGCAGACGAACGGCAAGGAGAAAGGACAAACGAACGGAAATAGAAGGCTCTGAAGCACGAGCTGGGCATCGAGACCGCTCCCTGTGGTCATTTCATTGGTCCGGCAGTCATTTCACTTGTTCCTGTGTCTCCCCTGTCGCCGCACTCGCACTACAAGCGGTACATTGCCAGAAAACTGACCCGGGGGGGTGGGAAACTGTGTTCTGTGCGGAAAACCGGGGCCCCATGCGGAAAACTGAGCCAGGGGCCCGGAAAACTGGTGATCTGCAGTGAAAAACTGAGGCCCTGAGTGGGAAACTGGCCACCTGCACTGGAAAACTGGTGATCTGCAGTGGAAAACTGACCACCTGCGTGGAAAACTGGTGATCTGCAGTGGAAAACTGGCACTCCCACGTGGAAAACTGGTTTTCTGCCGCCTGTACCCAGTTTTCCATTGCCTGATGCCAGTTTTCCAGTCAATGTGCCAGTGTTCCAATAGATATGCCAGTTTTCCAATGAATGTGCCAGTTTTCCGATGATTCCGATGAATGTGCCAGTTTTCCAGTAGATACACTCAAGATCTAACGCAGCACGCACCAGTCAATGCTTTCTGAAGTCAGTGAGAGAGTTGGAGAGAGCGCGGGCGTGCAGCAGGAGGGAGAGAGACACAGGGCAAGGATGGCCGGCCGGCCGTCAATAAAAGACGGTGTCCGCTCGATGCACCCATCCACTCACTCAGTCATCGATCATCAGTACCTGCCATCATCATCCTCGCCCTCCCCGTGCACCTCCAACAGAGGGCAGAGAGCCACCGCACTTCGGAAAAGTGGCACATTCATCGGAATCATCGGAAAACTGGCACATTCATTGGAAAACTGGCATATCTATTGGAAAACTGGCACATTGACTGGAAAGCTGACATCAGGCAATGGAAAACTGGGTAGAGAGACTGGAAAACTGGGTAGAGACAGTGGAAAACTGGCATCAGGCAATGGAAAACTGGGTACAGGCGGCAGAGAACCAGTTTTCCACGTGGGAGTGCCAGTTTTCCACTGCAGATCACCAGTTTTCCACGCAGGTGGTCAGTTTTCCACTGCAGATCACCAGTTTTCCAGTGCAGGTGGCCAGTTTCCCACTCAGGGCCTCAGTTTTTCACTGCAGATCACCAGTTTTCCGGGCCCCTGGCTCAGTTTTCCGCATGGGGCCCCGGTTTTCCGCACAGAACACAGTTTCCCACCCCCCTGGGTCAGTTTTCTGGCAATGTACCGCTTGTAGTGCGCCCTGCTGGAATTTTTCGGGTTCGACTTTTGGTGTCAAACGACTCTCCTGCATGTGAGGATGCTGAGAGCATGATGTACTTTCAGGGGGGAAAAAAGGGACTCGCCGAAAAAGGGAGGGATAAAATAGGTTCGAGTCCAAGTTGAACACATCCATGCGATGGACTCACAAGACAGTGTATCGCATGGACGAGCGGATAGCTGGAACAGTTGGAGGCAGCCCGGCCCGTACCGTGGTGTGATGATTCTGCGCTGGATTCATTCAGTCATGGAGGCAGCCCGGCCCGTACATGAGCATGTCTGTCATGAGCAGAGCAACGACTGGAACAACGCCGACTGTCTTTCAGTCGGCTGGCGACGTCACAGAGCCACGGGGAGAAGAGAGCAACAAGAAACAACAGGAGGCGGCCAGGAGAATGACACCGAGAAAGATGAGTGACTTACTGATGAGTCCATCCTGAGAACGGGTTCTGTCTCCCCTTCACCTTCACAAAACCACACGCAGCCGCAGCCGCGACACAGGATCACCAGACATGTATGTCGCCACATTTGTGCGCATCCCTCGCGCGAAGACCGATTAAAGTCACGTGTGGTATATCTCTAAATTCGACATACTTAAAATGCGAACACTGTACCGTCCGGCACAGGCGACTGGTGATTCTAATTCTATTCAAAATGTCGGTGTGCTGGATGACAATGAAGTGGAAAATGAAGCATGGCCATCATGGTTGACCAGTAAGAATATCAGGCTTCTCAAACTTCATCCGCAGAAGACCACTCGGCGAAAGTCTCCAACTCGATGCCGTTGTCTAAACGCTGACGTGCGGTGATGTCATCAATAGGTCTTGACCCACCATTCTTAACCAGCTCCCCTCACCGTCCATGGACGCACCCAAAAATCGGTACATGACCCACGCACACATGCATACTTACTGATAAATCGCGCTCTCTCTCTCATTTTCTCTTTCCCTCTCCCGTCGCTTGACCCACTCCATTCACAGGCCACTCTGTGTGAGTGTGCATGTAAACACGCGCTTGTCAACGGCCTCGTTTATGTGACATGACGCTATGCGGCTGTGGCCTCTCTCTCGGCCTCTCTCTCCATCTCGTCTTCTTCTGGCGTGAGCATCTTGTAGTCACGCCGCTTGCGCAATATGTCGTCAAGCTCACCCCTGCACACACACACACATATCGCCAAACATGGGGGCCGGGGATGCATCATATTATTCTCATTGCCTCCCTGAGTGGGTGGGGGAGTGGGTAACCAACCGACTGACCTTGAGAAGTTTTTGAGCCATGGGTAGAATCGGGCTCGTCCTCTGGGCGGCTCCGTCATGTAGTCGGTGATGGCCAGATCGACCGCCACCAACTGCACGTCAGCATCGCTCCACTCCTGAACACAGACACGTATTAATACGGGGGCACAGGTATCTGTGTGTGGCGTGTGGCTTGCCTGGCATCTCTCCTTGACAAGGTCGATTGCGAGAGGGACGACGTCGATCATCTGCTTGACGTATGCGTCGTGTGTGGGCTCTCCCGTGAACTGCGGCACGATGTCGGCCAGCCATATCAGGCGGTCCTCCGCACTCACGTCATCGCTCAGCTGGCCAAGCTTCAGCCAGAAATCCTTGCTGGGGGGCTCCAGGCCAAGACCTTGCCTGTGTCCGTGCATCATTGAACCAAACAAAGCGAACACACAACATACAACATGCACGCTGTGTGTCTGTGGACGCATGGCTGGGTGCACTCATGCCATCCACTCACCTGAGTGCGCTTTGCTGTGCCTCGGTGTTTTTCCATTGAGGCGCGAGCAGGGAGGCCAACTTGGCGCGCAGGGGGGGCGGGAAAGTCACCGGATTCATTTCCTGCACACGCAGAGAGGCAGGCAGGCAGGCAGGCAACATGCCTTTGCACACCCACCCATGCAGAACTGCGCCCTACCTACCTTGAGAACCCGGTAGATGGAGGGCACCCCCTGCAGACATAGCACACAGCCAATCATACGGGTATACTAGATTGATGGATGGATGGATGGCTGGATGGATGGCTGGATGGATGGCTGGATGGATGGCTCTGTCTATTTTACTCATTACCTTGACAGCATCGACAAAACTCTCCTGCTCGCTCTCGGTGTCGGCCCTGTTGAAGTCGCGTGTGAGTCGCGCCACGACCAGCTGCCTCTCTGCGTCCTCCAGCTCACGAGCCGTCCACAGCTGACCCATCATAGCCTCATATGGGTCCTCTGTGTGGTGCGGAGGCAGCCTCTGAGTTACACAGGCGCGTACACAGAGAGGGAGATTGTGCTTCCTCGTTGGGCCTTGTTGTTTGACGGGCGTTATACGACTCGGTGAGGTGGGTGACCGACTGAAAGTTTACCTTTGTGGCTTGGACGGCATAGACGAATCGGTCGGGGCTGCCCGAGAACATATTCATCATGCTCTCTGCCTCCCCCTGTGGCGTGACGTCGAACCCCTTGAGGTCCGCCCAGCCGTCCGACGCCGAGAAGCGGAAGAAACTGCCCGTTATGTACATGTGCTGCGCGTCGTTCATCTGCTTCCACCACTCCATCTGTAGTACAATATTGATATATCACGCGCACACACGTGCATGCACCAGATGAATGATCCGATCTTCGGTACCGACCGACCTTTTTGTTGACGGCTTCCTTGTTTGCATTTCCGCCGGTGAATGCCACGACGCAGAGGCCCCCCGGCTTGAGCACCCGCCAAGCCTCACGCAGCACCCGCCGCGGCTTGGTGAAGAACTCCATGGCGTTGCTGATAAGCACCACGTCGAAGCTCTCCCTCTGCAGGCCTCTCTCTCCAATGGCAATCCGGCGCTTGTGGTCGATCCACCCCTCCTCGGAGTTCAGATCCACCACGAACGACTCGGTCAGGGCGGGATTGGCGTCGAGCTCGTCCTGGTTAATGCCAATGCCCACCACTCTCGCGTACTGGCGGTCTCCTGGGAGGTAGCTGTAGCTGCCCGCACCAATGTCGAGCACCGAGATGGCGCCACTTGGGAAGCATCGCGCGTAGTGGTTGGTGAGTGCGATGCGGGCCGGTTCGTCGAAGAAGGGTCGAATGTCAGCTGTGGAGAAGAATTCGATGTCGCTGGTGTTGTCAGTGCGCTTGAACTGGTCCTTGCGGAACGGCCAAGCTGGAGGCCACTTCCACATGTATGGCTCTACCTTCAAACCTGACAGAGACGTCACATCCCAGGCATAGCATACACACGGATATACGTGCACTGCAGTGACTGTCTGCCGCATCCATTGCACCCACAGCCACTCACTCACCAGGCTCGGTTTGGTTCTCTGGCGGGACATCTGGGAAGTTGCCCTTGCCTGAGAAGTTGTTGAGCGACTGCCGGATGTCGAAGGCCCTCAAAGCGGTTGCCTTGAGCCTTCGCAAGCCGCGGGAGGTGGGAGATCTTGGTGCAGAGAGGGCGGGAGAGCGAGGTGTGAGTGGCGAGGGTCTGAATGCACGGCTGACATGAGTGAGGAAGAGGACAGTGATGGCTGCTGATGGAACCATGAGGGGGGAGCGCTGCTTTTGCGCGCTTAAAGCTCGCGTGAAACCGCTGCTGTGTTCGAAATCGCGACGACGCTTCAACGCCATCAAACCGGTGCTGCCGGAATTCGCAGTCTGAAGTCTCTCATTTTCTGACAGATAATGGGCTGGTGGAGCATTCTTCTGCTGGGGCTGCTGGGAGGCCACCACGCGGCGTCAGCTGCCGAAGCGGCTTCATCGGTGTGTGACAGGGCAGCCCTCGTCCCCGCCTTCGGCGACGATTCAGAGGCATTCGATATCTGCTGCTACTCAGGTCAGGTGCATAGTGCAGCACCTGCTCACATCCGTCTACTGGACATCCAACGCCTTTCTGCCCTCTGTGCTGTGTCCAGGAACGTTTCTGGTAAAAATGCTGTCAGAGCTGAATGGCGGCGACAAGAAGACTGTAGATCACGTAAGGAATGGATGGATGTGAGCCGCATCGCTCTCCCCTCTCTCTCTCTGAGACTCATTGATGCATTTCTCCCACTTACTGCGTGCAGGTGTACGAGAACCTGCAGCCCTACCTTGGTGGTGCTGCCGAGATTTCCAAGCTGCCAGACCCAGCGCAGCGCGCCGACCTCACCAACCTGCGCACGGAGGTGGGGGAGACCGATAAAGCGGCCCTTCAGGGGTACGACCAGCTGCTGGCGACTGGGCTGTGCTACGGCAAGCTGACGAACTGGATCCTCGACCCATCCAAGGGCCTGCAGAGCAAGGATGGCGTCCTCCTGGCCGTGCCGTCCTACCGTGGAAGGGAGAAGGAGGAGGTGATCGACCTGCTCATGCGGCTGTATCACTCGGACGACTACGATGAGATCGTGCATTCGTGCGCGGGCGTCCTGCTTGACAAACGATAGGCGGGCAAATCGGGGGCTTAGCTGGTGTGGTGTGGTGAGATTAGTAGGCGCGAGTGCCTTGTGTGTTTTTCGTGTTTGTACGTGGTATGGTTCGTCTGTATGTACATATATAGCTCGGCATGTCTGACGCTCCAAGAGCTCTGGTGCACAATTTAATTACTCGTCGCTCTCTCATGAACCGAGTTCGACGCGCCAGAATTGTCCCTTTCCACCGTGATGAAGGCGCGAAACTTGTCGTGCATCCAAACAGGTGTGCTGCAAAAGACAGAGAAGCCGCACTGGCAAAATGCGCCGCTCCTCCCGACTGCCCCGCACTCACACTCACACGCCTACTCACCCACAGACACCAGCAGACAGGCAGACAGGCAGTCGCAGGGAAACACGAATTCAACACCATCGCGCTAGTCAGTTAAACATACACCACAGATAGGTAAGACGGGCGCACCATTCTGGTCACCACAGCACAACACACACGCGAGCCGCCAGCACCCGCCCAGCCGCCCGCCCACCAGCTATGCATCTGATACGCATCTGATTCTCTTCTATATACAGGCAAAATCGCGCGTCGCGCGTACGGCAAAAACAACCACGCGCCCACCCACTCGTCTTGTCTTCCCCCCTCTCGTCTACATCACAGCTCGTGCTTGACCAAAGCACAGGAGCGCTCGTCGTACGCTTTGTCCTGCATCAGCGTGTCGAATATGGACATGGTCTGCTGGAACGCGTTGCTGTGGTACTTGGGAGCCGGAATCAGCGTCATCTGTCCGTTGACCTCCTTCTGCGGGATGGCGTCGAGGATGCGGTCGGTCAGCTCGACATGGCACACCTTGAGCGAGTCGTAAGTCTTGACGACCTAAAGTAGACCAGGCGTTAAAAAATAGTCTTGAGGAGTGAGCGTCTGCCTGAACGTTAATCCTATTACATCAGGCGGCACGGTGTTGCGCAGGTCCGTCAGACCCTTCTTCTGGTCCTTGTGCTCCAGCGCATTGAGGGCATCCGGACCCCTGCACGCAAATACGACAGCAACACAGGCCGGCATGCAGTGTGCGTGTTGGCGTGTATGGTGTGTCAGCGTACCCGAGGTAGGGCAGCAGGTTGGACTTGACATGCTCCACTGTCTTGGACTCGCCACTGTTGAGCTCAGACAGCATCTGCAAGCGACAAGGGAGAGAGGGGAGAGCGTGTGGTGGATCCGAGCACGTATCGTACTCCTGCCCGGCTGCATGCAAATCGCTCACCTTGACGAGGAATGTCCCGCCATAGCACCTGCACATGCATGCTATCTATCATGCAATGGCGTGTTGATGGCTGTGCTTACGTGATTGTAGTTTGCGGCGTGCCATCATAGTCCTTGCATATGTCTTGGGTCTGCTCCACACGACCGTGGCAGGTGCCGCAGAGGAACAAAGCGATGGCAACGATGCACGAAACACTTCTCGCCATTGTAGCAACTCACGACGTAGTAGTGGCACGTGGTTAATGCGGTGTTCCGGCGAGATCCTCAAACCCCAACCCTAGACCCACAAGCCCTGCTCTGTTTGGTTCTGCGATGTTTGGCTTTCCTGAGGTCGACATAGGTGTGGGACTAGGGTCCTGTGACGCCACGCGGACAGTGTTTGTGGCCCGCAACGGGGGATCAGGGGATCCGGTCAAGGTCAACATCGCCCACCACGCCAAACTGGGGGACCTGTTGGAGGCTGCCGGCAGGAAACTGGGAATTGGTGGGCTGCACACTGCGGGAAGAATATACGCGCAAAAGGAGAATGCATGAGAACCCTCATTTCGTGTCTTTCTATGATGGTGTGCATGTTCTATGTGTCAGCTCACCCGTCGCGTTGTTTTTATGAGAGTGGGGAGGAGGTCAAGGACATCGATAGCATCCTCGATGACGAGGTAAGCCGGGCGGCCCCTCAATCCTCTCCCCTGCGGACACACGAATGATTGTGTCCATTGATGGCCACGTCGGCGCGTCCGTCGGTCAGGTTCTGTTCATTTCTGAGGGCGGGGGGTTCCGAAAGAGCCTCAACAGAACCAACACGAGTAAGTTACCCTGGCTGAATATAACGGACGGACATGTACAAATTGGCTTCCTTTTCCGCTGGTTGGTCGGTCGCTTTGATTGCAGCGACAGAGGGCATCATGGCAGGGTACCTTCTGAAGGAGAAAATAGGGGAAGGGGGATTCGGCAAAGTCATGAAGGCAGTGCACATGGAAACTAGTGAGCATGGCACGCCACCGAGGCACGCAGGAAGACTGACTGATCAATCACCATACGGCATTGCCGGTTGCCGGTTGCCGGTTGCCGGTTGCCGGTTGCCGGCTGTCTCTGTCTCTCTCTCTCTCTGTGTGTGTGTGTGTGTGTGTGGCGCAGACCAGTTGGCTGCGGTCAAGTTCATTTCCAAGAAGTCCTTCAGAGAGATTGCCGATGCCGATAGGGTCTTCGTCGAGATCCAGGTCTGACCGACGCCAACTGAGCCATGTCTCTCTGTTTGCACAATCATGTGCTTGGCTGCGCTGTGTGGGTGCAGGCATTGCGTGATTTGTCTCACAAGCACGTCATCCAGATGTACGATGTGGTTGACCACCCGTCCTACATCTGCTTCATCATGGAGTTTGCCTCCAACGGCGAACTGAGGGAATACGTCGCCAACAGACAGCGGCTCACCGAAGACGGTCAGTCAGTCAGTCAGTCAGTGAGATGCAGACAGGGCCGGCTGCCGTGTGCGATTGGTGTATTGTGCGTCTTTTGTGTGTATAGAGGCGCGTCATTTCTTCCAGCAGATTGTCAAGGGCGTCCACTACTGCCACAGCAGAAACATCGTACACAGGTATACATACGGGTGACCGACGCGACCGGGAGACACACGCCCCAACCAAACACTTTCGTGTCATGCAGGGACCTGAAGCTCGAGAACATCCTCCTGGATGACGGCTTGAAATGCAAAATCGTCGACTTCGGCCTCTCGGTGAGGAGTGAGACATGGATCGTGTCTGCCGGCCTTTCTGTCTGTCATATCAACTGTTCGTTTGACTGTGTCGATGCATGCAGGATTTTGTTGCTCCATCTGAGAGGGTGGTGACAGAAGGCGGCACCGAGGCATACCTCGCACCTGAGGTCAGGGGGATGCACACGTCCAGGCAGCCACAAGTGGTCGATGGTGCGTATCGGTTGCTTGCAACTCAGGTGTATCACGGAAGCTCCGCAGATTCTGATCCCTTCAAAATCGACGTGTGGGCCCTCGGTGCGTCAGTGAGACATACGCAGACTCACTCATCCTCGCCGTATAAAAATTGGCTGGTTCAGGTGTGATTCTGTATGCGATGACCCACGGCAAACTGCCTTTCCACGCACCAGACCGAGTCACACTCGAGAAACTCGAAAGAGTGAGCGGAGAGGGAGAAACGGAAAGCGTTTGTTGCGAACCGGTTTGTTCATCGATGCAGGAGGGTTTGGACTTCAGGGGGGGCTGCAGTCAGGCGATGCAGGCGCTCATCCTGGCCATGCTCACTGCAGACCCCAAGAAGAGACCGTCCACTAACGACGTACGTCTGTCTGTCTGTCTCTACGCGTGGACGGATGCAAGGACACACGGTAGTGCCTCCATGCTGCGTGCATGCAGGTGATGATGGACCCCTGGCTGCGTCAACAGCTGCTCTACGACAGGAGGAGCGACACCCTGCCCTCCTCTCACTCCACACCCTTCCTCCCGTCCGTGGCGTCCACAGACACACATGCACCGGGCCCTTTGGCCGCCACGGTTGGCCCGTTCTCAGCTCTGTCGTCGCAGGACGAGCACGACAGGAGTGGGGAGCCGCCCTGCCAGCCCACCTCCCCCCAGTCTATGACGCACCGTCCACCGCGTCTGAGCGTCATAGACTCCGGTGCCCTCAGTGTGCCTGCCTCGGCCCTCGCCACGCCCCAGCACGCGCCGCTGAGCAAATTCTCGTGGACCAGCAGCAGGGACGAGCAGGAGGAAGATGGGCTCGCATCGGCCTTTGCTGCCAGCGCAGCGGCATCACCATGTGGCGGTATGCACTCCCAGGACGCCACTGGAAGGCGCTCAAAGCGGGAGAGCGCGATCGCGGGTGAAAGGAAACGGGTCACGATCGCGTCGGCTGGCGAGGACAGCCAGGACGCCTCGAAGCGGAGCGGCGCGTCGGATGCCCCCCCGTCACAGCTGCTGGCCATGGCTGAGTCGATCCTCAGAGACCGGTCGGCCAAGGAGGGGACACAACGGCAGCTGAGGCGCGAGAATGCCACTGTGGGGGCGAGAGAGAAGACCGTCGAGAGGCGGGCTCCGCAGTCGTCTGTGCGGCGGACGCCCACAGCTGCCAGTGCTACGGCTGCTGTAGCCGGTGGTGGAGCTGGTGCAGGTGGTGGGCGAGACACGGACAAGGAGGCGACCTTACCTCGCCCCGTCACCACACATAACTCTCGCAGTGCCTCCCCTGTTCCATCGCCAGCAGCTTCAACAGGCAAGGCGACCGATAAGACAGGCAGACACATTGGGGGCCGTTCCAACTCCCTCTGTCCGTCACCATCTGTGCTTGCGTTCAGGTCGAGCTGGCCGTCGTCTTCAGCAGGTTGGGTCGTCCATTGTGACATCATCGGGCGTGGCTTCCCCACCCACACCCAGCAGTCCGAAAATGTCGCCCCCCATGCACAGTAGCCACAGAGCAGCCACATCTCAGACACCGAGTAGCCACAGAGCGGCCAATGCAGCAATGGCTGCGGTGCTCGGAGGGGGGCAGGCCAGCACGACGACCTCGACAGTGGGCACGGGGACGGAACTGTATGCGACAAGCCGGAGAAGAGACAAAAGCCTGCCGACGTCCTCTCGTGCTTGATTCTCTCTCTCTGCATGGAATGAGAAAGGAGGGGACCTATTTGTAAGTCCGGGTCTCACTTGCGTACGTACAGGTGTGAGTCAAGGTCTAGGGGCAGGCGGGCAGGCAGGCAGGTAGGGACACTGAGGCTGCCGCGGTCACCTACACGCATCACGTGACGGCAATTCCTTACTTGTCTGTCCACTTACCTTCTTGCGTGGGTACACGTGTGTGTCTACGCGCTCGTGTGCATGCGCGATGAAGCACTTCACACTGATTGTTTGTGTGCTTCTGGGTGAAGCGTGTGTGTGTGCCTGGTGCGCTGAGTGCCACATTGTTTGTTTACTGACGTGAATGACGTCCGTGCTAGCGCATCAGAAGGACGGCAGGTGAAAACTATGCCGGGTGCAACTGAATGGAGTGTTCTCTCTCCCTCTTCGCTTGGACGTCATTCCTGTTCTCGTGAGAGAATGTCCGTGCGATTAACTAATGCATTCATGTCCAAGCTGTCTGTCCAAATACTCATCTATCTCGAAGTGTTTGAGCACCGATATCTCTCCCAGCCAGCCAGCCAGCCAGCCAGCCACAACTAACTGCCCGTCTGCTATGCAGCACAGTACGCACACGTCTCTCATCGGTCACTGCTGTCCCTAATCTGCTCCGCCTCCAAAAAGGCCGCCATGCTCTCGGCACTGAGGCGATGATAGATCCATTCACGCATCTGCTCAGCGCCGATCTTGTGCTGATAGAATGTCAGAGCAGGCTGATTCCAATCGAGCGCCTGCCAATCCAGCCTAGCACACCGTAGTCTTGCCGATAACTCTATCGCCGCCCGAAGCAACTGCGATGTCCACCATCCAACATAGCGCACACAGCAGGCAGGCAGCACAGAGAAAGAGCATTTACCTCTGCCTGTCCCTGTCCCTCTCTGTGTGCGTATGTCTTGCCATTTTGCCGATGCCGCTCTTCCGATGCTCCTCGTGTACATAAAGATCCTCCTGATCGATTGGCGCCACACACACACACATATTACAAGCACCCACCCATTGTGTATCCAAACGTGCGTGCACTGATTTAGATGCTTACGTACAAGGAAGAGGTACTCCCCGCGCCACGTGCTGAAGGCAGCGTGAAGCAAGGCAAAACCGGCAGGTGCAGAGCCAGAGTAGGCCAAGAAGCAATAAAACCTCGGCCGGTCGCCGAATCCCACATTGAGCAGATACTCCTGGTTGAACACATTGAGAAGCCAAGCAGGAAAACGGCACTCCATTCATTGCAGAACACACACGAGAGAGAGTGCGGTGCATGCTGTGCACACCGTTGTGTGAGCGCACCTCGCTTGTCTTGACCTGATCTGACATTTGTTCAAACGCCGCTAAGGCACGAATAAACGCCATGATATCCTTGACGTGCTCCCTTCTAGCCAGACAGAGCTGGACCTCACTGCCTTTGGTTGCCCAGCCTGACGATTCGACACAGATCTCCTCCATCGCACGCAGCACGTCGGAAGGCGCGAAGCTCGTCATGCGGGCGACAGAAGGGACAGAAGAAGCAGCACACTTGCAACAAATATCATTTAAAGGGGTGAGAGATGCCCTACCGTGAAACGGTTCGAGTGAGGCAAACGTCCGAAAAATTTTCAAAACAACGCAAAAAATACAATATCGAGGAGAAGTTTTAAAAGCCGCAAAAAAAGGGGGTCTGTGTGTGATGGACACGTCTGCCTGCTTGCCGCCCCTCTGTCCAGGCATACAGGCGAGACATGTCCACGGAGCATTCGATGCACATGTATTTGTCCTTGCTTGTCCACATGAGCTTCTCGTGTACATGTACGCGTCACCACATCAGCTACTTGCGTTGGGGGAGTATGCATGCGCGGGCGGGCGTGGGGGCGTCTCCCTCCCAATGCATGACGGCCCCTCGATGCGGACATCGTCTAAGTAAGAGGCATGTAATCTCTTTGCAATGCCTTCTCTGGTTCATCCTGACGATCTAACAGTTTGTGTGCTCATCGGGATCTCGGTCGCGCACTGCAGCAGCCCTGCTCTCCGCATCGGGCAGCACTTGACGACATCCGCCGAGTCGTGGGACGAGATACTGAGGCACGACACAGAGGTAGCTGTTTGCAACGATTCTCCAGTCGACCCACGGTGCGCGTGACTCTCCATCCAGATGGCACAGCCGATGACCGGATGTATCAGCAGACCTACGCTCAAGCGGGACAGGACGCCTGGTTTGCCGATCCGGAGGGAGCAATTGCCCTTGGCTGGTTGACGCGATATCCATGCGCGGTCATTCACAGGAATGAGACGGACCACACTGTGAGTTTTCTTCTGTACCATCTACGGTCTCAAGCCAACAAGATCCCGCTTGTGGCCCACGACGGCAGCGCCCAGGGCAAGGAAGAGATGATCAACGAACTCACTACGCTGCTGCGTCGTTCAGGGTGGGTGCTAGAGGCGTCTGATGCGTTGTCTTGGGTCTTCCGCAAGGCGGGCACCCCCTGCATCAACGATGAAGCGGTGATCCGTACGCTGCTGGATCTTAGCCAGGTGGACGAAGGGAAGGAAAGGCCAGCTGGCCTAACATACGAGGTCATCGCGTATGCATTTGTGAGTGCACGCAGCAAGAGGAGCCTCAAGACATCGAGATGAACCCGGCCTTCGACCGGAGCAGCAAGACCTCCTACGCCTACTTTCATATCTACCATGGTGGCAAGTTCAAGAACAAAGAGACACTCTTTGGTGTGGCGGGGTGCAAGTTTGTCGACAAGGATCAAAGCAATTGTGGCAGAAAGTGTGTATCATGACGGAAAGAGACATGTTTGCCTTCTGACTGGTTCGCGTACGGCGAGAGATACGAAAGAACACAGACCGCTGCAACTACCGTTATAGCCCTATTCAAAACTCACAGAACGTATCTCTTCCGAATGGCTGCCCTCAACAGCAAGCAGCGAAGCATCCATCCTCGGATGGCCCGTCGCGCAGCGCGAGATCGACGGCATGGAACGGGCGACGGACACGCAATTTTTAAAATCCGCCAGGCACTCCAGGCATACATGGATGTGATGGCCATGCAGTACATCATGAATGAATGGCAGACAGCAGGCAAACACACCAATCAATTACTCCATCTCAGTCCGTCCGTCAATTTTCTTAATTCTTTCCAAGTGTCTCGGTGCTGTCCCACCTACTGTATCTTTCACCCCAGAGCTCCTGCCACTGGGATGCCTCATTTCAGTATGTGTGTGCATCCATCATCGTCCGTGCATACCTTGAGGTAGGTCAGGCTGCTGTGCTATCCATCTTCAAGACACTTTTTATCTGATAGCTTAGCTTGTGCATTAGGCGTCAGTCAACTGGCGTCAGTCAACTGACGTCAGTCATGATATCGATCGATTAATTGATTTGTTGCATCCGTCTCTGTGTAGTGTAGGCCATCCATCCATCACACACCACTTAATTGCAGCCGACAGACAGACAGGCACAACACGCGCAGCCCAGCCCAAACATCGACTGACTGATGGACACCCACCCACCCACGAATACATACAGACAGACATGTCTCATCAATCGTCGCCGGCAGTCAACACAATTGAGTCAACACGCGCATTTGTTGGCCTTTTCCTTGGTGTCCTGCGGCGCCGCGTTGAGCTGGATGTCAACCACTGCACCACACACACCACACCATACCATACACGACAGCGATCCCATCCATTTGACCGACTGACTGACTTTGTGAGTCGCCCGTAGTCTGTTGGTTCTCCAGGCCAGGCAACGCTGACGCCTGCAGGCCAATCAATGTGGAGCCACAGACAGAGCTTGGTGTGATGTGATGCTCGCACCCTTCTCTCTATGTGTGTGTGTATGTGTGTGTCTATGCCTATCCCAATTCTTGGCACGCACCAGTTTCCTGAAGAGGGCTTTGATGTTGAAGCCTGCTTTGGCACTCGTCTCGATGAACATGATCTCGTTCTGACACCACACAACAACACAAACACGACAGACAGATGGTTAGACAAGCTGACGACCAATACAGTGTGCCTCTCTTTGTCTGTCTGTCTGTCTGTATGTCTGTCTGTCTGTCTGTCTATCTGTGTGGCTGACCTCCTTTGCTTTCTGCTCGCCCTCCTCAACTGACACTTGCCTGCACAGACGGACGACCCACAAGAGACAGACACGCGGCTGAGTTGAATGTGCTGCGCTTCCCTTCCGCCGCCCGCTCACCTACCTTCTGTCCGCGAGGTCCGTCTTGTTGCCGACCAGGGCGATGATCACATCACTGCCCCGTTCTGCACCAATCAGACAGAGAAAGGGAGGGAGAGTGCTTGTCTGTCTGTCTGTCTGTCTCTGTGAGTGCCCCTTGACGCACCTGCTCTCACGTCTTCAATCCATTTGGTCGTGTTGAGGAACGACGCACGGTCTGCACACACGATGATACACACATACATACATCCAGGTAACCAACCCATGGCTCTGAGGGTGGGGCCTTACTCGTGATGTCGTAGACGACCACGGCAGCAGACGAGTCCCGAATGTAACTGCGCAGTCGATCAAGCATACACACCACATAGAGGCGCTCACCCCCTCCCTCCCAAAGGGATGGTTGTTATCCATGCGTGTGTTTGTGCGGTCACTCAGACAAATGCCTCAATGTCAACATGAGAGAGACTTCTGACTCGTCATCTAGTAATGTGTGTCATCACCATGTCGCACCCACATGCACCCATTGACCCACCGACCCACCTGGGAATGAGACTGCGAAATCTCTCCTGGCCAGCTGATCGAACCATCCACAAGGACGCATGTGGTGTACTCTCGTGGCCACTTGTGCACGTTTCTTCGTAAGTATACTGGCTGGGCTCTTCTCTTCTGAAAGGCTCGCTGACGCACTCACTCACCGGTGTCCCACAGCTGTAGTCTCACTGTTCTGTCCTCCAAGTACATGGTCTTGCTCAGAAAATCTATGCCGATGGTCGCCTGCAGACACCACACGGACATAGCGGTAGACAGAGAGGCACCATACATACATAGGGCTGGCAGACAACAGACAGAGAGATATAGTGACCTGGTAGTTGTTGTCAAAGGTGTCATACATGAACCGGGTTATGATGGACGTCTTCCCAACCGCTTGCTGCAACAAATCATCCCACGACGACCTGTCTGCTGCGCCTGCATCCAGGTGCGTGCGCTGGCTGACCTACCTCTCCCAAGAAGACCAGCTTGTACTTATTCAGACCCGACACTGCAACACACGCCATACGACACACAGACCATATGAGTGTCCGGCCAAGCCAGCCGAATGTAGTGAGTGTATCTCACCATTCCCGCGCCCTTCAGGCAGGATCACACATGGAATCACATGCGCAGAGATGAGAGAAAAAGAAGAGCGATGCGATGCAGCATGTTTGTGATCCCTGACGTCCACCAACCTGCTCCCTCAGCCATGGTGACGGCAGCGACAAGCGGTCCCGCTCAGGGTCTCCGCCCACTGGGTTTCAGGCCTGCGATGGCAGATGGCTCCCTGCCCGCGGCGGGCAGGCGCCTGTCAGTGGTGCACACAAGACAAGACCATCACCCGGGACCACACATGGCAACGGATTCCCTTCTTACACTTCGTCAATTCTTGTTCTCTTCCTCTGGGCTCAACGAATTTCCGCTTGTCCTGCTTGTCATTCTTCCCTCACTGCTTCTTTCCTCCTCCCATTCCAAGCTCGCAGCTGCTCGGAAGCTTGCAGTGAAAACCAGAGGAAGTTTAGGCAACAAAGAGACCGACCTGCAGTAGGAAACGTCCATCGACAGTTCGCCGCAACCTTCCACCCCCATACATGGCAAAGCGATCATCGGATCTGATCAAGGCGGCCTTTCTAAGCATCTTCTCTCTCGCGTCAGCTTTCCGGATCCTGCCTCATCCTGCAAGAACGAGGGCACCACTGGACAGGCGGTGGCATGCGATGGCGATGAGTGCGCTGCCCATGTCTGATGACGCCTTGCACCTCGACCTCTTTGAGCGCACCTGGCAATCGTTGGACTGGCGTGTCGTCATGGCGAGCCTGGCCGAGGCCGCCTCCACTTCGCCCGGCAGACGGCTGGCTCGTAGCGCGTCCTTTGCAGGATCTCACGACGAGTGCCTGGTTCTATACGAGCAGGTCGGGGATGTACGGCGGCTATCGGAGCAGCTTCCCTTCGCCACCTCCCTTGATATAGGTACATGCACATGCAGGTCCACAGCATTGACATCATGGACGCTTTTTCGTGCTGTGCAGAGCATCTGGTGAATGTGAGTGACGAGGGAAGGGCGCGTTCATCTTTCAGCCTGCCTGATCTCTATCGGATTGGCACAGCCCTGGACGATGTGACGCATCTGAAGGGCTGGTTGAGCGCCGCGCATGACCGCTTGGTTGCCGCGGCCAAGAGAGAGAGTGACAGGGGCATCGGCTCGCTGCTGGAGTTAATGGAGCCCGTGCAGCTTGACAGCGAGCTGACAGATCTGTTCAATGGAGCCTTTGAGGGTGAAAAGCACATACAGTACTTCACCGTATGAGGATCATCCATTGTTCGATTGTCCCCCTCTGTTTCTTTCGCCAGGGAGTGAGGACAGTCCCGTGCTATCTGGCAACAGGTTTCCCGAGCTGCGCCGTCTGCGCGAATCAATCGCCCGGCTGGAGATGTCCTTGCAGGTGACAGATCTCGTCGATGCACTTCTGAGCTCTTCACAGGAGGGCCGTGTGATTGTGTCTGCAGGCGCGCATCGAACAGATTGCCCGGCGGCCGGAGTTGCAGCCGAAGCTTGCCGACGGCTCCGGGGGCAAATGGAGCCGAACAGATACTGGCCGCTTCGTGATTGCCGTCCAGCGACGCTACAGGAAAGGACTGGGGATCTCCCATGACTTCTCCGGGAGCGGCAAGACAGTCTACCTCGAGCCCGCAGAGCTCGTGGAGCCCACCAATGAGCTGATGGAGGCACGAATGTCTCTGCGCAGCGAGGGGGCCCGGATTTGCTCAGATATGTCGTGGATGGTCACAAGACATGCCGTCGCCATCGCCAATGCAGTCGAGTGTGCTGGGAGGGTGGACCTTGCTCAGGCAAGGTATCTGCTGGGAGAGAAGATCGGCGGCACCATACCAACTGTCGGCACTGAGGGGAAGATCCACATCGATCAGTCCAGGCACCCAGTCCTGGCTCTGCGCGGCGTCGAACCCACAGCCAATGATATCTCGCTCGGCTTCGACTATGATGCTCTTGTGCTCACGGGGCCGAATGCGGGAGGGAAGACGGTCGTCCTCAAGACTCTGGGCCTGTTTGCGCTGTTTGTGCGGTATGGCCTTCCCGTGCCGGCAATGGATGGAGCACGGGTGGATTGGTTCAACCCCATCCTGGCTGACATTGGTACGCTCACATTCACGCACAACGTTGCGCACAGAGGCAGGCACATCACGAGATGACATTGTGATGTACGTATCATCTTCGCGTGTGTGCATTCCAATGGCATGCAGGCGACCTTCAGACAGTCACCGGAGACGTCAGCACCTTCTCGGGCCACCTGCTCGTCTCTAAGGTGATGACGAGCAAGCAGGATCAATAATGTCAGTCGCACATCCCTGTCTGCATATGCTCGCTTGTACAGGCTGTGCTTGAGCGTGCGGGTCGTGGTGCGCTGGTGCTGATGGACGAGATGGGGACGGGCACAGACCCTTCCCAGGGAGCCGCACTCGCGCAGGCGCTGCTCGAGACCCTGGTCGACAGCGGCTGCAAAGTCGCCCTCACCACTCACTTCTCTCAGGCAAGCGCACCATATATACACAAGACCCACCGATGACATACGTCATTCCTAGTACGCCGTTGCTCTCTGTGTGCCCCCCTTCGCCTCATTCGATCGATCAGCTCAAGGAGCTCGCAGCGAGTGATCGCCGGTTTCGCATTGGTGCGATGGAGTGGATGCAGGGGCGGCCCACCTACCGCCTCAAGCTGGGCATGGTTGGCGAGTCGTTGGCACTGGACGTCGCCGAGCGGCTGCGGCTGCCGAGCAGTGTGCTCGATCGTGCGCGGTTGCTCCTCGATGAGGACACGCGGCGGCTGACTGAACTGGTCAAGGAGCTGGAGCACGAAAAAGAGAGTGTGAGGTCGCTCAAGCAGGAGCTTAAGAGGGAGACCAAGAGGACGGAAGCGCTGCAGAGGGAGCTGGAGGTCGCCAAGGAACAAGTGGAGCAATCGAAAGAGGAGGTCAGGAGACGGATATCCATAAATGCATACGCCAGCGATCTAAGTGATGTATTGTGAATGTACCGACCCGTGGGTGCATATCGTGCATGTGTGCAGGTGTTGTTCGAGACGGCCAAGATCCGACTCGCTACTCTGGAGTCCGAGGAGGGCGAGCTGCGATCCCTTGTGTCGCGGCTGAAGGAGGAGGAGGACCTCAAGCTTGCCGAGGCTGCTCTGCGCGAGGCGGAACGGCTAAAGCTGATCGCCAAGGAGAAAGTGGACAAGGGCAGGAAACTGCCAACCGGATGGGTGAAGGCGGCAAAGGTGGACAAGGGCGATGAGGTGTATGTGCTCAAAGGCCCGCTAGCCGGCAATCGCGGCAAGGCAGTCAAGAGGGGGGGGCGCGGCGTGGTGACAGTGCGTGTGAATAAGGGCGGGGGGCGGGATGTCAATGTGGAGATGCCTCCGGACTACCTCGCCGTGAGGCGGACGGCCGCCAGTGGCGGCAAGGGCGGGGAAAAGGGGGCGAGGGGAGGCGCGAGTGCTCTGGATAAGCGAGTGCTGGAGATAGAGAGGAAGAAGGCACTGCTCTTCGGAGGGAACAAGAGATAGCTAGTCTCCATGCATCTTATACCGACGCTCTTTGTCCATCTCTTTCTGCCTACCACTATCACAAGGCAGACTTCCTGTCCTGCTCAAACTTTCGGTGGAGCTCCTTGCGCCTCACGGGGTGTGGCCGGTCAAATCTGCAGCGCCCCTCATCTCTCGTATGTCGTCGGCATTCTGCCTGTGTCGGGACCTGATTCCCCCCTCGTGCCCACTACGCCGGTGCGGGCGACCACCTCCACTTTGTGCTGCAGACAATACACATGGACACATGCACACATAACACACATGGGACACATGCACACATGGACGTCGATGGCAGGAAACCGACTTTTTATCATTGAGACACGAGAGAACGGCCACTGAATGAAAGATTGAACGAGTGCTTTATTCTTTGGACATCTTTGCATGCTGGCGAAAAATTGCGATCCTGTCCGAAGCCGGCCTCCAACGCCTCCGAGTCTGTACGCACACTGTACCTCTCCCCCTCAGACATTGTTCGTCATTCCGTCCACCATGACAATCCGACATAGTACGTGTCTGTTGATTCTCGGCGTCGGCACTCTGCTTCTCCTGGCGGTGAGAGGTGAGGTCGCGTTTGACTTCGAACAAAATGGGGCGGACTGGTTCACCCTTGATGACATCCCGAACAACCAGTGCGGCGCCACACTCAGATCGGTACGCACAGTGCCAAATATGTATGTGTGGGCATGGCAGCCGACACAAACAAACGTTGCTCACCTGTCTGTCTGTGTGTGCGTGTGTCTATGGCTTACATACGCATCTGCGTAGAGCCCTATCGACATCAGGAAGGACGAGGTGAAGAAGGGGGCGTCGGTGGTCAGCTTCTTTTACCCGCCACTGGAGGAGGAAATCACCATCTTCTGGTCAGCCTGCTGCCCTCTCGTTGTATACACGAAAATGCACTTTGTGTGTCTGTGTGTGTGCACAGGAACGATATATTCGTGGACGGAGAGCTGAGGGATCCGGACGGCACAGAGGACTTTGGGTATCTCCAGTACCAATCAAAGAAATTCGTCGCCGTGTCGTAAGCAAGCCAAGCCAGAACGCACACCTGCCTGCCTGCCTGCCTTCCTGCCTTGATTGTGCCCTGCTCCTTGTCCAGCTTTCACTTCCACTCACGGTCGGAACACACGTTCGACGGCAAACAGTTCCCCCTGGAGATGCACATTGTGCACGTGCGAACCGACAATGATCAAACCCTGCGTGAGTGGCCCACAGAATGACTGCTTTACTGCCTTACTGCTGGTCTGTCTGTCTGTGTGTCGACTGACTGACAGCTGAGTTTGCGGTTCTCGGTTTTCTGTTCGCGGAAGGCCCAAAGACGAATACGTTCCTTCGGTCTCTCGGTAAGCACATTCACGTGCGGCTGCGGAACGATTTTCATAGAATGTGTGCACACGCGGGTGTCATTCGGTGCACATATATGCAGAAAACCCAGATGGCAGGCCCAGGATCCCTTCAGTCGATGCGCCAGACGTCATGTATACAGTCGACGCAGACCTCTCCGAGCTCGGCCAGTTCGCAGCGGATTCCAAGATCTTCCACTACCCTGGTTCGCTCACAACGCCCCCCTGCACGCAGGCAAGCGACTATCACAGGGGAATTCGCCTCTTAATCGGTGGAGCTTGCGTCTTTCTTGCCCTGCTTGTCAGGCTGTGAATTGGTTTGTGGTTGCGGAGCCCTTGCTGGCAAAGGAAGAGCAGCTCGACTTGTGGGTGAATGCCAACCTCAACGGAAACAGCTTTAGACTCACGCAAAACCCCGAAGTCATCGACGGACAGGTGAACGATTCACAGGGCACGTTGAGGAACGGCTCGCATGTTGCGCTGTGCGGTGGTGTGCCTGTTCAGACGACGCAGAGGAACGAGCTGGTGGACAGGTTTGGGGTCCTGAAAATCAATGCCGACTTTGTGCCGTCGCTGTTACCGGTTGAGGCAGGAGTGGTCCCAGACAGTCCCGTGTTCCCTGACGAGATGCGAGATGCAGTCATGATGGCATTAGCAAGAGCTGAGAAAAGGGCAAGCTTGTTCGGCCACTTGCAGACAGCAGAGAGAGAGCGACATGGCCCAGCAGAGGGAGAGAGCGACATGTGGCTCTCTGACATCCTCAATTCTCTGAAGGCAAAGCTGGATCAAAGACACACACAAGTGATGGGAGGGAGCCCGTACGGACTGAACTGACACAGAGGGAGGGAGGGAGGCAGGGAGGGAGGGAGGGACGGACGGAGCGAGGGAGCGTGGTGTTTGCTGAGTGGGTGGGTGCCGGGGTAGCCGGCTAGTGGCCTGGCTGAGTGCGTTGGGTGCCGGGGTAGCCAGCATACATGGCTTGGCTTTCGTATGTTCACACGTTTGTGCCCTTTCATGCTGTGGTGCTTGCACGTGTTCCTGTTTCATGCACGTAGCTAAGTGCATCCGTGGCTGCCGGAGTTTCTGTTCAGGCTGGGTCGATTCCGACTCTCGTCTTACATTCATACAGACATGCAGGCATACAAACATATAAACGTGTATATTCATTCATACGCTGATCTGGCGCTGTTTTTTGGCAGCTGCCGAAGCAACCCTGCGTACGGTGCATGCATGGGGTGTGTGGTTTGTGTGGTTTGTGTGGTGAATCCCTTTGTTTTCCATTTTGTGGGTATCTCTGTACGACCTTTGCACTTTGCCTGCCAGATATCCATATTCCTTTGCTCTTGTGTGTCTCGTGTTGACACGTTCAGTGCGGGAGAGGTGTGGAAAGGGTGTGATTGGCGTGGCTGTGTCGGTCAGGGCTGCTGGGCTGGAGGGTGGTGTGTGTGGCGGACGCCTGTATTGGTGTGTACTTGTGGGGTGGATGGGATGGACCGCAAGCAAAGAGATCGATCGTAGTCCCGGATGATGTAGCCAGTGCCGGATGATGTAGCCTCTGTCTCTTCCTCCTGATGTGCGACAGAGGGTGCTTCATCGTCAAACCAATTGGAGTTGCCTGAATTTTTGTCTTGCTAGTCTCTATGTGCATCTCTAAGGCCTCGAAAACGAGGCTTCGAGCAGCAAAAGCAGAGTTGGTTCCTGCCTGAAGTAGTGGCGGCAGGTGTACGCACCTTAAGGGTCACGTGTACGTCACCTGTAGGCTCGTCCAGCGTGTCCTGTGCTTTGTTCCGCGCTATATATAGGGCTTATGACAGTTGTTGGGCCCTATAGATATCAGCATGCACCCTTGACTATGCTGATGGAAGGAGCCTTGTGATGGAAGGTTTGTGTGTGTGCTTAAGGTCTACATGCACACAATGACTTGCGTATGATGTCTCCCATGACACTACCTCAGTCGAAGCTGGTTGTTGGGTTATGTTGTTGTGTGTGTGTGTGAGTGTGTGTGTGAGTGAGTGTGTGTGTGTGTGGTGTTGTGGTGAAACGGCGTGTGTCTGCTTTTGCGTCCTACATCCGAGTTTGCTATGTGTCGTTTTTCTCAATATGCATGTCATCGAAAACATCCGCCCAAAAAGTCAGCTGTGGACACACGTGTGTGGGTGAATGACTAACTCACTACTCAGCATACCTATCTGGTTGGCAGATGTAAGGTTGTCCTTTGATGGCATGCAATTTTGAGTGCGCGTGTGTCTCCCTCCGTATGGTCGGCTGCCTGGCTGGCTGAGTGTGTGTGGTCAGCAGTCATGTGACGATGTGTGGCGTGTGTCTACATAAAGGGGGGCAGCGAAGGGGACGCAAAGGCGCCCTTCTCTGCACGTCTTGTGCGCTTTGTGCGCGTTTCATACAGTTTCAAGTGAATGGACAGTCGAGCAGTATATGCCACACCATGTGCCTCGCAGACAGAGACTCCAAGGGGGAAAGATGAAGAGACACCGATCGACAAGAAACGTGATTCCTCACTGTGTGGATGGATGAATGGATATCGCAAAATTGCTGGTGTTTGGCATCGACTTCCGCGCCCCTAAACGATTACGGGATGGTACAGCCGTCAGCTTCACGGCCAGCACTCACGATCACGCACACATCGCAAGGGAGGAAAACATAGGAGCAGACTCTTCATTGGCGACTGTGTCCGTACAAATGCATGGATGGGATAAGTGGCTGGCTGCATGAATGGACTAAGTCCTTCCCTCGTCAAAACTGCCGCAGACTACAACCACGTGTGCATTGACGTGTCTGCCTGTCCATCCATCCGTCCATATGTGTGAATGGTCTACATGAAAGCCTGTACAACCATTTGGCCATGAAATGTGTGAGCGTGTACAATGAAAAAGAGCGAAGAAGCCAAACGTATAATGAAACGCACGAAGGCAGCAGACAGTTCACGGCAGTGTTTAATGCCTCATGTGAGAGAGTGAGAGAGAGCGGGAGAGACGCGTAAGCAGGAAGGCAGGCAGGCTCTCTAGGTACTCAGTACATAAAAACACTCGCATCGCATTTAATGGCTTACAAAAGCATTCCATCTGGCTGGGCAAGATCAATACCGATTATAGATAGCCTCGTATTCACGCTCCTCAATCCCTAGTAGCTCATGACAGGGACAGACACACACACAAATTGCACTCACAGGTACGTACGAAGGTAGGAAGGCAGAGGCAGCACTCTTCAGCTGTCCCTCATGCGCTATCCCTTTGAAATGCCAAAAGGAGGCCTTGCAATGGGCCACATTAGATCGTGAACACTGGAAAAATGTAAAGCGGAGGCGCTATTTACCGCCTCCTGTCTGGCCCTGCGAATCGTGTCACAGCCGCCCGTGTGTCATCGCCGAGGACGAATGATCCCTCCAGCTTAACAACGTCGTCAGCCGCCTCAAACAGACTGAACCCTGGGCCATTCGTCTGCCGATATATTTGTACACATCGAGAGCATCACATAAGCAAGCACCATAGACAGATGCAAAGAGCGCTGTATGTATGTATGTATGCATGCAATCTTCGTCGACCGACTCGCCTACCAGTATTGTTGCCACTGCGTCCACAGTGCCCGCCCGCAACTCGTCGACGAGTTCAGTGATGGGAATCTCGACGAGTGTCACCTCCAGGCCCAGCTCCTGTGTGACCGCGACGAAGTCGTCGATAAAGAAACACCCGGGGCAGACGCCAACACTCTTGCTGCAGCCACAACAAATCCAGCCAAGCGTTACTTACATATACAATGCGCCCTCACTCTCCCCACCCGTCTAGAGAAGAGGGGTCCTCCGTCACGTCAACTGTCGCCAATTCAGAGTCTTCCTCGACCCACACACCGACCTCGTTAACGAAGCTGCACACACATACACGGACCGACTTATTCAGTGAGCTGACCGACTCATTCAAAGAGCGTGTATACTTGACGATGGCGCAGCTCGTATAATCTACCGACTGCGAACGTTCCTCAGTAACCTGATGAGAGAACAAGGCGACGAGCATCAAAGTCGTACGCTTCCACCCACTCTGACGTACAGAGAAGAAGGTAATGGCATCAACAGTCTCGTCATTCAAAGCCTCTCTAAACTGGAGGAAGAAATCTTCTGTGTTGTCAATAATCGTGTAATTGGCCTTGATGTCTACGCCATACTCCTAACGGCAAAACAAGCGAGGACCAGAGATGAGGCAACTTGGCCGATATACTTAAAGCGTCGTATGCTGCATGTACCCTTGATAGCTCGGGCAGAATCAGCTCATTGACGGCAACATAGTAAGCACCTACACTCCCCGGCTCGGTGGGATCGCTAATGATTGACAGGCCAATCTCGAGAATGCCTTCGTCCAGCACCTGCAAGACGCGGAGCCCTCGCATTGACTGACTGGTCCCGTTCTCCTGCCTACCTTCTCAAAGGTTCCCTCGGCGTCTTCTTTGGCAGGGTAGGAAGCTTCGCAGTCGGGGAAATCAAAGGAGGCCAAAGGGAAGGTAGCATTCAACACGGACAAATGCTCATCCGACTCGCGGACCTGAAGCAGACAATGAAACATTTGCAATTGTTTCGGTTATGGATGTGGACCACCTACGTTCTTAATGGCAGTGCTGAGGGCTGCGTTAAGCTGGACGTCTCCATCGTCACCCGTCACGTAGGGGTTTGCTGGCTCCTTGATCCTCAGGAACTCCAGCAGGTCATCGAGGAGCTCCTCTAGGTCTGCCTTGCTGACCTCCAGCTGCTTCTCACCCAGCTCCTCGGGGGCGGCCGCCGCCAACCACAACGAAAGAAGGAGGCCGCCGAGGAGAGAGAATACCGAGGGAACCGAGGGGCGTGACATAAGGTTCCTGTTTGGAGTAGTTTCGGGGCCGCCCGTGTGCGAAGTGCCTCATGCGCCGTTGGGATGGCCAGATTTTCGATGCCAGCCAAATTGACTGACGCTGAGCGCAGTGATGACGTCACGGTGACGATGCTGGACGAGAAGAAGATTCGTCGAAGGATAAAGGGATGGACAGATAGAAAGGTACCCAGACAGAGATACACAGACCAGCTCCTTTGTTCAGGGTGTGCAGATGCACTCTGCCACATTTTCGTTTCCCGCTTCTGAGTTTTCCCGCTTCTGAGTTTTGTAAAAGACACAACAAATTAAAACGAGACAGAGGACACGAGCTGAGTGAACTTGCCGACGACGACGAGAATCGCGACATCAGAGCTCCCGCCCGCCCCCCACCCTCACATCCCTCACATCCATCACAACCGTCACCGGCCTCTCTACCGGCCAAGGGCGCCACTGGCAGGTGCCGTCACTCGAGAGGGTGCACATCAAGAGGCCGAGAAGCTGGGGCATTTCGGGAGGGTGGGTGGAGCAGGAAACGTTGGGGGGGCTGGTGGCGTCGTCGCGGTGCCTGAAGCAGCTTCAGGTGGAATGCACTGCTGAGGCTATGGCTGAGTCGCTGAGGTGCATCCCTGTGGCAGCTGCTGGCCAGCCGGGCCACCTGGTGCAACTCGAGGAGATCGGGACCCTCAGCGTGTTGAGTGCCAGCGCTGAGAGTTTAAAGCGCCTTCAGGTGTGCGACGAGTCACACAAGACACACAAGATCAGAGAGAGTGGGCGCGAGCTTGCTGCATGTGAGTTTTGTCTCTGTGCACGCCGTCCTTGTCGACCGTGGCTGCCGCTCCAGCAAGAGGCTCTGCGTCAAGTTCGAGGACTCCGACATCGACAGCAGCCTCTTCGCGCCCTGTCGACCATTGAGGCTTTCACCCGCACCGTGTGTGTGAGGCCTGACATCCCCGTCGACATCAACGTCAGCTGCTACTTCGACCTTGGCCTTCTGTGTGAGGTCCCCACCCGCCCCGCCCCCTCATTCTTCGTGCAGAAGCACATCCAGCAGCTGGCCGCCAGAGCCCTCAGGGCGTCCTTTAGCCTTCGTCCCCGCCATCTGCCCAGCCCTCTGGACACACCCAGCACCGCTGCCAGCGTTCTCGCGGAATGTGGTGATCACGGGGCCGCACGATTGGGGACCTGACGCTGATGCCGAGGAGCCCGACCCAGTTGTGCTGGACAGCATGCCCGAGAACGCATTCCCCGCCGCGTCGTCACTATTCCTTTATACCTGCAAGGGGCACGTGATTGCGCGCAGGCTGCTGACCAAGATGCCCGTCGTGAGGAGAATCCAGCTGTTTTGTAGACACAACTCGACAGAGGAGCAAACGGTGGGTGTGCTGCAGACGGTGGGCGGGGAGGGGCAGCTGGAGTATTTCGATGTCAGAACCCTGACGGGTGTGGGTGAGGGGGGGCTTGGGTGGGGGGACATAGCGGACAAGCTGCCGACCATCTCAGCGCTGTTGATTATCGTACAAGGTGACCAAGTGACCAACAATTAATCGCCTCCATACCTGCCGACTGACCACTCTGATGTCGGCTGCCATCTGTCTGTGTGTGTGCAGTGCCTGAGGCTTTACGCGGTAGCGATGCCGCCGGCGAGTTCGGCATTGCCTGCGTCAAGTCGCTGCTCAAGATCCGAGGCATCAACCGACTTCACTTCGGGCTGGACCAAGCTGGAGGATATAGTTTGAAGCGGCTGGTGGAGGAGCGGACTAATGGCGACACCAATCGATGGGCTTGAGGGGCGGTATTGCATCGAGTGGGGCTGGGGGGAAGACTCGGATTTCCTCAATCTCGAACGGCTTGACGCCTAGGAGACGACGACATAAGCGACACCTGGATAGCAGAGCACCGGCCAGCGTGAGGGAGGGGGAGGTGGGAGCTGGCGGGCCGGCTGCTGACTTGTAGCTCATTCGTTTCGTTTCATTGTGGCCGCTGGCAGTATGTACCGGTCGCTGCTTTTCGCTTGAGAGACACTGCCCGCCAGCGGCTAGAGGCGCTGTGGGCTGAGGGTGGTCACGGTTTGTATACATGTGCGTCGGTCACGTTTGTGTGTGTTCTCTCCATGCATCCATCCATTCACTCATTCCACTATCGTTAGTTGGCTGCGTAATATACACTTCCTCACTGCTGGGTGATGGCGTTGCATTCTTGAGTGTTGGCTGGTGTGTGACGAGAGGGACAGGGAGGGACAAGGAGGGAGGGAGGGGAGATGCCCGCCTGCATGGACGCATATGGGTGAAATCAATCGCGTTGTCGTGTCGAAGCCACAGCGCTTTTTGCATGAGCATTTATACATGCGATGCATACTGGGCGTCCTCTTCTCTCTTCTCTGTCTGTCAGGTCGGCCGCCCGTGGGTGTGTTGGCGCGCGGCCACCTCACGAGGTGGGTGCCGCTTGAAACCCTCGCGTAACGCCATTCAAAATAAAAAGAGCTCCTTTGAGCCATCCAATCGGCAGACGACGTCTGTTTGGTGAACAAGTGAGCGATGACTGAGTCGGCATCGAAGCGACAGACTCTGAGGCGGGCTGAGGGAGAGGATGACTCGGATGACGGACACCAGGAGGCCGTAATGGACTCCGACGGCCAGCAGCAGCAGCAGCAGCAGGCCACGGCATCGCACACCACTCACAGCATAGATTTGGAGGCCTTCGCTCTTCGCTTCGGCCAAATCGTAAGATGCAGCCACCAAGACCACTGGCAAACACACACATCCTCATCGTTTCCTCTCTCTGTGTCTGTGTGGTGTGTGTTGACACTCAGCCGGTTGTCGTCGCCTACGTCTTTTCGTTCGTGTCACTTCATTTGGTGGCGGCGCTGCCCCAGCGGCTGTGGCGCCACGTCGGCTCCCAGATCACCCGGCTGGTCATGGACACCTACGACACGGCCGAGCGGCGCTTCTGGTGCGGCCTGTCATTCGCCGAAGCCTTCGAGTGGGGCCGGCGGCTCACACCGCTCAACTCAATTGTCGTCAAGTATCCCTATGCCCTCCGCATCCCCAGTGAAACTCCTGGCCACCGCATCCCTCATCGGCGGGGGCGACACGATGATGACCGCCACTCTCTGTCGCCGGTGAACAAGAAGATCTTCACGGCATTGGTGGAGGGCCACAGCGAGGGGCGGAGAGCCGCAGCGGCCACAGCAGCCGGGCAGCAGGCGCCAACCACCTTGGAGTCCATCGACATAAGCGAGGGCCAATCGGCCATAGTCGTCGACGAGGACGAGGGTCGCGACATAGGAGCTGGACAGCTGGCGACGGTCAACCCGCCCCTCAACCCGCCCCTCAACCCGCCCCTGACCCTCACATCGCGCAAGGGCATTACCACCAGCGGATATGGGCTCTCCTGTCCCGGCCGCGGGCGCCACTGGCAGCTGCCGTCGCTTGAGAGAGTCCAGGTGCGAGAAATGGTGGATTACGGTGAGGTGTTGGGGGACCTGGTGGCCACGTCACGGCGCCTCAAGGAGCTGCAGGTGGAATGCACTGCCGCGAAGCTGGCTGGGTCGCTGCGGCGCATCCCCACGGCAGCGGCCGGCGGGCCGGGCCCGCTGTCACAGCTCGAGGACATCGGAACCCTCATCGTGAGAGCTGGCGCCGGGGGTCTGGAGGGCCTGCAGGTGAGCAGCGAACCACACAAGATAAACTAGATCAGACAGAGTGGGGGAAGGCTTGCTTGTGATGTGCGTGTCTGTGTGCAGAGGGTTCTTGTCGACCGTGGCTGCCGCTCCATCAAGAAGCTCAGCATCAAGTTCAAGGGCTCCGACATCGACAGCAGCATCTTCGAGACCCTCTCGGCCATCGAGACCTTCACCCGCACCGTCTGTGAGAGGCCTGACATCCCCGTTGACATCGACGAGGCCGACGAGCGCTTCGACCTCGACATCCTGTGTGAGGTCCCCACCCGCCCCGCCCCCTCATTCTTCGTGCAGAAGCACATCCAGCAGCTGGCCGCCAAAGCCCTCGAAGTGTTCTTCGACACCCTTCCCAACCACCTCACCGCCCCTCACGACACGCCCAGCCCCGCTGCCATCGTCCTCACATCATCCCTGACATTCCCCAAGGCGACGAGGGTGGAGGTGGTGGACCAGGATGATGATGATGATGATGATTGGGAGCCTGACGATGACGCCGAACAGCCCGACCCACTTGTGCTGGACAGCATGCCCCACAACGCATTCCCCGCCGCATGGGCGCTGACCGTCCACAGCCGCAAGGGGTACGCCATTGGCCGCAGGCTGGTGACCAAGATGCCAGCAGTCAAGAGCATTCTTCTCTTCGACCCGACAGAGGAGCAAGCAGTGGGGGTGCTGCAGGCGGTGGGCGGGAAGGGGCAGCTGGAGTATTTCGATGTCAGAACCACCCTGACGGGTGTGGGTGAGGGCGGGCTGACGTGGGGGGACATGGCGGATCAGCTGCCCACCATCAAAGAGCTGCGTGTTCGTGTAGAGGGTGAGCTGCAAGCAATCGCCTCAATCAGCTCTCCCTCCTGCCTACTTGTGTGTGCAGTGCCTGAGGATTTGGGTGATGGCGATGCCGCTGGCGAGTTCGGCATTGCCTGCGTCAAGTCGCTGCTCAAGATCCAAGGCATCGAGGAGCTCATTTTGCAGCCGGGGCCCAACGAGGCCTTCAAGCGGCTGGTGGAGGAGCGGACTGATGGCGACAGAATCGAGGGGCTGGAGGGGCGGTATGACATCAGCTGGACGGATGATGAGGAAGATGAGGAAGATGAGGAAGGTGCGCTCATTCTCATACCACTCGACGCTGCCGGCCTGGCTGGATGAGTGTGCCGTTTTTGGGTGGGTGGGTGGGTGGGTGGGTGAGTGGGTGAATGGACTGACTCGCTGCCTCTATCTCTCTGCGTGCCTGTGTGCGTGCCTGTGTGCGTGCCTGTGTGCCTGTGTGTGTGTGAGCTGCCTGGCGGGATGGCTGGATGTGTGCGTCTGTGCGCGGCTGGCTGGCTGGCTGGCTGGATGGATGGAGTGGGTGGGTGGGAGGAAGGGCACTCGCAGCCTCTCTTTATCTCACTGTATGCCTGTGTGTGTGGGGGGGGCAGTCATCCTGACTGGCGGGATGGATGAAGTGGGAAAGGTGGGAGGGTGGGGATGACAGGAGGCAATATGACACTATCTTGTCTGCATGGATGTGCCGTTTTTGAGTGACTGGGTGGGAGGACGGTGTATGTGCTGCCATGCGGCTGGCTGGATGGATGAGTCGGTTGGGTGGATGTCTCTCTGACTCACTGGTGGGGACATGCAGTGGGGAGGGAAGGGTGTGCCTGTCGCAGAACAGCCCATACATACAAGGAGGCTATATGGCGAGGATGGTGTAGGTGGGTCGCGTCAAAGAGACGTGTGGCCGAGCAACAGAGTAAGGTGTAGGTGTAAACCGCAAAGGTACAGTGTACGTAGATAGGAATTCGCAAAGTGACTCTCTAGTGTTGTGTTATGGCTGCATGAGCTGGATGCGTGTACCGTTTTTGGTGGGTGGGTGAATGGACTGACTCGCTGCCTCTCTGCGTGCCTCTCTGTATGCCTGCGTGTGTGGGCTGCCTCCTGGGATGGATCGTTGCGAGTGCCGTTTTGGGGTGTGTGTGGGGGAAGGCACCATGCAGCTGCCGCACCCTCTCTTTATACCCGTGTTCGCGCGGCTGCCTGGCTGGCTGGATGGATGGATCCATGTGCCGTGTGTCCCATTGATTTATTTTCTTGAATGTCCTGCTATCGATCATATCGGCAAACCTATGGCGGGCCAGTGTTGGACAGACACGACGTCTCAGAACGGATTGTGTACGGCACCGAGAGATAGGTACGGTTTGGCTACCTTGCATGCGCGCGCTTCTCGACTGCCGGTGGTGTGTGTTGGGGTGCATTGCTGTCCGTCAGGTCAGCGCATCAATTAGCTGATGTCTAGAACGATGTGAGAGGCAGGGAGGGAGGGGGGGGGAGGGGTGCCACAATGGAGGGATGCTCTCATGCGTGGCTGACATGCATGGGGTGGGATACTGAAGCTGCATGGCTCGTGGATGAATGCGTGTGCTGGGCTTGTTGAGACACAAAGCATCGAAAGCTGAGGAACGTCTGTACGATCAGGTCACTAGCTGCCTGGCTGTCTGTCTGTCTGTCTGCCTGTCTGTGAGTGCCATTCATTCGGTCAAGCCATGCACCAGTCAGCCAACCAGCCAGCTGCTTGTTGACATGTGCAGGTAGGTCAAGTTTTCGCAGACAGAACGTCCCACCGCTTACATGCATTGCAAACTCTCCGTGTGGAGTGAGTGGTTGATCGACACACGGCCTATGTCAAGCAGTCCGTCCATCTGCATGAATGGCACCACCCCCCTCAGTCACCGACACGTATAGCCAGCCAGCCACCCAGCCAGGCCTCACGCTCACACACTAGCCGATGCTAGAGAGTTTGCTGTGTGTCGTTTTTCTCAATGTGCACGTCACCGAATATGGACGCCCTATGTCGTGGGCGAGCCGGGCTGCATTGCACATACCAATGTGTGGCAGACGTAATGCTGTTGTGTGATGGCATGCTGTTTGGAGTGCGCGTGTGTGTGTCTCCGTATGGTTGGCTGCCTGGCTGAGTGTGTGTCGGTCAGCGGTCATGTGACGATGTGTGGCGTGTGTCTACATAATGTTAAGGGAGGCAGCGACGCAAAAAGGACGCAAAGGCGCCCTTCTCTGCACGTCTTGTGCGCTTTGTGCGCGTTTCATACAGTTTCAAGTGAGCGGACAGTGGAGCAGTATGCGACACATCCTTTCCGATGGGACAGTAATGCATATCACTGGTGCCGCACCTCCATGTGCCTCGCATCACCATATGCAGGATTGACAGAGACTCCATGGGGGGGAAAGAAGAAGAGACACCGATCGACAAGTAGAATTGTTGGTGTTTGGCATTGACTTCCGCGCCCCTGTATTATTACGTGATGGTACAGCCTTCAGCTTCACGGCCAGCACTCACGATCACGCACACATCGCAAGGGAGGGAAACACAGTAGCAGACTCATTCATTCGCGACTGAGTCCAAGCAAAGGCATGGGATAAGTCGCTGGCTGCATGAATGGACTAGGTCCTTCCGTCAAAACTGCAACAGACAACCACGTGTGGATTGACGTGTCTGCCTGTCCATCCATGTGTGTGAACGGTCCACATGAAAGCCTGTACAACCATTTGTCCATGAAATGCGTGAACGTGTACGAATTTCACCGAATGAAAGAGATCGAAGAAGCCCTTAGACCATGAGACTGGCACGTAGGTCAGGATAACATGTTCACGGCATTATTTAATGCCTCATGTGAGAAAGTGAGAGAGAGCGGGAGAGACGCGCAGGGGGTACAAATACCAAATGTATGCATACGTACGCAGACCAGCTCAGACCACGTCATGTGTTTGGTCGTGTCTGGTGCGTGGCTAAGAATGTGCGAAAAACAGGCTCTCTAGGCTCACAGGCTCGTGGAAAATTCATACTCAGTACATAAAAACACCCACATCCATTGGCTTACGAAAGCATTCCATCTGGGCAAAATAGATAGGTACCAATTATAGACAGCCTCGTATTCACGCTCCTTAATCCCTAGTAGCTCATGACAGGAAGGAGAGGCACACACACACACACAAATTTCATACACAGGTACGTACGAAGGTAGGAAGGCAGAGGCAGCATTCTTCATCGAAGCGACACATTCATGTAGGGATCGCCCCCCCATAATTCTGCCTGCTGTCTGGCCCTGCGAATCGTGTCACAGCCGCCCTTGTGTCATCGCCGAGGACGAATGATCCCTCCAGCTTAACAACGTCGTCAGCCGCCTCAAACAGACTGAACCCTGGGCCATTCGTCTGCCGATTTATTTGTACACAGCGAAAGCATCACATAAGCAGCGTAGACAAATGAATGCAAAGAGCGCTGTATCTATGTAATCTTCGTCGACCGACTCGCCCACCTACCAGGATTGTTGCCACTGCGTCCACGGGGCCATCCCGCAACTCGTCGACGAGTTCAGAGATGGGAATCTCGACCAGTGTAATGTCGAGTCCCTGGTAAAGGGGAGCGGGTAAAGGGGAGACAAGAAGGGCTGTCTGTCTGATGGGCGATTGTTACCAGCTCCTGCGTGACCGCGACGAAGTCGTCGATGAAAAAACACCCAGGGCACACGCCAATACTCTTGCTGCAGCCACAACGACACAATCCAGCCAAGCATTACATTGCGCCCTCACTCTCCCCACCCACCCGTCTAGAGAAGAGGGGTCCTCCGTCAGGTCAACTGTCACCAACTCAGAGTCTTCCTCTACGCACACACCGACCTCGTTAACGAAGCTGCACACACATACACGGACCGACTCTTTCAGTGAGCTGACCGACTCATTCAGTGAGCGTCCGTGTATACTTGACGATGGCGCAGCTCGTATAGTCTACCGACTGCGAACGTTCCTCAGTGACCTGATGAGAGAGAATAAGTCGACGAGAATAGGTCGACGATCATGTGCTTCTCTGACTGACGTACAGAGAAGAAGGTAATGGCATCAACAACCTCGTCATTCAAAGCCTCTCTAAACTGGAGGAAGAAATCTTCTGTGTTGTCAATGATCGTGTAGTTGGCCTTGATGTCTACGCCATACTCCTGACGGCAAAACAAGCGAGGACCACCAGAGATGAATGAGGTAACTTGGACGATATACTTAAAGCGTCGTATGCTGCATGTACCCTTGAAAGCTCGGGGAGAATCAGCTCATTGAGCAACATAGTAAGCACCTACACTCCCCGGCTCGGTGGGATCGCTAATGATTGACAGGCCAATCTCGAGAATGCCTTCGTCCAGCACCTGCAAGACGCGGAGCCCTCGCATTGAGTCGTTCTGTGCGGTCTCCTCCCTACCTTCTCAAAGGTGCCCTCGGCGTCTTCTTTGGCAGGGTAGGAAGCTTCGCAGTCGGGGAAATCAGAGGAGGCCAAAGGGAAGGTAGCATTCAACAGATCTAAATGATCGTTAGACTCACCGACCTGAAGCAGACAATGAGAAATGTGTTTCGGTTATGGATGTGGACCACCTACGTACGTTCTTGATGGCAGTGCTGAGAGCTGCGTTAAGCTAGACGTCTCCATCGTCACCCGTCACGTAGGGGTTTGCTGGCTCCTTGATGCCCGTCAGGAACTCCTTGATGCCCGTCAGGAGCTCCTCTAGGTCTGCCTTGCTGACCTCCAGCTGCTTCTCACCCGGCTCCCCGGGGGCAGCTGCCGCCAACCACAACGAAAGAAGGAGGGCGCCGAGGAGAGAAAATACTGAGGGGCGTGACATAGGGTTCCTGTCCAGAGCAGTTTCGAGTACCTCACGTTCTTGCGCTGCCGCATGCGCCGTTGGGATGGCCAGGTTTGCGATGCCAGCCAAATTGACTGAAGCTGAGCGCAGTGATGACATCACGGTGACGATGGTGGACGGGGGAGAAGAAGCGTCAAAGGATAAAGGGGTGGACAGATAGAGAGGTACCCAGACAGAGAGATACACAGACAGCTGTGCAGATGCACACTGCAACATTTTCTCTTCCCCGCTCCATTTTCTTTTGCCTCTTGGTGTCTAGTTCCTGAGGATGTGGGTCTGAGTTTTGCGAAAGACACAACAAATTGAAACGCGATAGAGGACACGAGTCTTTGCACGTCCAGACGTAGGAATAACGTGCGGAAGTCCCGGTGAGCAGGTCCACATTCACATCCAGTCGATGTGTTTCAGAATTGTTTGAGCCTGCTGGTGCACCAGGGATGGGTGTTTGAAGTGAGTGTAGGTCGTCAAGATAAGGGATTTCGTTCACGAAATACAAAGCTCCGTCCCTGTGTTTGTGTCCGTGTGCATGTACAAGTTCGTTTTCCTACTGCCCCCAACAAACGTCTATACTCTATACACGCAGCCTCACCAATGGGCCAGATGTTGCATGGTTTCGTCGAAGGTCCGTAAAACACACGGCCTCCTGCCAAGAACCGATCTGTTTAGCTGGCCATAAAGGGGCCCATGGAGACGGCGAAGCCAAGTACCCACACGCATAAACACGGACAGGCAACATGTATATGGTGTCGGCCAGGTGTCGGCGTTAACAGGAATGCAACGTCTCTCTGCTGCCTTGAGAGTGATTCACTAGCCAGAGAGTCATCTTCCATCTGACTAATTCATTTTGTGAGCCTTGGAAGACCGAGTAGTTTTTTGTCCACCCCTATGTTTATTTCTTAATGCAGCGAAGAGTCCAGAAGGATTTATGTGCTCAACAGTCTTCAGTTGTCAGGATCATCACTACCGCTTTGCTGCTGTCCTGGCGGCCTTTGCTGGTGGTGTCTGGCTTGATCCCGCCCCTGCCCTTTGTCCTCAGCTCCCAAGCCGTCAGCCTCATCTTCGAAACCAACTACATGCCTGCGCATAAGCGCTTGCTTGCCCTGCTTGCTGTCTGCACGGCTCTCTGACTTCGGCTGCTCACTAACATCACTCGCCCCCGATACAAGCGCATCGTCCATCTCCACGATAAAAAACCCTTCGTCATCGGAGCCCACACATAGACACGCAAAGCCAGGTGGGGCGGTTTCGTCCAAGTACTGCTGCACTTCGCTCTCGCTCGCAAAGGGTGGAGAGGGCTTGCTCGTGGTGCTAGAGGGCTGCCCGGTCAGTCTGTTGAGCTGCCGTTTGCTGTATTTGTCATCACCAGCAATTGTCTCGCCACGCAGGGCCGCACGGATGAGCTGACTGAGACTTTGGCCTAGTTGGTCGTCGATCAGGACCTGATTGTTGCCACTTGTGTCCGGCTGGGATGCTTGGATCGTTATCTGAACCGCGGGCTGATCGTCTCTGCGAGCGACAAAGAGGCAGGGCGAGAAGATGATGTGGGGACACGCCAAAGCCGACACAAAATGTCTTCCAACACACTGCAGTTTTGACTGCCTGGTATCCTGCCTTTGTGTGTGCAGGGTTGCGGTAGGTGCTGTCCTTCACTTACTGGTCTGTGTCTTCTTGACGATGGCCGTCTATAATTGACCGCTCTGTCTCGCCAGTGTCGTCGGGCGAGCCAGCGATGATGTCCTCAACGGCCGTCCGAATGAGCGAGAGCACCTTGCTCACGGCCGGCCGCTCATCAAATGAGGCGACAAGCTTGTAGTGTGTGACATACAGGTCGTCGTACTGCACCCACAAATTGAACTTGCCTGGGTACTCCCTGAATGAACACACACGTATGCATAAGTTTCTTGCTGAGCACGTTGTGTTGTTCCTCCTGCGCACCGACCTGAGAAGCATCGCTGTGATGGCCTCGTCGTCTGAGTGGCTACCTGAGAGATCTTCCTCCTCCACAATCACCACGCCCTTCAATTAACGTGTGCATCATGCACCCACACACATACGCACGGGACAAGAGTAACGGGCAGGTGATCGGAGGATTCATCTTCGCCTTGCTCACTGACGTTGTCTTTGATGATCCTCCATTGCGTGCTTTCCTCTACGTAGCCGCGGGATCTCCTGCTGGCGATGTAGTCGCCAATGTCATCCTTGCCCACATAGTACACTCGGAGCAACTCCATGTCATACACCGACACGTAACTGTGGTTGGGATGCATGCAAGGAAGAGAGAAGAGATGTACCCTGCTGTTTATGCTGACTTACTCCTTGAATGTATCGGCTTGTGTGGCCATGGCTGGGTTGAAGACGATGATGGTGCGGTTCTCCGCTTGCTGGGTCCATCGGTGCACCTCGCTCTGAGTGTCGCCGTCCGCCTCCGGTGCCACCAGCACAATCACACGGTCACTTGGCTCCACCTTCCCGGACCTGCACATGACACCAAAATATGCATACACTCGACACATGAGCAGCGGTGAGGGAGGGACGCTGTGTGTCAGTCACCTGAGTGTATCCATCGCGACTGCCTGTTCTCTGTCGAGCCCCATCGACTTTTTGGCCACGGAAAGCTGTGAGAATGAGTTGAACACCTGAGCAATGAACAGTGCAGTCACGTGCGTACGTCCCTCCTCTTGTGTCGGATGGTGGATGTAAGCTGACCGCCTCACCAGCTTGACACGTTGGCTTTTGTGCTGATCGATGTTCTCCACGGCAGCTGCTGTCGGAAGGACTGCGAGCTCAACGAATTGGCTCAAGACTTCCATGCTCACTCCATTGCTGTTGGGCCCTATCAATGGCTCTCTTAGGTCCACGCGCATCCTAAGAGAAAAACCACCCGTGGTTAACCACATGAGCGTGGCTGTGCTGTGGTCTGCATGGCTTACCTTGAGGCACCATGCAACAATGCCTCAAGCACGCTCGCGCCTGCGTCGTCTCCCGCATCACCGATGTCCTCGGGCAGCATAATAGTGGCACTTGTGCCGTTGACACCAACGCCCTCAGCCGCGACACGGTTGGGATGGAGCCGCTCCGGGCCGTCGGTGTCGTCTTCCTCGTCCATCGACCTGGACCGTTCACGGAATCTACACATCACACGAACAAGCAGAGACCACCCAGAGTCGAGGGCTGTGCATCCAGGTACACATGGCCGCATGTACGTTTGTACCTGTGTGTGGCCTTGACGTGGGGTAGAATAAGGTCAGCTGCCCTTTTGATTCTTTCCAACATGTCGGCCCTCGAATCGTCCCATTCGTCCTCATCTTCGTCGTCGTCCTCTTCGTCTTCTGAAGCCACACAGGCAATTTGGTGTTGAGTGACAGGTAGATAGGTGTGCAAGCTGAGTGGAACCAGAGGCGAAAGGGGCTCACCATCGTCCTCTTCCGACATCTCTTCTTCGACAGCCTCCAGACGGCTGTTCAACCGCTCGATACTGACACAAATACCAGTAACACACATTTAGAGACGCGCTCCCTCTGCCGAGCTCGTGGCTGGTCTGCTGCTTACAGCTCAAGGGCTTCGATGTTACTGGCCTCGAGCGCCCGGAGCCGCACTTCGAGCGCCCGCAGCCTGGCATTCTGGGCTGCGATGCTTTCCGCGTCGCTACCGGCCTTCCTCTCGCTGTCATCATCATCGGATCTAGCCTCCCCGTCAGATGCATCCATGGCCAACGCCGTCCCAGAGCGATGCCGGCGCCTCATGATTGGCACGTGCGACGAAGGGGAGCGTTGACGCTGCAAAGCACGGGACGGAATGAAGGCGTAGGCATAAGCTGACGACACAGACAGGGCTTGTGATAGATGCTCCATTGCCACGACCAGGGAGAGAAACAGCCAGATCTCGAAAATCATCTACACTGCTGAATCGTCGCTGAATCGTCGCTGGGGGTTCACGCGCTGGGGATCGGCTCATGGAAAGACGTGCCGCTAGGGTACACGCGAAACCTGGCCCGGCATGCGCTTGAAGTCATGAGAAAAGGTGCGGTCAGGATGTTTGCCGTGTGCGCTTGCGGCAGGGCCGCAGACACCGACGAGGTCACAACCTTTCTATCGCCACTGCCGAGTGACAGTTGCGTGATTGTTTGTCCTGTGCAGGCCTGCGAGGAGTGGGAAAGCGCATTTGCTGCTCTCAGTGCGCGTCTCGAAGAGCCAGGCGCTGGAGAAGGCAGGATGTATGCGGTCGCTCTGGCAGTAAGCCGAGAGACGCAAGCGACTAGTACTCGTTCCTTAAATGTCGCTGTTCCTGTCTCTGTCAACAGACATTGATGGGCGGCCATCGGTGCTCTCAAGGCCAGCAGGATGACACTGTCTGTGAGGAAAGTCTGACACGGATTGTGGCCATCGGTCAAACAAACAAAGAGGTGGGCTCGTAGACCAAAACTTATTCAATGTCACTGTTCATGGCTGACCATGGCTGCGTGGACAGGCCATGAGCCAGCTGGACGCCTTACCGAATACCCTTCTGCGGCTACTGACAAGTAGAGGTCTCACCCCAAATGTCTGCATGGTGTGCATCCACCAGGCTGCGCTCAAGTAAGACGAACAAACAAAGATGGATGCCACCAGATCCTCTCTCTCCTTTTGTATGCCTGGTGGATCAGCTGCCTGTCGTCGGCAATCAGATGCTCAGACCCAACCTTGGTGCGTCACATAGCAATCTCACACACACTTGGCCTATCACACTCTTATCCTTGGATACCGTGGCCATGCAGATGGGCGGCGCGTTTGATGTGGTGAGACAGATCGCGAGTGCGACAAAAGAAGATGGCCATGCAGGCTATGCCCGGAGAGGGACTCGAGTCAATCGGGCGCTCAACTTCTTCTTCGCCGCCTGCCATCAAGTCAGTGCCAATGGTGAAGGCGATTATCGCTGTCTTGCCATTTTTTGAGACTCTGCTCAGGCCTTGCCACTTGTGTGTACCGAGCTCCAGATTGAGACGGCCCGCAGACTCACGGAGCTGATATGTAGCGACGACGTCGATGGTCCGCTGAAAGGGGCTTGCGCCCGTCTGTTGGCGAACGTGATGATCCTTTGTCGGGAAGCTCCCAACAGCTTCATCGACAAAGAAGACGATATCCCGTACAACAAGGAGTTTCATATCCCCTTCCTCGACTTCATGCTGGAGGTAAGAGTGAATGTGTCTCATCTGCTGAAGCGCACTCTGACAGGCTGGTCTTTGGCTTGCAGGGCACGAGTGACAGCGGATTCTGTGATGCCGCGGCTTCCTTCTTTTGTGTATTTCGCAAACACGCTTGTCTCCAAATAAGCGCGTACACACACCTACAAAGGTTGACTTCGCTCCTTTCATATCTTTTCCTTCTGTGTGTCAACTGGTCAAGGCGGGACGGTCGGCTCCGTCACTTCATGCGCTGGCTGAGTCACAGGTACGACGACAGCCCGACATGAGTGTCCCACACATGCACACATGTCCGCCTGTGCTGTGTGTGACCATCAACCAGGCTCTGCCAGCTGTCCCGATCCGACGACAACGAGAAGCTCACCCATCTTGCAGCAATCGTGTCCGAGATTGTTAAGGCCCTCACGCATGCGCGGCCCGCAACGATCACGCCGCTTGATGCGCTGATGCTGACGGACTCAACTTATCGATCGCTGTGGAGCCTATTTCGGTCTCTCGAGTATGGCACTGCTGCGGACTGCGACAGCTCAGCTGCGGAACAGTCTTCGCCCTCAAAGCTCTTATGGTCGTCGTTTGTCGAGATTCTGGGGGTCCTGCCGGAGAAAGGGAGGTACACAGAAGCATGTCGTGTCTTCATGCATTCGTTTTGAATTCTTTCATGTGGCGTGCAGGCCAGCCTATGTTGACTATAGCGGCGCATTCTTGCGGAGATTTGTCAATTGCTGTCGGTCTGGCTCATCACCGCCAAGAGGGGCCTTGTCCTTCATCGGCACGGTCCTCTCGTCAGTAACGGGTGATCCTGCCGACGACTTTGTCAATGCCCTTATCGCGTGGATCCCCTTAGCGCAAAACGCGGAGCTTTCTGAGGTGACAAAAAGCAGGAAAACCACTGTCGGCCGCTGCGCAGAAATGATGTGCCGCCATTTGTCAGGTTGTCTGGGTGATTGTTCGACGATTGGAGGCGTCACTCACGTCAAGCGAATGCAAGCTCTTTGAGGCTCTCACCTCAGCACTCTCGACGACAATCACCAGCACGGACGCCGAGCCCCTTCGCCTTCTGATTGATTTCGCCATCGGAGGCCCTCCAGAAGTAGAAAACAAAAAAGACGGGATCTCAGTTCCAGCGCCAGATGCAGCGAAAGGCGATAATGAATGGGCATCCAGCGAGATGCTGAAGCGCTTGATGAAATGCTTCACGCCTAGGAAACAAGCAATAGGAGACCCCAACATCGTCACGTCTGGTGTCATGAACCTGATCCTCACGTCTCACCGTCTACGGCCGGCTCATCTCACGGAGCTGTTTGCCGACGGAGCGCTGTCCGAGCAGCTTGGGACTCAACTGGCGGAAGCAATGAAGGCGAAGGACAGGAAGCAAATGGAGACCTGCTGCCAAGTCGTCCATTCCATGCTTGACTGCCTGCAGAAGGAGGGCTGGCAGCCGGCCGTGGGCTCGCCAGCGTCTGAAGCAATCTTGTGTCTTTCTTTGGAGTTTTCCGTCGGTGCGATTGAGCATCAGGGGGACAAGCGGACTATCACGTCGTGCCTCAGGGCTTTGTGGAGAGCGGTGCAGCTGCCGGGCAGCGCTGAGGAGGACCTCATGGAAAGTATCATGGAGAAGAACATCGAGTCCTCACAACAGCCCAAGAGGGACACTGCCACTCGTGACGTCTTGAGAGCGTCACTGCAGCAGCTATCCTCTCATCCAATGGCAGAGACACGTGCCCTCGCTCTCTGTGTCGAGGTGGCATTTTTCCGCGCTCTCTACCTCTCGGGTGAAATCGGCATCTCACTGGCGAGAAGGGCGGCTGCGATGATGAACTCGGTCTGCTTACTCACCCGTATTGCTGGCCTGTCTCTCGTCGAGCGCTGGGTGACATCGATCGATCCAGCGAAGCCGACTTCCGCCATGCCGATGAGCAACTGCATCAGTCATGCCGTGATCAGGCTGCGGGCAGACTCACACCCAGCTATCGCGCACATGGCTGTAAAGGTGTCTGCCCTCCTGCAGGAGATCGGAGATTTGAAAATGCGGATGGCTTTGCTGCATGCCGCCGACGAACGGTCAGAGGAGCTGCTCTCAGGGGTCCATGACCAGATTTGCAGCATCTCTATGTCCAAGCCAGATGACAGCTTTATCGCCTCGCCTCTTGCGGCGCTGCTAGAAGGACTTTCGAAAAAAAGCAACGACGATGCCATTCATCGGCAAAATGCGCCATCTGTGTCTCGTGATGCTGGATTGGGCCCCTGTGGTGTTCCCTCCCTCCTGTTGGAGGCCTTGGTGCCATGTGTGGAGAGCCATGCACAAACCCCACTCACACTGGAGGAGATGTTCCCGTCACACCCTTTGGATGAGTACGAGGAGAGTGCCAGTGACGACAGCGAAGAGGAAGACGAGCCAGCCATTCGCCAATTCGACAATGATGTCTGTCAGAGTGGCGTCATTTTAGAGCAGGGCGGCGAGTTGTCAGGTGGTGTGTGTGTCGACGAGGAGGCGATGAGTGATGGCGAGGTCGACGAGGAGCCCTTCGATGAAGAAGCGATGATCGACGAGGAAGAGTTGGGGATCGAGGAAGTTGGGTGGGATCCAGACTGGGACTGGACCGAGGACATCAATGGCGTCACCATCATCGACAAGGTCCGATGTCGGTCAGCTATGACAGGAGCACTGCATATGTCAATTCATTTCTGCAGACCGATGGCACATGGTACATCACCTCCAATCACAAGATGCGGCCACTGCATGGCAAGCATCGGCACCACCTGGTGACGCCACATGGCCGCCATTCGCGCATGCTGTCTCCTCGCCTTGTCCCGACCATTTCTGCGACCCAAGCGGCTGCGTCCCTCCAGCGGAAGAGGTCACCAACGCGAGCCTCAAGCCCTGGCAACCCACAGCGCGGCGAGCTTTTTCGCGGCGCAATAGCAAACAAGGTGCCCAGTTGAGAACAAGAGGGCGTTGCTCTTACCCTGTCTATGCATATATGCGCTTCTTTTGCTGTTGCTCTTTGCATCTCTTCTCATCAGCTGAGCGAGATGAGACCCCACAGTGCTCCCATGAAGGCAACAGTGAGAGGTCGAGACAAGGATCGGCCATCAGCTGGCGCGTCTCTTCAGGTGCAGCACCGCCGCCTCCACTCTTTTCCAACCGGCTACATGACACTGAGACCCAGCAGTGGGGCAACAGGCAGGCGGCCTAGAGCCATCGACACCGACGCAACGGGGGAGGCGCCTCAGAGGGGCAGTCACAGCACAGGGCCGTACTCGCCCGTGGGCCGAGACAAGGGGGTCAGACCCTTGTCTGGGAGACTTCATGCTCGGAGGTCTATCCAGCTTGAGCATGTGCAGCAGCTGGAGGTCGACGCTAACAGCATCGCTACAATAAAGGACCCGCAGGCCTCGGAGACATCGAGAGAGGCACCATATGATGGCGAGACTCATCATGCCGAAGAGAAGAAAATCAACGAGAAGAGAAAGGTGCACCGGTGTCTATCGCATTCATGACAATCGATGAATGTTGAGACATGCAGAGAGACACGCCGTAACTGGAGAGAGCTCTGACTGGAGAAGAAAAGAGAAGATGAAAAAGTGAAATAATCTACTCAAATATTTAAAAATCTTATACCGATCTTGTAAATCCGTGTCTTCCCTCCCAATTCCCTCCCTTCCGCTTTCCATGAATGCAGCACACGGCCGCCAACAGGCCTGGTCTTCTCCCGGCCATGGACGCGCCAGATCATCACAGTGGTGCCCCCACTCAGCAAACCACCCCCTGCAGCACGGCCACAGACAACCCCCACTGTCCGCGAGACAATAGAAGAGGAAGAGAAGCCACCAGAGCTGGAATCTCCAGATGCACCCGCTGCAGTAACCACACCATCAGCGCGTGTTGTGACCTGGCAGCAGCAGCAGGAGGAAAAGCCGGCGCCACCCATTTTGCGGTCGGCATCGTCACTGGAGTTCTTCGATGAGCGAGGTCGGCCGAAGCACGGACTCCTCGAAGGTCTGGAGGAGGCAGCCACTTCCAAAGAGACCACCAGCCGCCCTGGCAGCAGTTTGAACGACATGGTGGAGCACCTGCACCAGCGGCTCGCTGACGTCTCTGAGCTGACACCACCGAGACGCTCGTACAGTATGCGGGAGCTGGAGAGAATCCTGGGGCCGAAGGGCACTCGAAGCCGCGTGGCCATCAAGAACCAGCCATATGAAGTAAGAAAATCAGCCCTAACCAGCCGCCCACGTACGTCTCCTCCCATACCTCTGTCTGTGTTCCATCACTTCAGCAAGAGCTGCGTGCCTATGTGCGTGCGGACATGCATATCACTCGGGAGAGGATGAGGGGGGGTTACTTGCCAGGGGAAAAGCCGCTGGCCGAGCTGTCGAGTGACGACGGCAGGCCTGCCACTGCAGCAACAGCCAGGCGCAGCACAGTGGAAGGCGGCGCAAAAAGCGCCGGTCGCCGAGCGGCTCCCCGATGTCTGCAAGGCTGCGGGCGCACCAGGAGGAACAGACCGCCAGGACACAGACGGTGAGAGAGGGAGACATGTGGAGAGAATACATGTGTTGTGTGGTTGTCGTGTTGTGTATGGTGTGCAGCGTCGTGCGTTTGATCACCTGCACAGTCGTGGCGCCATCGGCGCACAGGACGTCTCAGAGACCATCAGGGCCGTAAACAAGTGAGATGAAGACAGACGGCAAACATTTGTGTGTCTCTATTCGTATTTGTGACACGCGTGCGCGCGCGCGCGCGTGTGTGTGCAGGAGACTATTGGCGACTTGTGGCGAGGCTATGGACTTTGTGAACCGGCGCAAAGAGGGCATGTCTGTCAACGAAGCGGTCAAGTGAACACAGAGATTCAGGAACCAGACCAATAGGCCGCTAGACAAACGCAGACAAACGCCCTGGCGGGCTCACAACAAATAGATGCACCAAAACGCATGCATGTGTTGCGGCTTTTTGTTGGAGGGGTTTTCTGTGGGTCCTCTTTCACTTCCTCATTCATGTAGCGTTATTGTTGGTTGGTGACGAATGTCCCTTCCTCACCTCATCATGCACACAAAATCATTCCAGCCACTCACTTGAGAAATTGCACATCTCGAGAATCGCCTAACTTACCGATAGCACGCTAACATACCAGAAACTTTATGTCACTCACCTACAGGGGGTCTCCTATATCTAGTACGGTCCAGTGGTTGGGGCAGAAGTCTTGTGTCGCCCCAATTCGTTCGTATCTGCTTTCGCCCACAGCACTCAAGAAAAAAAGCACAAAGTATGGCCCTCCACGTAACATGCATATGCCGCCGGCGGTTGCCAGTCCGACCAAGTGCATTCTGATAACACCGGGCTCCGCCATGCTTCTAATGAGAGGCAAATTGACGGGCCGGACCAGCCAGATAAACTGCACGCCCTCGAAGACCACCTCGATAAACACCATGATCAGCAGACCGGCCACTCGTCCAAGCAGCTGCGGAACCGATGGAGACAGCACTTGGTCGAGAGTGATGATGCATAGGTTTGTGAGAATAAGCACCGTAAGTTCCACCAACCCGTAAGCGTGCACCTGCTGCATTCATTGTCCATCGGCGGAAATCAGTCAGAACAGGGGGGAGACGTGGGATTTGAAGGTATGAAGACAATTCACTTGCTCCTCCCTTACGTCGCTGAGCCTCCTGAGGAATATTAGGTGAAGCTTGAACTGGACAACTCGTGTGGGGACATCGAGAAACGAGCTCAAGGACCTCAGCAATTGGCGGCTGAAGAGAGTGCTGGCACCTGTGCGACTCCCTGTGTAGCTCATTACAGTAGTGGACAGTCGGCTGAGCGGTTTGGCCGACGGCTGCTTGGTGACGTTCGGTCTTTCTGTGTTGTGGGGGCCTTCGCCAGTAACGGTATTGGGCGTCTCGTTTGAGTGCTGATGCTGAATCTCTCTGCATGCTTTGCATGAGGACAGACACCGCACCAATGCTCTCTTTGCCGCACCGCTAATAACCATTACTGCAGGTAGAGATAGACAAACATGGACAAAAAGTATGAATCCGCCAATGGTCGCGTATACGTCTCATATGTGCATACTTGTACTAACCATATGGGACAGCCAAGTCGGTCAACAAGTCGAATGACGCCAGAATAAGCGAAGTCAAAATCTGAGAGAACTCATGGACACCGAGATCAGAAAAAAGTGACCGAAGCGTGCGGTTTGCATGCATCTTTTAGCTGAGAGGACACATGCTCCATCTTGGCCTGCATCATCCTTGGGTAGAAAACGAAAGCTACCGCCAGAAACGAGATCAGGACCCCTGATTGCAGCGCAGGACCGTCGCGCAATGAGCGGACCAGCGCCATCACTACAAGACGAACAAATCGAAGGCATAGGATGAGGCTACGATGAGACTATGCTACCTTACGGAGTGCAAGAAGAGGGGAAATGGTGAGCAACCAGGTCATGATCACAATTTTTCTTAATAATTCCGCGACCTCTCGCTATGTCTCGAACAAGAGGGAAGAAGAAGGATCGCGCCGAAAATGAAAAGGTCACTAGCAGGAAAAATACGAGCCCCATCTGGATGACATAAAGACGTTTTCTTACAACTGTCCTCGATGTCAGAGCCACTTGGCGGAAGACGCTGCAGGGAGCACACAAGAGAGTGTGAGCTGCCATTTGAAAGTGTCCTTCATTTCTTCCCTTTCTTACATCACTGGCAGGACAATCCCTACGTACTCATAGAAACAACCTGCGATTATGATCCGGTAAGGTCGCAAGGCCTCCACGTTGAAGAACACCGCCCCCGCACCGACGTGTAGGATGAATAGAAGAGCGAAGAAAGGCCATGTTGTCTTCAAGCGATAGAGGGCCTCACGAAAGCTGCCTTCAGCCGCAAACAGCATCGTAGCGATGATGCATAGGGCAACAACAATGCGGCGAGATACATCAAGCACAATCCACGGTCCTTTACATGCCCAGAAATACCCGACCCAAACCAAAGCCCAGAGAAACGCGATAGTTGCCGCAGCGGCCACTTGAAAGACGAGTACCTTTGCCGTCCGCCTCACTGTCTTCCGAAAGGGCTCCAGGGTGAACACAGCACCAACAAAAACGTCCCTTTCATAGCGGAAGTGAGTCTCAAACTCCTGAAAGGAGGCTGCAGGTCCCGCACAGAGTCGAAACTCAGCCACCATGGCCGACAACTCGCGCTCCTCGCTCCGCAATGGTTTTCCATCTTCTTCTCCGACCTCATTGTCCCCGGCCCCCCTCTCTGAACAGGTCTCCACAGCAGCAGTTGCGCCCGTGCTCTCGTCGCCGAGCTTCGTGAGGGGTTGCCGCTGTCCCCGTGAGGAATCGGGCTGCGGGGCGGTGTGTTCAATATCTACGATGACTTCATCGATGGTGGATTCACAGACCGCCTCCATTGGACTGTCGTTGCTTCGCTGTCGTCCAAAGTGTCAAACTTTGTTCGTGGGGGCACGGTGGGGGCCGTCGGTGGGGGCACGGTGGAAATGAAGCCAAGGCACACCATGTATGTGTGGTGGGGTGGTGTACATACGTTCATGGCCGAGAGCCTCGTGTCTCAATGAAAAGTAAGTAGTCAGTGTGCCTGGCTGCGACGGTGGACAGATGCCCGGCCCGCTCACTGTGAGCAGACCTCTCTGTCAATTCGTTATCTCTGTATTCGTCCGCGACTATGTGCGTGTTGTACGCAACAAGAAAAAAGAGCCGCACACACACACGCAGCGAGAGACACATACACACATCCAACGAAAGAGAAACCGAAAGACAAACGGGGAGAGGTAGGTTGTCAGACTTGTCTATCTAGCAAGAACTAGAAAATAGGCAGAGAGCCGGAGAAAAGGAGACAGAAGGAGGAAGGAAAGTTTGCCGCAAGGCTCTGAAGACACACAGCAGACAGGCAGTCGTAAATCCATCCATGACCGACAAAACAGGCAGCGAGATCTTGACCTTCACCTTCAACAATCAACGGGGCCGAGAAGAGTGACACGCACACACACAAGGTCGGGGATAGAGAGGGAGATAATGGCTGTATTGGCTGGTGCAAACGAACACTCAGCTCCACACGGCAGGCAGGGGCATTGCAGCCAGGGCAGAGATCGGAAAAGAAGCAAGGCAGCGCCATTAGTTTGAATCGGCCAGTAATTCGGGTATATGGAAATGCACAGATAGCCCTAGCAGACACGGAAGAAGACCCCAACGCACGTGCATGCGATAGTCTGTCGTGGACAAGACAAGGCAGCCATGAGGCGCATCCATGGGTAGAGAGATCACCAAGCAATTGCCGAGAAAATAGGCATGCCAAGAAAATAGACTGGTCAAGCCAGAGACTCAGCAGAGAGGGAAGGATGCAGAGGGGAGGGGGCACACGTAAGAGATGCAATGCACCCGTACGTGTGTAGCAAGACACGATTGGCGAAGAAGACAGAGCCTTAGGACGAGGAAGAATCTCCCACCCGCCGGCCATTCAAAGCAAGAACCAAGCATTCAGCCGGCCAGCCAGCCAAGCGACACGTCACATATGAATGCACCACACCAGCCAACCAGGCAGGAAGGCACGCATTGTGCCGTCCGGCAATATCGTCTGCTCAGTACGGAGTCAGAGTGCGGGAGGAGCGGCACGCCCGGGACAAGGAGGACAAAGACGAGCCGAAGTTCACCGGAGTCACCGAGTCACAGTAAAGAAGGTCGCCCGTCAATGCAAGACATAACGTGTCTCTCCCTGTGGTCGAGTGTACAAAAGGAACAATCAGGCCAGGAGTGGGTCTCGATCGAGAAGGCACCGATCGCCAGTGAGGCCACGAGACTCGGTGACCACACGACGGTGAGCCCATCCAACACCCATCAAGGCTGACGCACATTGGCTGAGTGTTCGGTTTGACTGGCTCGGGATGTGGGCCGGTGGGTCAGGAAGACTTTCGACTACGGGGGAAACAGTGCCAGCGACCGCGTGTATGTCAACAACAAGAAAGGGTGGACGTTTGACGGAGTGTACAAAAAGATCAAAGAGAGGGGTGAGCGCATAGTGCAAGTGAGCATCAAACGGTTGCACTGTGCGTGTGCATGTGTCCCAGGGTGGCTCTTCCCCGAGAATGGCTCGGCGCAGAAGAAGCTGGCCTCTCTGTAGCGCTGTGTTTGACGGATAGATACTTGGACATGCGCAGTGAAAATTCAACACAACTGAAACCATGCCGTTCTGATTTGTGTGGAAAACATTTTGAACTTGCGCTGTGTCAGAAAGGTGCATGATTCATCGCCTATAGGAGCTCTATGCGTGGCTGCATCCATCATGCATGCACGCATCCATCGTGTCATGCGTCTCTTAGGGAAAAAGCAAGCGACTCTCTTCGGTCATCAGCCACCAGCCAGCCAACCACACACGCCCCCACATAAGTCTGTCTGTGTCTCGTCCGTGCACCACAACAAAGGGAAAAGAGCAACAAACGGATGAGGAAGGAGGAATGATACATGGGAGGGTAGAGAGTGGCAGGAGCTGTGAGCAAGCGGACAACTTGTGGGTGCTGAAAAGCACACCGCCCGCTGCTGTGTCTTTCTTGGCTCTCGTCTCTCTCCCTTCGTCACTTCCCTCCCTCTGAGGCATTGATGCTGTCTGTCTGTCTGTCTGTCTGTGTCGGTCCCTTGTTTTCTTTGTGAGACCTGCGATGACGTACACTGCTCATTCGTTCGTCCCCGTCACTGATTGCCTATGGCTTGCTTGCTTAGCTCACTGGCTGTCATCCTTGCTTTGAGGATCCGTCACAGCATCTCTTTCCATCCCTCCATCCCTCCCTCGCTCCAATCAGTGGTGGTGAAACTTGCCAATATACAGACATTCACACGCTCACGATCATGCGCCCGCATCATCCATCCATCCATCCATCCATTTCACGCAGCCACACCTCTCTCTCCGTTTTGGTGAGCACAGGCAGGCAGCCAGGCAGCCAGACAGCAGTGTGGGCAGGCGAGCAGGTGGGCAAACAAGGCAGGCATACAGACAGACAGACGGGCCTTCTTTGGCCCTAACTCACGGTAGCTCACGTGACGCACGAGAAAAAATCGCTCGTGTGACCGTCTGTCTGCCCGCCTGCCCGGATGTCGCGTCGTCCATTGTGCGTGCAAAAGCCTATCCATCCATCCATTCGTCCATCTGGCTGATGAATCGTCAGTCAATCCGTCAAAACCCGCACCACACACAGCTGGCTGGGAGGGTACAAACACCACAACACACACAGGCACTCACACAGGGGAAGTACACCGCGCACCGACCCATTGACCTCCCCACCAAGAGCAATCGGATGAAAAGCACCACAGGCCGGCACTCAGGCACACGAAAGAGAAAACGAGAGCGGAGCAGAGGAAAGCAAGGTGAGAGCGTGAGTGTGCGGGCGTGTGAGCAGCAAGACAGACAGACAGACAGATCGGGTGGTCGTGCTCCCGAGATCCCTCAGAGCAGCCTACATATGTGGAGGGTGCGTGGGCGTTTCAGAGTGAGCTCAAGCGACGGCAAAGCAACAGCAGGAGACGACACCGGGACAGAAAAGAGAAAGAAATGTGACGGTACGATGCTATGCATGGAGATACATACATGCGTACATGCATGGAAAGAGAGGAAAGAAATGAAATCAGAGATGTGTATCCTGAGTGAGACAGAGCTCCTCAGCACGTCATATTCACCCCTCTCCCTCCCTCCCTGCCAGGTCAGGCCGGCATTGCTACTGCAGCAACGAAAAACGAATCGGCACGCATGTGGACCTGCTATGTCGTGCATCCATTCATGGGCCCGTGCATCGCCCGCCTTGCCGCGATGGCCTGTCTCTCTGTCTGTCTGCACGTCTGTATGTGTGTGTGAGAAAGTCTTCAGCCAGGAAAACGGCACCGCCGGACTGTCTGGCGTTGCGATAGATACATATCCATACATACAGATGTACACACGTACAAACATACAGGACATGTGTATACATACACAGATGATACATACTCGAAAAACGACTAGAGCCGACATGCGCACCCAGCGCAGCCAAGCTGCACCAGCCGATCGGCTGAAATGGCTCGCTCATGCCTGTTTCCTCGTGTGACAGACAGACAAGGCCACTGTCTCTCTGTAGCCTCCTTGCAGCGGCACGCGAGCACGGTTATGAAACTTCCTTCTTTGACCGCGTCTCGCTCTGCCTGTCTGTCTGTGTGCTGTCCCTGCGTATGTCTTCACAGTGCAAAATACGATAGAATCAATACGTACGCCCTCCCTGGTCACAATACGATAGTCACATCCGTGAGTGCCTTCCCCCTCCCCACCCAGGCCCAAAGAAGCGCACGCACGCAAGGGACGTGCGTGTCAGAGCGAGTCGCATCATCTCTGGTAGGTAGCACGGCCGTACGAGCGAGGAGTAAGTGAGAGGAAGAGAGAAAGAAGTATACAGGGAGAGGGATGGTATGGATGTGTGTGGAATAGATTGATTGATTGGTGGATTTACGATAGGCAGCATACAAGCAAGAGGGGAAAGGAAGGGAGGGAGGGAGGGGGGATTGGTGGATTGGCTGGTCAAATACGATAGCAGAGAGGCAGTGTAAGTATATGTACACATACATACATACACACATACATACATACACGTTGATGGATCACCCCAATGCATCAAAAACGAATCGGGTGCGTACGCCAACGCAGCCACGCCCGCGACACACCATTGCACAATGACGGCTCACTGACCAACCGAGCCGTCGTCCGTCAAGCCATGTCATCGAGTGCCTGCCTATGCACGCCTTCACGAATTCCGAGCAGCAACAGAAAAGACGGAGGGAAAAGGCCCGCCTGGTGTGCGTGTGTGTCGTGTGCACTCACGAACCAACCACTCAGCAAAACGAGAGACAAGGCAACCGAGACAGAGCGAGGCATGCAGACACTCGTGTGTGCTTGCGTGGCGCAGTGGTCGTCCAGTCGATGAAGGAGTGAATTCGGAGCAAGAGCAATCAAGCAATCAAGCAACCAAGCAATCAAGCAAGCAAGAAAGCAGGCAGGCAGGCGGCACGCACAGCCGGAGGGCAGTCATTGCCGCCTCAATCGATTGGTTTGTCCGTTTGTCTCGATCGGTCTGTCGGTCGGTCGGTCGGTCGATCGGTCGAATTACGGCCGCACAGGCAGCAAAGATGCTAATTATTGGCTCTCACTAAGCCGCCTTTCGATAGAGCACCCACCCTCTCACCAATCCACCAACCCACCCACCCACACCAACAGTGATCACTAGGCATCCATCAGACAGACAGACAGAACGGCCGACGTATTTCTCTCGCGCCGTCCTGTGAGCGATATCGACTTTGCTTCCTAAGCAGAACAATCAAGCAGAGAGGGGATGGGAGGGGACGGAGGCACTCCACACACACACACACACACACATACACACACCACAGACAGGCGGACGAAGGGCGGGAGGGAGCAAACAAAGGGGAGGATCGGGCGTACGTACCGATGGAAGGATGAGTAATCCAGCCAGACAATCAGACAGCCAGTGAGCGAGTCAGACAGTGCACGATGGATAGATACGACCATACAGGCGGTTTAAATATCGCGGGGAGTCCGCTCTCCTTCCCTCCATCCTTCCATCCATCCAGCCACGCCCACACACGTCACCGTGTCATAATGATATCACGTCACATGCACACAGCAGCAGCAATGTCCGTTGAAAATTAGCGGACCCATCCGCTGTGTTGCTTCCGCCCACCAGCCCAACCACCCAGCAACCCTTGCTTCCTTCCCTCCCCCAACACTCACGTCCCCCGGTCTGCTCACCCACACCCACACCCACACCCACACCACACACGTGCAACATCCTCGCCACGCCTTGCCTTGCCTTGCCTGCCTTTTCCCCCTCAGCCAAAAAGAACCCTCACTCACGCCAGCCCCGTATCGATGTGCAGCAATCCATCCACCGATACATCCATCGATCCATCTGTGAGCCCGCCCGGCCCATATGGGCAAAATTGGGCGCCCTCCCTTCCTCCGTAGGTCCATCTATCCATCCATTCACGCAGGCATTCAGCGGTCGGGCGGTCGGCCTCGTCAAGACCCGCCCTGGCGTCAGCGTCATGAAGAATGTGGTGTGTGTGATGTGATGTGGCATGGTGTGTGTGTGTGTGTACATAAACAGAAGATGACTAGCAGTGAGCGAGAGTACGATACGGGTAGCCAGCCAGGCAGGCAGTAAAGGTCTCTTCTAGTGAGTGAGATGGGTAGTGAGTGTATCAAATGCCGAGTCCGTGTCGGTCGGTATGGCTCGCTTCGTTCCTTGCTCTACGATACAGACAGCTTGCTTGCTGGCGCCTGTCTTGTCTTTCTGTCTGTCTGAGTCTCCCCTTTGTCTCGCGTGCGCCCTCCCCCTCCCCGACGCCCATGGAATGCAACGCAGGCAGCCAGTCTGTCTGTCTGTCTGTACACTCACTCACACGTCATCCATACATCCATCCACGACACGACGAACAAGCCCACCCCGCCCAGACGTGGCCCCAGCCCATGCAGTCCACTGCTACGCTTTTAGCCGTTGTCTGTCGACTCTGTCTCTCTGTCTCTGTCTCTGTCTCTCTTTCTCCCTGCCCGACCGAACGACCGACCGACCGTACTCACGCTCACGCACTCACCACAATGCCCCCCCGACAGCCAGCCAGCCAGCCAGCCATCCGTACCTACTCAGTCAGACTTACTTACGTTTTACACGACGTTCTGTACACCCACGGCACACCGCACACAGCCACAGCGAATGCCCCCCCCCAGCCAAGCCTACCCACACCACTTCTATCTATTTCCCCATCTGTCTGTCAAGCTACGTCCGGAATGCGGCTGCGATTTTGGCCCACTTGTCGTCTGCCGCCCCTCTGTCGTTGCTCCAGGGCGGCTGGGTCGTGTCGCCCTGCCCCGTGGTGCTCTCACAGAGACTCTGGCGGCTGTCGTGCGGGCTGTCGCTCTGGTTGCCCTGGCTCGAGGGGCTCGTGTGGTGCGGGTGGCTCGTGTGCGCCGTCTGGGCGTGGGAAGCGGCCCCGCCGCCCACACCGACCCCGCCTACCGATGGAAAGGAAGGCGAGTATGGCGACGAGTGGTTGGACTGGGGGTGCGGGTGGGCGGCGCCCATGAGCGTCTCTATAGGGGTGAAGAAGAGGGACCGAGCGTGGACCGGAGAGGCGTCCCCGACGCTGCTGCCGGTGGCGGTGAGGTCGTGTGGGTGTGGGGAGGAGGACCCGCCCACGCTCGTGTTGTGCAGGCTGGGCGCGTCGCAACCGTTGGAGTGAACGTCCTCACGGTCAGACGGCGAGTGAGACGAACCTGACGACGGTGCTGACCAATATCACACACAAAACAGAAAGGACTCAATCCGGCCACCTGCCACTTCCGTCTCTCTCTCTCCCCCTCTCCCTCGCGTACCTCTGAGTGCCTCGAGGGGCTGCGGCGGGACACTCATGTGTGGCATCATCTGGCAGGCGTATCGGTCCCCCTCCCTGTCCTGCATGCCCACCGCCGTCCGCCACTGCTCCCTCTGTGAGTGGTGCATGTACCCGCCACTCGCCCCGCCCCCTCCAGCGGCCGTCGCCGACGAGCTCCCACTCTCCGACTGCCCAAAGGCATCCGGCGACCCCGTTGCGATCGAATGCGTGTCGACCTCGCTCGTACCGCCCTTGCAACTTGGCTGGTGCTGGTGAGGTAGGCCCCCTGTCTGGGCGGTGACCACTGTCTTGGTGGCCGTGGTGGGGTTGGCCGAGTTGTTGGCGGTTGTGTTGGTGTTGTTGGTGTCCAAAAGTGTGTGAGGGAGGTGGTATCCGTAGTTGTGGGGGTAGGGGGCCATGGCAGCGGGGTCGAAGAGAGAGGGGGAGGGGTAGCCCAGCGGGAAGGGCTGCAGGGGGTCTGCCGGCGACGGAGGGGCCGGGGCGGTGTTGGGGTGCTGCTGCTGCTGATAGTGCTGATAGGGCTGGTGGTGGGGGTGGTGAGGGTGATATTCGAGACCTGTCAAGACGCCAAAACAAAAGACATAGAGACAATTGACTTGACGCATGCATCTGTCAATGATTGGATGCACGAGTGCCGCACCAGTGTCGGTCACCTGCTATTCTGTTGCGGCTGTCGACGCTCGATAGCAGCTTCTCCGCCTCGCCAGGAGGGTGCGTGCCTGCATCAACACAGCAGCAAACCAAACGACCCACATACACAAGTCATTCAAATCCACAGAAGCTCATTCCCGTCCACCCTCCCGACCCACCGGCCTCCACAGGCACAGATGTCGGCGTGTCGTCCACAGCCGCATCCCTCTCCCTCTCCCTGCCTTCGTCCACACTCCGCGACCCCCCACCCCCACCGCCGCCCCCACCGCCGCCCCCACTCCCACCATACCTCGGCCGTCTCAGCTCATGCGAAGTGCCGGGAGGCGTGTCGCGACTGCTCGACTTGCGGCTCCGGGTGCCACTGCCACTGCCGCCCGTGTTGCTGCCGCTGCCTCCCTTCGAGTGCGGCGACCCACTGCTCGCGCCGCCACCCTGGACGCCGATCGACACCATGTGAAGACGCTGGGAGAGGTCCTCCTGGGGCACCTGGTGGGTGTGGGAATGGTCTGGGGGAGGCGGCTGTGGTGGTGGTGGTGCCCCTTGCTGTGGTGGGGGCGTGGGTGCGGGTGGCTGGGCGTTGTGTTGTGAGGCCTGCATGAGTGCGGCCCGGTTGAGCCAGGGCAGGACGGCAGAGAGGGGGACGGAGATGTCGTTGGCGTTGGGGTAGTTGCTCTGGTTGTTGCCGTTGTTGACGACGTTCATCATGCCCGCCTGCTGCAGGTGGTAGTGCAGCTGCTGCTGAATGGCCACGCTGAAGTCCATCTCGCCATCGTCCACACCCACGCCCATGCCCCCCATGTTGCCCATGCCGCCCATACCAACACCTCCAGCCATCCCCGGCACATCCCCCGGCGCATAGGCGTCGTGCGCACCGAAACCTGGTGGCGGACCCACCACCCCACCGCTGCTGCTGGGCGGCGATGGCACTCTCGGAAGGCACTGCTGGTCCACACCGCCCCCAGCACTGCCGTTGCCCCCTCCCAGCAGCGCCGTCAGGGTGGAAAAATTGGGGAGTGACATGGGCGCCTGAGAGTGGGGGTGGCCTCCGGCGTGGTGGCCCCCCATGCCGGTCACAATCAGGTGGGCCGCCAACGCCGCGGCGGCCGCAGCCGCGCTGACCGAGGACGAGTGGGGGTGGGGCGGAGACGTCTGCACGTCGCATGGGTTGGGGGCTGGCGTGGCGGGGGGCGTGCCCACGGGCTCGGGGGGCGCCCCCTGGCTCATGTGGGTGGTGGAGACGGGCATGGACGGCGTGATGGGGTGCGGGGGATGGATCTGCACTGGTGGGGGGCGATGCAGCGGGCGGTAGCGTGACCGCTGCTGCGGCACTGACGGACTGGCGCCGCTGTTGTTGTTGTTGGCCGGGCGGCTGCCGTTGCCCATCTGCTGCGGGCCGTTCCTCTGTCGGTTCATGGGCATCTGAGGTGGAGGGGGCTGGTGGACTTTTCCCACCTCCTGCTGGTCCCCAGGTGGCGGCACTCCGACCCCACGCAACACCCCCGAGCCACCGTTGCCATTCCTCACGGCCATCTCCTCTTCCTCAGCCCTCTGGTGAGCCTGTGCAGGCATGGGCACCGACTCACCGCCGCCGTGCTCCAGACCGGTGCCGTACTTGTGCCTGCTGTTGCTGATGGTGTGCTGCCTGGATGCCGTGGTGGTGCTGCTGCTTGACCGGCTGACGGGGGAGGGGGGCGAGTCGTACTGGCTGCTGTTGGACCTCTGCGGCTGCGGCTGTTGCTGTTGCTGTGAGCCGAAGAAGCCGTTGAGTGGTGCGGACGGGGGCGGGGTGCAGGGAGGGTTGTATGTGACGCCCGTGGCGTCGCGGAGCTCCTCTTGCGAGTGGGCGAAGGGGCAGAAGTACCGACGACACGAAGGGTGGGCCAGGCAGAACTTCATCTTGTAGGCTGACAGACAGACAGACAGACAGAGAGAGAGAGACGGACACATGTGAACAGGTGTTAGTGTTAGTGTCAATCGTGTCAAAGTGTGAGTGTCATGTTGTGTTGTGTTATGTGTTGCTTACTGAGAGGGTGGTAGAGCTGCTCCTCTTTGCTGTGGGCGTATTTGCATCTGCGTCTGTGGGTGCAGTTGTTGATGAGGCTCATCTTCTCGCCCTTCTTGACGAACGATATGTTCGGACACAACTCAGGCCTGCACCACAAGACAAACAAACAGAGAAAGCCATCAAGCAATCAACCAATTAATTAACCAATCGACGACCGATGGATGGATGGATGGCCGCACCCCCACACGTGTGTTGTAGTTGGGCCCTTTGGCTCACCAGTAGGGTATCTCCATGGGGTTCCTTCTCTGCCACGCCAGACAGTGGCTGTGTGGACACCTGCACGGCACACACCAGAAACAAACACCACATGAACAAAAGCACATAATGCTTGCATCCCTCCCTCCCCTCCCTCCCTCCCCTTAACAGACTCACCTGTCCATGCGGTCGCACTTGCCATACTTCTGAATCTGGTCGCATATGCGTGTGCGAAAGCGGGCCATGTCCTCATCGTGCAGGTACTTGTGCGTGGCAGACGACGAAGTCCCACCCACATCAGTCATCCTCGCTCACCCACGGACTCACGCACGCACCCACGCAGACCAACAGACGGGCTGACGAACCGGGAGAGAGAGGGAGAGAAAAGAGGGGATGGAGAGAGGGAAAGATGGGCGATTGACAACGTCGGTCGGTCGGTCAGTCGATGGGTCGGTGGGGCGTTGCTGGGGCTCGTGGGTGGGTGCTCGGTGAGGCTGGTTGGTTGGCTGGTTGGTTGGTTGGTCGGTTGGTTCGATGAATAGTAACGATCGAGGCTGTTGTCGAGCAGACGCAGACGGCTGTTGTCGGTCGACAGCTTAGGCCGTCCGCTCCGCCGGGACAGACAGATAGACAGACAGGCGCGTTACCCTGGTCACTCAGTGGGTCACTTCTCAGTGGAAACCGTGGCCCCCCATCCCATCCTCATGCCGCTCCATGGGTCAGGCAGCACCAACCCAGCCAGCCGACAGCCGATAATAGGATGAGATACACCGAAGGAAGCACCACACCAGTCGGGCTGCCCCCCTCAGGACTAGTACTCAACAGCCACGCTGCTGCCCGTCGCTTTGCTGCCACCAGGGAAGACCACCACAGCTCAGCTCAGCTCCTTGGTGCGTACGTGCGTGGCGGCCAGAGTGCTGTGCGGTCTTGTTGCTACGATGGACTCACTCACTCACTCAGTGACACTCACTCACTCACTCAGAGTGCTCTTCAGTGCACACTCAGCCACTTGTGGGGGGGGCTGGCGGGAGAGGGGGGAGAAGAAGGGAAGAAAAGAAAAAGCTCCTCGTACGCGAGCTCGCAAAAAGCCGTTTGTACTCCAACGGCATGTGTGACTTCTTGCCTTGCCCCCTCCTGCTTGGCCACCAACCGAAGGGCAATCTCTACTGCTGCCGAAGGGCAATCTCAACCCGAGCCGAATCTGACTAGCCGCATGTCGGCAATGGGCACCGCAAGGTGCCCGGAGTGCCGCACAGCCTTCCCTGCGTCCCTCGCTCCACCATTGACCCCATCTCATCGAGGGTGACGACTATGCTGACGGGTTCCAGTAGGCGCTCTTCGGTGAGGGCATTGTCTGGTTAGCCGCTTGAGACCCTACCGGTCTTCGCGCCCTATGTTGACGAGAGTTGCCCGCGGTGCATATGTGGGATGTCTAACAAGCCGCCGCCGATGGCACACAGCCGAAGAAGACCCCTCATCCATGGCTTTCTTTGACTGTCTTTTTTGGCTGTCTTCATGCAGCGGGCGGCTGTGCTGTGTGCCGCTCGCGGACTACACGCACGTCAACGTGTGTCTGCCTGCCTGCCTGCCTGCCTGCAGTCCTGGCTGAGACGTCTGACCAATAGGGACCCCTGTGTGTCGTTGCAGTGACTGGCTCTGTTCACTCATCTAACCCATATACGTGTCCATCGAGGTGACATGAACCAACAGGAAAAATCAGGAGCCCACGATGGAAAGGGTTGACAGTCAGTGATTTCCATGCCGCCGCGTCACCAGCTTGACTCACCCACAGATATACTAGCCATTGCACACAGGCAGCGTCCCCCTAAGAGTACAACGTGGCGCAACGCAGCATCGGTCACATCAGTGACGGAGATGGCACATATAGATGGACAGAGTCGCCAGCGGCACACACAGCAGCTGCTATCGACACACAAAAAGAAAAGCCGGAGAGATCTCCCAGCCGGCTGTAGTTCGGACATGCACACACCATCTCTACTCGTTCTTGGCGGAGAGGGCCCTGCAAACACAGACACGGCAGGCGAGGCGAGCGACGGCCTTTTTCCCTTGCTGCTCCACAAAGCTGTCTCTTGCTTACCTATCGTGCGTGAGGGCATCGCCTGGGCTAGCTTAGCGTACTCACCGGTCATCCATATTCGAATAGCGCCCCCTGTCGCTGGCATCACACGCCAGCAGCGGGGTTGGCGGTCTGACCCCGCATCGATACGAGATGAATGACGTCACGAAGGCTGACACCCCGTAGAGCACCTGAGCAGGAAGAAAAAACAAACCAGGTAGATGGTGGTGGGTGTGTGAGGTGAGCTGTGGTGTGCCGTGGTATGGCATTGGCTACCGGTCCCCACAGTGTGTCCCCCACCGCTACCCATATCGACCACCTGATTTGAGTCGGCCAGACATACAGACGGATCAACCAAAGACATTGTGTCCCGCATGCTTACTTGGCTAGCAGTGCGCACACTGTCCATGCGTAGACACCGTAGACGACCAGCTGAATAGACGAACGCACACATACCCATCCTCGACGTCCATGGGGCGTCGACGTGCGCTCTCCCTGCTCCGTGCTGCTTACGCCGAAAAGTGCCGCAAAGAGAGTCTCTCTAAACGGCCGCAACTGATCTTTCGGCGTGACGACCTGGAGATGAAACCGACAAAACCAACAGGTAGACGAAAAGGATGCGCAGATCTAGTTGACACCGACAGTACCGTCACGCCCAGGGTGATAAACAAGTATGCGAGAAGCCCGGGGAGGGGCCGCACACCCATGCTCGCTCCTGCATGACCCGACATACACAGGTGAGTCGCGTACGTTGCTTTCCATCGCCCTGCTCTGCCCTGATCTGACCTTGAACCGCGTGAACCATTGGTTGGTATTGCGGCAGCACAAAGAGATTGATCCACGCGACGTCGAGGAGTGTTGTAACGACCGCAGCGATGAGGAACGTGAGGCAGTAATACCTGAGTCCGTTTTTGGCGCACATCTGACGGTACTCAGCCTACATGTATGTGTATGTGCGTACTTGACGGTGGCAACAGAATCAGCCATTTGAACTTCCTTCCCACCATTCGTCCCGTTACACGTGCCACACCGACCCTAAATACATCTGGGGTGGGGGCATGAATTGGAAAGGCAGGCATGATGCAGCCTTTGAGTTGTCCTCTCTCGCCGGAGCGTGGAACCACGACGATTTTTCGATCAGCTGGCGACGCCACGGAGCCATGGGGAGAAGAGGGCGACGATATCGGTCAACAGCAAACAACGGATGCTCTGGGCGACAAAGAGGAGAATGGCACCGAGGAAGATGAGGATCTAGCTGATGAGTGCATCCTGAGAACGGCAGAGCCGGCCCATGAGCGCATCGCGCCCTATCGCTCCATGCTGTCCGCATCACACACGACGGGAATCGCCGTGGACGACCAAAATAAGCAGGGCGACCGGACAGAAGGCGACGAAGAGCCCGTCCTGGATGACATTCATCGCTTGGAGGAGAAAGCGATAGCTGCCTCGGTGGCTAAGTACGTAAGGGGCTCATTTTAAGCGAACATTTGTGTACGTGAGATTTGTCTGACTGCAGGTTCAGAGAGGCTGCAGGATACGAAGCTAACTTCGAAGAATTTTGCACGACCCTCAAGTACAAGACCGTCCGTGATCCCGATGGCAGCACAAGAGAGGTGGCAGTCGGCACCTATTTCAATGCGGAACCTCTGTGGTCGACCATGCGGCGGATCGGCAAGATGATGCTGTGGCAGCTCGCGGCCGCTTTGTGTGTGTCTACTGTAGTCATCAGCATGCTACTCATATTTTGGTTCAGCTGCGAGTCTAGGATGCTGGGCCCTGCCGTCGATGTCATTCGTTTGCTGGTGTTTTCTTATGGATGTATTCTTGCAGCGGGGCTTGCGGTTACAGGAGCCAATTTTCGCCGCAACATGTCTCTTCTCAGAAAGTCCTGGCTGATATTGGCGATAGTGGCGGCGTTACATATGTTAGATGCTGTCGTGCTTCATCTTCAGTGGCGCCCTACTCTAAAGGCATTTGTTCTTGGCGCTGTGTTGATGGTGCACCACTTACTTATTCCCTGGACGTATCCAGGGAGGAAGTAAATTATCGGCGGTATAAACATAGTGGTCGCCATAATGTCGAACTTGGCATTTTGTGTTGAGGGACAGATGTGTGTATGCGTGAACGGCATCTGTCGAGTCCAACCAACATACACCGTCAGTCCAACCATTCATTCATTCAGCTCGTGAAAGTACCGCGTCGCCAAGTTATTAAGCTTTGTGAAGATACGCGCTTATGTGTTGAAGGTGGGAACGGCGGTGCTCCTCAGCCAAATTGTGTTTGGAAAGTTCTCAGTGAGTTACTTCCTGCCTCGTGGCGCGATGGCTCCAGACGACTACGCTAAGGTAGGTGAGTACCAGTAAGCATGAGATGGAGCGCTTCACTTGTACATACTGATCCATGTGTATGTGTATTGTGTATGTTCTTTTCTTTTTCATGCTAGGCTCAGATTGCTTTGCAGAGTGTCGTATTTGGATGGCCTGTCATCTCTCTGGCAAACAAGATCGTCAGATCGCTACGCGTACGGATTCGACTGTGGATCGTTGTTTGCTGAACACAATTTGCCTATGTCTACCGTTCAGGAGGGCCCGCCGACATGCAATGGTCTTGTGATCATGTGGATTGCGGTACCTTACCTACTCACACCGAGGCTCATCCAGGTACGGCACCGCATTGTAAGACAGGCAGAGATGCGGTTGTGGTTGTGTGACAGGCCGAGATGATCAGCTTGAGCAGCAAACTCCTCTCCTCGGTTGCCATTGCATTGTAAGCTGCACTCTGTTCAAACAGAAAACTGACTCGCCTCTGTATATCTCTCTCGTTCATGCTTTTCTTCTATCAGCTTTGATCTCATTACTGACATACTTCTTCCGTAGGGTAGGTCTTCAGGCAGCACACACACGGGAATCGATCCAGCTATCGTTTTACATTCGCTGCCATCGTGTGCTGCACACGCAGGGACATTGATATACCTCGCCGTCTGGAGATTTTTCAAGTCGGGTCGATGCACTAGAGACACAGGCGTAGTAGCGGACACATGGAAGGCAGCGACCAATCACGGGCACGGCAAGGCGGCTTCCAGCAAGGAAAAGGGCAATGATCCTTTGACACGTCAAAGCGCAACAATCAAGACAAGAGTGCCCTCCATGCGCGCAACTCTGGGCAGATCGGTCTCTTTTCTCACTCAAGCGGCCAACATGCAGTCAGCATTCGCCTCATTAGAGGTCAGCCCCCGATACATGCGCCTTCTTTCGGACCAAGCTCGTCTGTAAGAGACACATGAAATCGATCCACTGTTATCAGGTTTGCTTCTTATGTTTGATCCGCTTCTGTGCTGATGTGCAGGTGGTCGATGGCAGAGATTGCGACCTTGATCTTCACCAACTTGATGGTCTTGGTCATCAACCAGATATGGCACAAAGACGCATCTCTTGCCAGCCTCTTCACGAGCATCGCCGGCCTGGTCGTGCTGCTCGTGGTTGAGGGCGCGTTTGAGACCATTCATGTGCTCTGGATGGTTCGAATCCATAACCTGCCGCTGTTGTGCTCAGAGGACGAGCCAGGTGTCGTCAAGGCCTCAATCCTCACCTGTCTCCTCGAATTTGTCATCGTGTGAGTTCTAATCGATCCAGAAATGCACATCGCGCCTTCGGCCTTGACTTGTCTGTATTTGTTTGTCTCTGAGCTGCGTGCAGGACGAGCGGATTTGCTGTGCTCGTCAAATTTTTCATGCTGCACGCAGTCGACCCAGACAAGCACGCGGACGCTTCTTTTGTCGATGTGTGCCTCTACTTTCAGCCCTACTTCATGTTCCCAGCATTTATGCACTTCGGAGAGCATTCAATAGATAGCACAGCCGGTGCACGGCATGGATGGGTGTTTTGTTTTGACTGCTTTGTTTTGGTTTGTTTTGTCTGCTTTGTCTGTTTGTCATGTATGTGTGACAGTGAGTTGAGAAGACCGAGCCATGGTCAGGGACATGTCGATTTCTCATATCAATCCATATTGCTTTCACTTCACATTTTGGTCGTTTCTGTCTCGCCTGGGAAGAGCCGCTTAAGCCATCTAGCACTTTCTGTGAGACCGATGTAGACGCATGAGTGTGCGTGGAACAAGTACATGGTCATCAAGGTCGACTAACCTGGAGAGAAACGGGAAATGCTGTCTGTCCCTGATCACTCTTAATTTCTAATCGTGAGTGAGGTGAAAAGCTCGTCGTGCCATGTGCTGGCATACAGAGAACATGGTGCAATTGACACTAGCGCGTCGGTGCCACACAAACATGCAAGCAAGCAGGCAGGCAAGCGCACATGCATGCAGCCGCGCACACACACACACACACACACACGACAGCCGTCCAGCCCATTAGCTATCGCTATCCACACGTACATTAACGAACCAACATGAATGATGTCTCGCCAGACAGGGGATCGGAATCACCAACACCCACATACCGACCCACCCACCCATGCACCCATTCATCGGGTAACCACACTAGAACTGGAGGCTAGCTGTGACGAAATGAAAACTCCGTCAATTGCCATTTCCTGCGTGGTTTCCTGCGTGTTTCTGCTGTCATTCTGAGACATCAGACAACTCAATGGCTCTCCCCGTCGGCTTGACCGCCGGCGCCCAGTGAGCGTTTGACAGGCAAACCGGATATTCACAATGATCAGCAGCGCGAGGCAAGTAGAATCACCGCAGGATAGTGGTATATGACAAGGCTATCCTTGGCTACACCTGGGATTCGGACAAATGTCTGGTGCGGACGAGTGTGACCATGGAGAATATGGCTGCCATGGGTGCGTACAATTGCACTTGAACCTCAAATGTCTCGGCAATCCGTCGCAGCCACTCATGTGGCCGGCTGCATGCAGCGACTCCTCTGCACATACCGCCCATGTATCGATCTACTTGGGCAAATTGCCTTCGGTTAGCGGGTGGTAGGACGGCAGAGCTGTGATGGCCGTGATCTTGGGCTCCTTGTCAATCTACATATCGCCACACACGGACGGATGACAGACAAAGTCTTCTCGTCCGTCCGTGTGTCTACCTGTCTGTATACCTACCTTGTAGACGCCCCATTTCTGTTTCTGTCGCCTTCTGCGCAGACGGTGGGCGCGGCGCCGCTGCTCATCCTGCATCCGAAAAACAAGACGAGACACGAATGAACAGAGAGAAAGTGACAGGGCACTGTGGCTGACTTACGAGCGAGTAGATGAGGGCGCGTCGATTCATCTCAGCCTTGATCAGCCTGCCAATGGAATGCAGGCCCAAGACACACGAGAACAAAGGCAGGCGCAAAGGAATGAAACGCCCCTTTTGCATGTGTCGTATCCCCATATGATCCGTCATCCATCCATCCACAGACATGACATGCGTCCATGTCTGTGTGCGTACCGGTTTCGCTTTCGTCTGAACTGGGGGTAAGGGCCGCCCCATATGTAAGGGGGCAGACCTGCTCACACACGATAAAGAAAGTGAGCAGCACGTGCGCCTGTGTCTGACTGGCTGAATGGGTGGGTGGGTGAGTGGGGAACTGACTGACTGACTGACTGACCAGCCTCGACCCTCTGGTGCATGTATCTGCGCTTGATGTTGGACAGACGGCGACGGATCTTCGGCTCCACCGAGCGGATACCTGGCCAGTCGACCCGCCACGCACATATGCTCGGTTGTGTGACACCTCCATTGGCTGTTCCGATGCACGGGCCTGAGTCGCCCCAGCCACCCACCTGGTTTGTGTACGCCCTGCTTCATGGTGAACTTGCCACGAACGTTGTACTGCCACTTGTACCTGCACCAAACGTGTGCATCCGTCCATTTGCTCCACGCATTCCTTCAAGACAACACCCCCGGCTGTCTGACCTGTAGTCTCTTGTGAGCGGCTCCTTTTGCGCTGTCTGTGGGTTGGGGATGGCCTTGAGCACCCGCACATCGAGGAGCCGAGGGCTGTAGCGAGGAACCAGCTGCTCCACAC
>CDMY01000138.1:168782-180944 GCA_001179505.1 Vitrella brassicaformis
GACTGACTGACTGACTGACCAGCCTCGACCCTCTGGTGCATGTATCTGCGCTTGATGTTGGACAGACGGCGACGGATCTTCGGCTCCACCGAGCGGATACCTGGCCAGTCGACCCGCCACGCACATATGCTCGGTTGTGTGACACCTCCATTGGCTGTTCCGATGCACGGGCCTGAGTCGCCCCAGCCACCCACCTGGTTTGTGTACGCCCTGCTTCATGGTGAACTTGCCACGAACGTTGTACTGCCACTTGTACCTGCACCAAACGTGTTAGTGCATCCGTCCACTTGCTCCACGCATGCATTCAAGACAACACCCCCGGCTGTCTGACCTGTAGTCTCTTGTGAGCGGCTCCTTTTGCGCTGTCTGTGGGTTGGGGATGGCCTTGAGCACCCGCACATCGAGGAGCCGAGGGCTGTAGCGAGGAACCAGCTGCTCCACACCCACTCCCTCATAGACGTTCTTCAGGGTAAAGGAAGAGTCCGAACGCTTCAGCCGAACCTCCACGCAATAGCCTGCATCCATCCATCCATCCATCCAGTCAGTCAGTCTGTCGGGAGGCCTGTCGTTCACCGGTGGCCTGCCTGCATACCTTGGAAAACAGCGAAGGTCTGCTGTGTCCTCGACAGCTCGTAGCGCACCTCCACCAAGTCGCCCGGATTGATGCGAGGCATCTCACACGACACACATCACACACCACACACAAACGTCCACGTGTGCCCGCATCATTCATACGCCTTCGCTTTCCATCCCTATATGAGCCCGTCTGCCTACTTGTCTGTCTGTCTGTCTGTCTGTGCTTGCCTACCGAGAAGGTCCTGAGTCGCCGAAGTCTGGCGACCTCTGCCATCTGCAGGTGGTGCATCAGCTGGAAGCACTCCCGATTGGTGATTGGCGTGCCCATCTGGTCCAAAGGCGGCCAGGTGCCTGCAGTGATGGGATTGTCCACCGTGTACTTCTTGAACGGGGCTGTCGACTGGTGCAGACGCTGACGCAGTCCACGGTACGTCACCTACTTCCATGGGGCAGCACACATCGACCCGATGACGAATGCGGGTGGCTTGTGTGACCCGTTTGCCTCAGTCACCTTGATGCCTGCTCGGGCCCGGGCTTCGAGCGCTGTGCAGTGGGCACTTGTCGGCCGCCCCAACGGGCCATCACGTAGGGCACTCCAAAGCTGCCGCGCATTCATTGGCTGGCCTCACGACGCCTGCACAGTCCACACAAGCACCTACAGAACGGTTGAGCCGCAGACCAGGCAGATCATGCCTCGAGTGAGCTTCTCACCTGCTGATCTGCAGCCGCGCAGCTGCTGATGAGTTCCTTGCCCTCTAGCGGTGGGTGAAGAAGCCTCCCTCGTGGACCTGCACGCGCTGCTAGAGCCACACCATCCCGTGCGAGCTTGCAGGAGAAAGAGCGACCGATCTTGAGCGACCTTCCAGTTCGACGAGTTATCATGCGAGAAACATGGTCATCCATCGTGCATCGCCATGAGATCGTGAAAAAACCCTCTGTTCTTCGATGAATGGTTCATCGGTATCGAGCAGTGGTGAGCCGTCCAAGATCCAACCTGAGGAGGACGGCAGCGCAGCCAATGGAGTGGAAATCGAGAAAAGTGCGGTCGGACTGCCCCCTTCAGTCACGACCGGAGAGCGGCTGCTCGGAGTCAGCCACACACACACACACGCGTACAGACACACAGGCACACCCGCAGATCAAACCAATCAACGATGCTCTCTCTCTATGTCTGTCTGCGTGTGTGGAATCTCTAGGAGGACGCACTCAAGTGGATGTTCGTTTTGCTGCGGGCGAGTTTGCTCGTGCCGTATGGTCGGGCGGAGAGGGTCGCTTCGGGCTTCGCCTGCCTCGTCTGCTGGTACTTGGCGATCATCGATGCCCTTTTTCTGGAGGACACTGAGGACTTTTTCACCGACACCAAGGGCCGTGGCATCCTGTTGAGTGCCACAACACTTTGGTTTCTTATGTGCGGCGGCATTCGGCTGTGGATGCTGGTCTCAGTGTCGAGGGAGCGGCTGGCCATGGTGTTCGCCTGTCTGGTCAAGGGCAGCTATTGGACACTGGCCCTGGGGGACCAGAGCAAAGATGTGGCCGAATCGTTTTCCCGGCGGGTCAAGGTGTGGTCGGTGGTGTGCTTCGCCGCCGCCCTGACTTCGTGGCTGTTGCTGGTGTTTGGCTACATTATTGGCGCACAGACACGTCGGGTCTTCAACTTTCCGTGGGCCGACTGGTTCATCGAGGAAGAAAGCCCAGGTACGGACGATCACATCCTCAACGGACGACAATCTGATCAATCTGCCCGCGGCCTCGTTCCGTCACGTTGCTTTGCAGGCATTCACTGGTTCGGGCTCGTGACGGCGATTCTGAGCATCTTTCCGTGCTTTGTGTGGATTGTGCCGCTGCTGCCCTACTCACTGGCCATCAACCTGCTCCACGAGCGATTTAGGGCGTTTTGCCAATCACTCGACGACTCCATCCGGCCGTTGGAGCGGCAGAAGACGCGGCCAGGGGAGCCGAGCAGCTATGCCGAGGCCGCCGCGGGCAAGAAGCCCTCGGTGAGGCAGCTCACGCTGGCGCACCGCCAGCTGTGTCAGGGAGTCATGATGGTGGACCGCACCTTTCGCGCTTTCGTCGCCATATCGTTCACAATCAACACGGCTTTGTCGATCCTGGTCGTCTACAGGATTGTCTTCTTTGGTGGGTGGAATATATTTGGCAAGGACAAGGCAGGCATACAAACAGACAGACAGGCGTCGCCACTCATGAGTTGTGGCATGTGTGTGTGTGAAAGGCTACACCGCGTCGAGTGCTGAGGCGGGGGCGTTTGTCTTCTGGTGTGTCGGTCTCGCCATCCAGGTAGGTCGGTCGGTCGGTCGGCACGCAAGCGCATGTCTGTATTATGTATGCCAGTCACTGTGTGGTGTGAATGACAGTTCTTCGTGTGTTACAAGTCGGCCAAGTTGTTTTCCTGGTAGGCCGATTGACGGATTGGCTGACTGAATATGCTTGTCTACGGCCTCCATCCCCACACAGGCACGAGCACCTGCGGCTCCGCTGCCACCAGGTGCAGGTCGGCCTGCCCTACCACGCATCAAGCACACCCACGTCGCTCGCCTCACAAATGACGAGATGCCACTCCGTCGCCGACGATCTGACATCCGCGGGGGGGCCAGGAGGCGACAGTAGCACCAGCAGCAGGCGGGCAGTGACGCAGGAGGCCCTCTATGCGCGGCAGGAGCGGCTTGAGCTGGAGTTGGAGCATCTGCGGTTTTCGCACCAGGTGGAGAGCTTCACCCCTGGCATCACCGTGGGTGGGGCCGTGACGATGAACTGGCGGGTGCTGGGCGTGGCGGCGTCGGTGACCGCCTCGGTGTTTGTCTTCCTTTATGAGACGCGGAAGAACAACAGAGGAGAAGGGGAGTGAGTGAGTGCGTGACGCTTTTCTACCTGCGTGCCTTGCTCGTCCACTGGCCGCGCCTGTGTGCTTTGCCTGCCTGCCTGCCTGCCTGCCTGCCTACCAGCTTTGCCCGCACAGGGGAGGTGGACGAATGTACTGTAGGCGTAGCTGTGGGTGTTCCTGTTCGCTCGCTGTGTGGGTGTGGGTGTGGGCAGAGCGGTGCGTTTATCGTGTCTTGGTGCGATCGCGGTGGCGGTGTCCTGAAGTGGCGTTTATCCCGTGTATTTGCGGGGTGGAGTGGAGTGGAGTGAGTGTATGACAATGCGATGATCAGACACAAGTGGTGAGCAAGTGTGGTGGATGAGACCACGACCCTTCATCAAGTGCCAGACAAGCGTCAGACAGACAGACGTGCATCCTGTCCTGCATCCATCCGTGCATTCCTCCTCGAGTCACCCACCCATCATGCCATCCACCCGCTCTACACGTCCCTGAGACTGACCGCTCGACGTTGCGTGCGCATGGAGCTTATTGCGCATGGGCTTATGCAACACACCGACAAAAAGTGCCGAAGAACTAGTTACCGAGAAGAACTAGTTACCGAGAAAGCACCTTACGCTCATTTCTCTGTCACTTGGCAGATTTGAGCCAAGAGACAGTTCATCCATCCATCCACCAATCCACGACCGACGCACATCTGGACGCTTTGCCACGATGCTCGCCCCCTTTTACTGTAGAGAACTCTGCCCTTGGGGTCACTTCTCTGGAGTAGTTGCCGAGACAGCGTGCCACAACCTGATAGACACACAGACAAAGCCCACAGTCACAGTCCGTTTCTTTCTGCTTGTGTGCCGTGGGAGAGCCTTTCTCGTCTGTCGATCTCTCTCCTCACAGCCCTCGGTATGTGCTCGTAGCTACTCGCCCGCGGACCCCTACACTCCATCAAACATCCGCTGCTTTCTACGCTCTCTCTCTCCCCTGCCCTACTTGTGGCTTTGTGTGGTGTGCACCCACCCCGTTGAGGAGATAACGTTTTTTGACGGAAGTCGTGTACTATACGCGTATGTTGTGGGGAAGTTAGTGAAGTGTCTGCTCACCGAGAATGACGGCTTGTGGTCGGCACCGGGTACCCCGTCGCCGGCCCTGCCCATGCGAAACACATGTACATACGATCTTGATGTGAACACCTGCATGCGCACACAGCGACCGAGTGATGCAGTGGGCCCATGAGCGTTGCGCTTTTCCCGGCTGGCAGTGCTGCAGCATGGCCCATGTTGCTCGGCCGAAGCTGCAAGAAGCAAGAGAGAAACACACACACAGAGATGGAAGTGCCGTGGCGGGTGGATCTCTGTTCTGCTCGGCTACAGCGACGACGTGTCGTCACGTCACACGGTTACATGTACTGCAAATGCAGACAGTCAGACACGTAGTCAGACACACACGCGCTGTGCCCGTACTGCCTAACTGTCTGCATGCATCTTCAATCGCTCACCGATACAGGTGTCCTCCGCACTCCACCTCTCCAGCTGACGCATTCCTTGACCTCCACGGACCGTCCAATCCATCGCCGTAGCCACGCGCTCGGACAGCTGCCACGGTCACGGGTACTGGTACTGCTGGATCTCACTAGTACTGCTCGAGATCGATGAACCGTTCACTGATGCCATCAGTTCAAGTTTCCAGTGGAAGTGCTAGTAAGGTCTAGGGTTTCGGTTTGGGTTTGGGGAAGACGGGTTTCTTGCCCTAAGCGATCCAAGCTCGCACACTTGGGAGAACCGTCGCAATGTTCAAGGAGGTAAGGAAGCCAAGATCTGGACAGGCCACAGCGCCCTCAGCTCAAACAGACCACAAACCGCCCACACACACACTTGCGTCTGTGCCTCTCTGCCCTGCCTGCCTGTGCGGCGGGTGTTGCGCGTGTTGTGTGTGCTGGTGATCAGCGCGTGGTGGTTGACTGCCGCGGGCACATGCTCGGGCGGTTGGCGTCGGTGGTGGCCAAGGAACTCCTCAACGGACAACACGTGGTGAGTCGCCACGCTTGAACCACCAAGCAACGGAGCGCAAGCACGAAGGCCGGGAGAGGGTCTGGCTGACGAGTGTGTATGGTGTCGGTATCAGGTGGCCGTGCGGTGCGAGGACATCAACATCTCAGGATCTCTCTACCGCAACCAACGTAGGCACCGCACCGCGCACATCCCCGTCGGAGAAAACGGCAGGGCGACAATCCGTCTGTCCATCCCTGTCTGTCTGTCTATCTGGGTGTCTGTGTGCGTCTGTGTGGCTGTCTGTCTGTCAGTGAAGTACCACGAGTTTCTGCGGAAGACGATGAACTCCAACCCCTGTCGCGGCCACAAGCACTTCCGCGGTCCCGCCAAGATCTTCTGGCGCACCGTCAGGGGCATGCTCCCGCACAAGACGGCACGCGGACAGGCAGCCCTGGACAGACTCAAGGTCTTCGAAGGTCAGTCACCCAAGCAGCAACCAACCAGTCACACCAAACCAGCCAGTTCAGGGGAGGGAGCATTTGAGAGATGGCTTTGTGATTGTGTGTTGACTGAACATGTTGTGTGGTAGGCATGCCGACTCCGTACGACAAGCAGAAGAAGATGGTGGTTCCAGCGGCGCTCAAGGTGCTGCGGCTCAAGAACGGACGCAAACACTGCAGACTCGGAGACCTCTCTGGAAAGGTACGTGATTGAACAAGGCGGCGACGGACTGCGGAAGAGGCAGGGAGGGAGGGAGGGCTCACCCACGGAGAAGCAGCAGTCAGTCCGTCCTTTGAGTGTTGTCCGTCGTGTCCCTCCCTACACACAGGTTGGCTGGAACTACGACGAGTTGGTGCAGAAGCTGGAGGCGAGGCGGAAGACCCGCGCGGGGGCCTTCTTCGAGAAGAGGAAGGCCCTCACCACACTCAGACACAAGGCCGAGGCCGCCGACGTGCCCCCAGCGCTCGACCAGGCCGAGCGAGATCTGCTCGAGTCGACCGGATTCCTTTAAACAAACACGCTGGCGCTGCCTTGCGGAGTGCGAGGGCTGTGTGTGCGCGTGGTTTGTGTGGGTGGTGGTGGTGGTGGTGGTTGATGGTTTGGCCACCCATCATCCATCGGTGGGCAGACGGACGGATGGGTGGATGGGCGTGTGACGAACAACACTCTGGTTGTGGTGTGCGTGGGTGAGTTACGTTAATGTTGTTTGGTCGGTCTTGACGCACATCACACACATCGACGGGTACGCGTGGATGGCATCCCATGGCATGAATGGTTCGGTTAAACGCCTTGGATCCTGCGCGGGCAGACAGGCATGCATCAGGCAGTCACACCAACACCACACACCAACCACACCGTACACCGTCACAGGTAGACACGCTCGTGCGTGGATGCAGGTGTGTCCAGTCCTCAGAGCTGGCTCAGCTAACCCACCCCCACGGCCTCCCTCGCTCACGCGTCCTTGCCCCCGGAGGCGGCCCCCTCACCGGACAAACTCTGAAGCCAATCACCCCAACCACCGCATATGCCCACGCACTTACCGTGAGACAAAGCATGTGGTTCGTTGAGGCTGTATTCATGTGATTTAGTGACCTGCGGGTTGGATGTGCGTCCGGCGGTTTGCTGTGTGGCAGCGGCGCCTGTGGGTGTGGGGGGCATCTTGCCTGAAGAACTACCGCTACCGCCCTGCTGACCTGCACACAACGGACGGAGGACATTACAGCAAAGCAAAGCCAGACCACACCCACGCACAGAGAGACAGACTGACAGACTGACTGACAATGCACATGTATCTGATTATCATGTCCCTCTCTCGTGCGTCATCACTGGGTCAGACAGACCTCTGTCGAGCAGCGTCTTGAAAAAGTTGGCCAGCTGCGCGTTGTCCTGCTGCTGCTGCACAACGCAACACAGCACAGCGTATAGATGACAGCGTGAGAGCGTCCGTCCATCCATCCAGCGAGCCATACCCCAGGTGCAGGTGCCCCGTTGCCGCCCGACATCGGCGTCACGCGACGGTCACCGCCACCTCCCGCCCCACCCACAGCGTCCGCCCTCGTCGTCGTGCGATCCTAATAAACACACACACAGAGAGACAGGGACAGACAGGCATTGCTTGTTGCATTGCGCGTCTGTCTCAGCGGAGCCAGCGAGTGATCGCTGGCTGGGCTTCCTGCAGCACGTGTGTACCCTGGTTTTGCTTTCGTGTTTGATGTTGAGTGACTTGCCGCCGGGGCCCGATGCGTGCAAGGCGTGCTGCAATGAATGCAGTGAGTGCATCCCACCCACACAAACACGCCACGCCGTCCTCTGACTCACGCACCACCGACAGAAATCAACTGCATACCTGCGCTTTTGCCAGGAATGCGGCCATGGATTCGATCTCGACATAGGGCTCCGAGTCACGGGCCTGCAGGCGCAACATAGACGCACACGGAGTCACTCACTCACGGGCTGACAGGCGCCCAATTTTGCGGCGGGCTGTGCGTTGGTTGTTGGCGACTTTGAGCTTGGATGTGGGTTTCTGGATGATGGTCTCAAAGGGCCTCTGGTGGATGGGTCGACACCAACCACAAACAGGGAGAGACATGTAGTGATGCATATATACGTGTCATGTGTCATGATGTGTGTACTCAGATGTCTGTACGCACCTCCAGCCCCTGCGCTACGGTCTTGGCGGCAAACTCCCTGCACACACGCACACACACACAGACAGACAGACAGACACACAGACACAGACAGAGGGAAACGGACAGTGATCTGCGTGTGTTGGGGCGGCGCCGTGTGTTGGTGGTTTGCCAGCTGACGTACGTGATGTGTTTCTTGCTGTCGAATCCTGTGGGTATCATCAACGCATCCTTGGACACCGTGTCAGCGTGGTGCCTACACCCACAGACGGACAGACAGAAAGACAGACAGACAGACAGATGCATATATATATAGAGAGAGGGTTTCATTGATGCGTGGCTGGTTGGCTGGCAGGTTTACTTGAATGGGAAGTCGTATAGTCTGTGCGTGAGGTAGCGGTACAACTCGTCTACGTTCTTGGCACTGACCAAACAATGCTCCATCCATCCACCCACCCATTGTCTCTCTCTCTCTCTCTCTCTCTCTTTGTGCGACCCGTACTTGCGTGGGTCTTTGGTGGAGGTGTAGAACAGCGCCGCACCATCTGCCAAACCAAGAAAGGCAACACAACACAACACAACACAACACAGCACACCAAGCACAGAGACGTCAGGCTCTTCGCACACGTGGGTGGTGCGGTTGTGTGTGTGTTGTGTTTGAGAGACGCTTGGCTTACAGGGCAGCGCCGCGTCGCGCACATGGGCCTGGATGATGTCCAAATGACCCTGCACACATCACATCGATGCATCACACGACACATCGGCAAAATCCACAATCGGACGTACGTGTCACACGTGCACGTCTGTGTGTGTGTGTGTGTGTGTGGCTGTGCGAACCTGTGTGGCGCGGTCCTCGAGGGCCGTGTAGTTCTCAGACTATAGGTATTATGTGTGTGACAATACACAGCCATCCATCCATCCATCCATTTGTGTGCCTTCGGGAACTGGCTTGTTCTTGGTCGAGGGCGGGTACCTGGCAGACGACGACTATGACGGGTATCCCGATGTTGAACGTCAGCATGCCCTCACCCAACAACGACTCGCCCTGCACATTAACACACACACACACACGCGTATCTGAACCGGACGACCAACCGGGCAAATTCAGCAGCAGGTGTGCTCACTTCCTTGAGCGAAACCTCGTCCACGTTGATCGTCCGCCTGCAGACGGGGAGGGGAGATGGGAAATAGCGGGCGGATGTCTGTCGTGGGTGGTGGGCGGTTTACTTTCGCGTGAATCCCATTTGATCGTGCTGCTCGTCCTTGTGGCCCTTGAGGTGCTCCTGGTACGACTGAATGTACGCTGCCACTGCAATTAACCCACATACGAAAGTAAATATGTATATTAGCCCCACCCACCCAGACCGGTGTGTGTACGTGCGTGTGTTTGTACGTTTCTGTCTGAGTTCGTCTTGTTCCTTGAGCGGGAGCTGGTTGAGTATGTGGGCGACGTCCCCCTGCACCACCTCACTCCACGCCCGCATGTCCTCCACCATCGTCCACGGCTGCACACACAGACAGACAGACAGACAGACAAAGTGGTCGCCACATCTGTGCTGTGCTCCCAGCCGTACCTCCTTCATGTCTAGGCATATGAGGACGGCCATGGCCTTGAGGTCCTCGGGCGTCACGCGGCTCTGAATCATCGACCTACACACACAAACAAACAGTTCAACCGTGCAGCCAAGGCAGACGTACCACTCCTCTCTCTGTCCGTATGCATGCGTCAGTCGGTCCCACCCCACCCACCTGAAGTGGCTGTCCTCCAGGATCCACACGTTGGCGCGGGCCAACACATCTGATGCACAGGTGCACACACATACAAACACAAAACGCACATTCGTCCACAAACACACACGTGTCCATCCATCCATCCATCCATCCATCCATCCGTTCGTTCGTTCGTTCGTTCGTTTTGTGCACCGCTGACCGACCGGTGAACTCGGGGTCCTCGAGGTTGCGCACATTGAGGTAGGCGAAATCCAACGCACACACGCCGGGGTCAACCTGCAGCCATAGACCCAAACACACGAACGGATGGAGAATGGTGCATACGTCAACACACTGTGCCGCCGATGGATCTTCTCTTCACCCACCCACCCACCACCCACCAGGTTATCTCCCGAGGAAGGGTCGTCGGGGTTGCCGATCTTCTGCAGGGCCCGCAGCAGACTACGCTTGCCCACTCCATGGCGACCTGCACGGATGGATGGATGGATCCATTTGTTTGTCGTGGTGGCCACCCAACACACATCCAATCCATCCAAGAACAGAATCCATCCATCCATCCACCCATATATATCTTTCCTTCCGTTTTTCCCGCCGGTGCGTACGGTACATGTACCTACCGAGCATGAGTATGGTGGAGTTCTTCTCCTGCGAGGACCTGGAGCCGTCCGCGAGGATGCTCTGCCACAGGGACTGTTTCTTGCCCAACGAATCCCGCCGATGCGTCGCCATCGCTCACACAAACCACCGATGGATGGCAGATACACACACCGACAACGATGAGCGATAGGTGATGGGCACCGAAAATGCTCAACAACTCGCTCTACAAGGCGAGATCCATCACGGCCAGAATGAACCAACTATTGCGAGCTATTGCGAGCTGTTTTATCCCACGCTGCGTGGAAGAAGTTGCAGTCTGTCCACGGACGCATCTTCTATGGAGGTGCGCTACCAGGCCTCATCCAGACAGCACTCGCGACCAAAACAGTCTTCCTCCTTCTCATCTACCATCCTTCCCCATGCCTGTGCTCTGTATGCTTTGTCTGTCAGGTGCGTGCCTCCCCCTCTCCCGCTGCCGCCGCCACTGCCGCTGCTTCTGTTGCGTCATCGGTTTCTGCCGCAAATGCCGCGGCGGCTGCATCTGCCTCTGCATCGAGGTCAGCCGCTGCTGGGTCGGCTGTCCACTTGTCCCTTGAGGAGAGGGTCAACTGGGAGGAGTGGAAGGGCGAGGACCCCTTCTGGCTGCACGCACTCTGCGGCAGCATCGCGGGCTGCACCGAGCACATAGCCATGTTCCCCATCGACACCCTCAAGACCAGGGTGCAGGCCTTGCAGGAGGGCAGCGGCATCACGCTCTCACAGGCATTCAGGAGCATACTCACCGAACGAGGATGGAAAGGACTCTTCAGGTCTGTCGAGGGATGGGGTGCCTGACCTGTCTGTCTGTTGTTTCCTAACGTTTCTGTCTGCCCGTGTCTGTCTGTGTCTGTGTTAGGGGTCTTGGTGCGGTGACGAGCGGATGCATCCCCGCCCATGCGTCGCTGTTTTGCGTGTACGAGGTGATGAAGGACCGGCTGGGCATCCACCACGAGGGCCATTTCCCCGTGCGGGCGATGCTGTGCGGCGCCACCGCCACCTTCAGCCACGACTTCATCATGACCCCCATGGACGTCGTCAAACAGCGAATGCAGCTCGGCTGCTACAGGTGTGTGTGTGTGTGTGTATGTGTGCACTGCACGTAATTTATTAATTGTACCCATCCATCCAACGCACCAGGTGGAATATGCGACGGGCGTCCGTCCTCTCTGGTGTTGCAGGTCGATGGTGGACTGTTTCGTGACGGTGGTGCGCAGCGAGGGCATCGCGAGTTTCTTCCGCTCGGTGCCCACGACGGTGCTGATGAACATTCCTTATGGGGCCATGTTTGTGGCCGTCAACGAGTCGATGAAGGAGGCACTGGGGCTGTCCAGCTCGGCCGTTCCACACGCAGCCTCACACACACACGTGGCCGGGCACCACGTGCACCAGCACCACTTTGACAGCGACCACCATCACCACCATCACAGGCACCATGACCACCAGCGCCACCCTCAGCACAGACACGACCACTCCGCAGCAGCATCAGCCTCTCCGCCCCCGCAGGCCCCCCCCGCCCCCTCTCCTGCGGACGCCACAAGCGCAGCGCAGACCGCCTATGCCCTGCCCCTCTACTTCCTTGCTGCTGGTACGTATACGCATTAGGCAGGCTTCCATGTCTTGGTTGCTGTGGGCGATGGATGCCAAGAAAGGCACGGCACGGCACGGCACGGTGTGCGCACCTGTATACAGGTTTGAGCGGTGGGTTTGCGTCGGCGATAACGACCCCTTTGGACGTCATCAAGACCAGGCTGCAGACGCAAGACTGGCA
>CDMY01000144.1:0-23158 GCA_001179505.1 Vitrella brassicaformis
CCCCGATGTATATACCCGATTGAATCACACCATCTGCGCGGTTATTTTTTACTTTTGTCGGAAAGGATCTGAGCTACCCCCTAACCACCGATACGGGGGCAGCCAGTCGCGTCTGTGTGTCGGTCATCCATTGTGTGACGCACCTCGTTGAATGTGGTCTCTTCGGTGTCGTCGGCAGACGTGCTCGCCATCTGCTTGGCCACCGACTTGGACGCACACAGAGCCATCGTGGTGACCAGACACATTCTACCGTCAAGAAAAGTCCATGTACGCGTCCACACATGACATCTGTCATCCATTGCCGCCCACATACATATCCATATTGACACACAGCCACTGATGCCGGCCGGTCGCTTGGGACCGACTGACAGCAACACGCAAGCTGAGCTGCACACAACTACACATCGGTTCTATATGGCTAGCCATCCCTCTCAGTCACATCTGGGTGAGGGGTTGCCGGACGGGTTGCCACTGACGTCAGTGGACTGGGCCGCCATGCCGTTTTGAGCTCTATCCTTCCCCGCCACTACTATGACGGCGGGATCCGACACCGTCTTGGCCTTCTGCTGCGCCCGAATAAACTGAAAACAAGACATCACACACACGTACGCGTGTTCGTGTATGTATCCGTCCCGGGAGCTCACCTCTCGGATGCCTCCGCGGCCCTGTGTGCTGCCGCCAGCCTTGCCGTCATCCCTCTTCTTCTTGGCTATGGCGTCGATGCACGTCTGCAGGTTGCGCTTCAGTCGACCATCCGTCACGCTCTCCAGGAGGCCCCCCAAAGCGCCAGCCTTACTGGCGTCGTACAGGCCGCTCACGATCCGTTGAGCCGTCTGCTTTGCGGCAGGGCGCGATGCGTCCAGCAGACGAGCAGCAGTCGGCAGGATGGCCCTCACCGTGACGTCAGATGCACTGTAACGCTGACACAGAAGATAGAACAGACACCGAGCTCAGTCAGTGACATGCAAAGCATGCCCTGTGCGAGTGTGTCGCACCACTGATGTGAGAGCCTTCTCCAGGAAGTGGGCGGCCTGCGTCGCCACGCCGCTGTCCTTGCGATCCAACGCATCCGACGCCACACTACCGAGTGCCATGACCACACTCTCGCCGGCCGCCTCCTCGGTCGTGAGTGCGCTGAGCGCGTCCTTGGCACCATCCGCCAGGAATCTCTTGTTGCTCACGCTCTTCTGAGCCAGCGGGGGCACCTGAACACACATACAAAAAGGAACCACAGCAACGGTTGACACATCGTTGTCTTCTGTCTCTGCTTGCGTGTGCACGGTTGCTCACTAAGGTGACGGCGACTTTGGCCATCTCTGCTGGCAGCCCTTTGCCGAGATGCTCTGTTGTCAGGATGGCATTGCGCGACACGCCACTCCGCAAACTCTCGGCTTGCTTGATGACGGCCGAAGCGATATCCTCGCTGCAACACACACAAACAGGAATCTGATCCGCCCTTTCTCCCGTCCGCCTGTCTGCTACCCACGTGTCCGTTGTCCTCTCTCTTGGCTCCTTACATGTCATCGGCGAGAAGCGATGGATGGAACTTGGCGAGCGCTTGGATGCGCTGCAGGGAGGTGAAGTGCTGCTTCCAGTCGTCCGACCGCAGCCCATTCAGGGCCTCCTGCAGCACCGCCCTCGGGCTCTCACCGCCCTCCCACTCCAGCTCCTCCCATGACAGATATCGGCACTCGAAGGCATCCTCCTCCTCTGGGCAGCGCTCTGGCTCACACATCGCCTCTCTTTCCTCTTTCCGATCCCCTGCGAGCTAAGGGTCGGCGATGGGAGGAAAAGAGAGAGAAAAAAGGCGCTTGGCGACGCAGCGGTAGGCGAAGGGATGGCAGGGCAGGTGTGTGTGCTTTGTTTTTCTTTCTATCCATCCATTTGAACGATAACTCCATCCGTTTGCCGTTGACCGTGGCGCAGGTGCGAGGCACTCAACCGCTGTGTACGTGTGCAATCATCCGAGCGATCGATTCAATTGTACATAGTGAAGCAAAACAGCCAGCATCATTCCATTGTGACAGCAGCCAGCCTTTGAGTGTCTTCTGAGTGAGCTGCTCTCTCTGTCGGTGCGTTTGATTGCCTTCTCACGATGGCTCTGTGTGCGTCCAAGTCGGTGGCCAAGCAGATGGCGAGCACGTCTGCCGACGACACCGAAGAGACCACATTCAACGAGGTGCGTCACACAATGGATGACCGACACACAGAGATGATGATGCCTGTTGGTCTGTCTGTCTGCCCTCTCTCTCTCTCTCTGTGTGTGTGTGATTGTGATTGTGATTGTGATTGTGATTGTGTGTTCAGGTTGAGAAGTTGCAGGAGATGGGCATCAACATGGCCGACATCAACAAGCTGAAGGGCGCCGGCTACGCGACCGTCATGAGTGTCATCCAGAGCACCAGCAAGGAACTGACGCAGATCAAGGGACTCAGCGACGCCAAAGTCGACAAGGCACGCATGCAACACACCCACATCCACACACCTCTCTGGCCATCCATCCATCCATCCACCCCACAACTCTTGTGTGTGTGTGTGTGTGGATGTGAAGATTCTGGAGGCGGCCCGCAAGTTGGAGGCGTGCAATGCGTTCATGAGCGGGTCGGACCTGATGACGAAGCGCAACCGAATCCTCAAGATGACGACGGGCTCCAACAACCTCGACAAGCTGCTGGGCGGAGGCATCGAGAGCATGTGCATCACAGAGCTCTTCGGAGAAAACAGAACCGGCAAGACACAGGTGAGTGACATGAATGACAAGGAAGAGAGAGAGGCCACGCCACGACCTGCACCGATGAATGTGTATGGGCGTGTGTGTCTTTGCAGGTGTGTCATACGTTGTGTGTGACGGCTCAGCTGCCTCAGAACATGAAGGGCGGCAACGGCAAGGTCAAACACTCACACATCTACACACACACACTCTCCTCTCCCTCTGTATCTCCCTGCAATTGGTGTGTGTGTGTGTGCAGGTGTGCTACGTGGACACGGAGGGCACGTTCCGACCCGAGAAGATCATCAAGATCGCCGAGCGCTTCGGGCTCGAGGGAGACGCCGTACTCGACAACATACTCGTACGCACGCTGACTTGACCAGCCCACACACACAAACAGGCAAACACGTGTGTGTGTGTGTGTTGTGTAGTATGCCAGGGCGTACACCCACGAGCAGCAGATGGAACTGTTGAAGGCGGCGGCGCAGAAGATGGTCGAGGAGCCCTTCGCACTCCTCGTCGTCGACAGCATCATGGCGTTGTTCAGAGTCGACTTCTCGGTACACATACAGCCACTCAAGACACACCACACCCCCTTCCATGTATGTGCGTGTGTGTGTCGTCAGGGCCGCGGTGAGTTGAGTGAGCGTCAGCAGCTGTTGGGCAAGATGCTGTCTCGCATCATCAAGCTCTGCGACGCCTTCAACATCGCCTGCGTCATGACCAACCACGTCATGTCCGGTCCGCGACTCACACACACCCACACACGTGCCACACACACACGTGTTTGTATGGGTTTTGATGTGTGGGTGTGCAGACCCTGGCGGAGGTCTGACGTTCGCCCCTCAGTTCAAGCCCATCGGCGGTCACGTGCTCGGACATGCGTCCACCGTGCGTCTCTCGCTCCGCAAGGCAAGACGCACCCACACCAACACACAGCTACCGACCGGGTCCATGTGTGTGTGTTGTGTGTTGTGTGTTCAGGGCAAGGGCGACCAGCGCATCGTCAAAGTCTACGACGCACCCAACCTGCCAGGTCACACACACACACACACACACGTGTGAATGTGAATCCATCTGTTTGTGTATTCGTCAGAGAGTGAGGGCATCTTTGCCGTGAGTGACGCCGGCATCGTCGACGCCGAGTGATCAACCAAGACCACACAGGCACACAGACTGACAGACAGACAGACAGACTGACAGACTGACAGACTGACTGACAGTCGACCCATCGCATGTCAGAACGGACTGATGTATGATTGCATGGGATGGAGTGAATGCGTTGCCGTGATGGACACAGTGCGGCAGAGCACAGTGCGGCACTCGATAGGGCGTAGAGAGGGGCTCGCGTAGACATACTTTGGCGTGAGTGAGCCCTGCCTCGAATGACGCGACTGTGATTTGATCGGACTGGTCACAGAACATGCCCACAGCAAATGACAGAAGCCGTCATAGCCGTCCTGCCACTGTGTGGTTTATGTGTCCACCACCAATTAGAGATAGATAGAGACGTGCGCGAGAAGTGTCCATCCGTACCAACTGATCCATGCGGCCACGCAGCCACCCACCAAGCGCTCTCACCCTTCACAAGCGCCTTTCCCCAGCACCTGACGTAAAGGAGCGCAACTGTCCACACAGTCACGCCCTCCGCGTCAGCGCTGAGAAGGCCACTCGTCACAGGCAGAGAGAGCCGAGAATGGATGGACGAACCAAGTCAGCACACTGCATGGTTTATACACATGAAGACGCACACATAGAAAGCCGGGAGATGAGCATCGAGAAGGCAGCGAGAGGCAAGGCAAAATTCGCGGACTGACAGAGAGGGAGGGAGGGAGGGAGGCGGGGAGGAGGATATGGGCGTTAAATGGACAGAAGCCGAGAGCGAAAAACCACGACACACACGCACATGATCGAGCGACATCCATCCATCCATCCACACATCCACACATGTCGGCACTTCACCAGCAATCGTGACGGCAAAAAAGGAACTAGCCACGCCGGTGTCAGCGAGCGAATGTGTGAGTGAGTGGTGGGAAAAAGCGTGGCAGACGGGGGGCGGTCGAGGTGCCCGCCCGCCCGCCCGCGAGATTAAATCGTGCACTTCGGTCTGGTTGATAGATAGGGAGGCAGCCAGGCAGTACGGAGACAACAAACGTACACACCGCATTGCACGCACCACACCCGCACCTTCCGCACGCAAACTTCGCGCTGATGTCAGTCAATGCATGTAGGTGGGAAAAAAAGAAACCGTCGCAGCCCCGCGGCCCAGCCAGCAGCACGCACACACACACAGAGAGTGCACTGAGAAAGGTGGATCGTCGGAGGGACTACAAAAAGAGAAGACTATCTATCTACACAGCTGCTTCCACTGCACTAGTGGATCATGAGGTACGACTGACTCACTGACTCGTTGGTTCGCCATACACGATGTTCTCGCGAGAAGGCGCACAGACAGAGAGATGGCATTTGGCTGCTGCATAGGTGTGGGAGATCTAGTCTAGGCAGCCAACACAAAACTGGCCCGCCCCGCGCGCAAACGCATCCATTGCTAACTCTCTCTCTCTCTCTCGCCCCCTCTCTCTACATACGTCCAGCGAGAGGGCGAGGCCCCTCCTTCTTAAACCCTCGAGCATGCCGTCCTATGCACTGATGAGCCACCGGTCAAATGCGATACATAACCTGCACACACACACGACACACCGTACACAGTCAGCCTCCTCCAGACGCCCTCCCTCCCGCCGTCCGCTCACCTTGCCCTCTTTTGTGTGTTGTGGTGTGTGGTGGTCCGTTCAGGGGCTGCGGAATGCCTCTCCTGCGTAGGAGGCCTTGCCGCCGAGCTCTTCCTCGATGCGGATGATCTGGTTGTACTTGGCCAGTCGCTCCGATCGGCAGGGGGCGCCCGTCTTGATCTCGCCCGTGCGCAGGCCGACCACCAGGTCGCCAATGAACGAGTCCTCCGTCTCGCCAGATCTGCACACACACACAGAGAGAGAGCGAGGGAAAGGGAGAGGGATAAGGCAACACACGTCACGTGTAAGAGTGGCTCGTCTGCTGTTGGTGTCTGTGTCGTGTTGTCTTGTCTTGTACCGGTGGGAGACCATGACGCCCCATCCGTTCTTCTGCGAGACTTTGCACGCCTCGATGGACTCGGTGATGGAGCCGATCTGGTTGACCTTGAGGAGGAGGGCGTTGCATGCCTTGGTGTCGAGGGCCTTCTTGATGCGCTCGACGTTGGTGACGAGGAGGTCGTCGCCGACGATCTGGATCTTCTGGCCGAGGTCCTTGGTCATCTTGGAGTAGCTCTCAAAGTCGTCCTGGTCGAAGGGGTCCTCTATCGACACCATCGGGTACTTGTCGCAGAACTCCTTGTACATGTCCGCCAGCTGGTCGCCGCTGATCTTCTTGCTGCCGTCGTTGGGCGTCGTCTTGAAGTCCAAGTCGTACTTCTTGTCCTCTAAACCACACACACACACACAGAGAGAGAGAGAGGGGGAGGACACACAGAGAGAGAGGGGGAGGGAGAGGCACACATGAGTGTGTTGTGGTGTCAGACCGTCTGTGGCGTGTGTGTGGCGTGTGGTGTGTGTGGTGACTGTACGTACCGGTGTAGAACTCGGATGCGGCGACGTCCATGCCGATTTTGACCTTTCCGTCGTGTCCGGCGTTCTTGATGGCGGTCATGAGGAGCTCGAGGCCCTCCATGTTGTCCTGGATGTTGGGGGCGAAGCCGCCCTCGTCGCCCACGTTGGTGGCGTCGGTGCCGTACTTCTTCTTGATGACGTCCTTGAGGCTGTGGTACACCTCGGCCCCCAGCTGCATGGCCTCCTTGAAGTTCTTGGCGCCCGTCGGCAGGATCATGAACTCCTGCATCGCCAGCTTGTTGCCGGCGTGGCTGCCGCCGTTGATGACGTTCATGGCGGGCACGGGCATGACGAACTTGTCGGTCGGGTTGCCCGCCAGGCCAGCGATGTACTGGTACAGGGGGATCTTCTTGGCCGCAGCACCCGCACGACAGATGGCCATCGACACTGCCAAAATGGCGTTCTGCACACACACACACACACACACAGTGAGAGACGCAACACACGCCACATGCACACACAGGTGCACCACACACATGCATCACCCACCCACCACACGCCCCTCCCGTGGTCATGTCCCCCTGTGCCTGGCTGCACGCATGTGGTGCATGTGTTGCATGTGTCGCATGTGTGGTGCGCTGACCGCTCCGAGTTTGGACTTGGACCACCCCCATTCGTTCTTGGTGCCGTCGAGCTGCTCCACCATCATCTTGTCGAGGCCCGTCTGGTCCGTCGGGTCCTTGCCCTTGAGGGCGGGCGCGATGATGCTGTTGACGTTGTCGACCGCCTTGAGCACCCCCTTGCCGAGCAGCCGGCCCTTGTCCTTGTCGCGCAGCTCCAGCGCCTCGTAGATGCCCGTCGACGCGCCGGACGGCACTGCCGCGCGGAACATGCCGTCGGTCGTGGTCACGTCCACCTCGACGGTGGGGTTGCCGCGAGAGTCAAAGATCTCTCGGGCCTTGATGCTCGTGATCTGGGACATCCTGACTGAGTCGGTGGTGGCGGGTGGTGTTCACACCAGGGGAGGGCAGGAAAGGGGAGGCTGCAGCAAAGATGGACAAGGGACGCTGGGGCACGACGGAGGTCGGATCACGCCGCGAGCTCAGCTCGCAACTGAGCTTGCGGAGAAAAGCGGAAAGATTGGAGAGCTTTGGACCCTCTCCGCATCCCTGGTGGTACCTTTCTGACCCATTCGGTGCTGATCTACGTCAAAGATGGATGGTAAGCAGCCACTTGCAACACATGCAGGTCAGGGCAGCAGGTGCCTGCATGTGGCGAGGGGAGGCACCAGAGGGGCTCCTGTGAGCCAGGGAGGCTGACACAAACAAGATCGGCTGCCAAAAGTGACCTGAATGCGTTGTGTTGGGCGTCTCCTTGGGCAGGGAAGGGACGTGACGGCCCTCAGGATGACGACCAGGAGGAATTCTCCATAAGCGAGGTGGGCCTCTCACGCAAAATGCACCGCACAGCCAGGCTATTGAGGCAGACACGCGCACAGACTGCAAGCGTGGTGTGCTGTGTTTTGTCGCACGTGTCGGTGTGTCAGGAGCTTGTCGGTCTCGTGATTGGGCAACGGTACGCACGAACGAGGTCGCTGCATGGTGGATGTGTGTGTGTGTGTGTGTGGTGTGGATGCCTCCCCCTTGGCATTGCAATGGGTGGTCGCAGAGGTGCGAAGATCAAAAGGGTCCGGGACCAATCTGGGGCGCAGGTCGACATTTGGAACGACCGAAGACGCAACGGCATGCAGCCTGTGACCATCAGGGGTACCCAACACACACACCACACGCATCACCACACACCACACACACGCCGATCTGCCACATGGGTCCGTGGTGTGTCGGATGGTGTGCGTGTTGGCCCACTCACTCCAGGCACCCCCGAGCAGCGTGCGAGGGCTCGCGAGCTGATCGACGAGGTCATCGACAGTGACACACGTGGACAAGGTGGGTGACCGACACACGTGTCATGACCCCCACCCTCACTCACCCTCGCCCATGTGTGTGCTGCATCGATCCCTGAGCAGGTGACCGTCGCCGCACCAGCACCCACCAGCGCCCCTCCCGGAGCTACGACACAGACCAGCCCCCCTCCAGCAGCTCGGGCTACGGCGCATCCGACGCCATGCCACACTCCACCTCCTCACACCTCCCGCCCCTCCCCCACGACCGACCCCGAGGGCGGCCCGACGGACACTTCAGAGGTCGTCGTGGGGGCGGTGGCCATGGCGGTGGCGGTTCTCCGCGGCCTCGAGGCGGGCAGCAGCGGTACTTCGAGGCTGCAGACATGGAGCCTTCATCGCCTTCCGGACGGATAATGGGCGGGGGCGGGGGACCACAGCAGAACGAGCGGGGATACGAGTAAGAGAGAGGCGGCGGAGGGGGGGGGGCAGGTGCATCTGTGTGATGGGGTATGTGTGGTCTGTCGTGTGCGATGTGTCACAGCGAGTTTGGGCTTCCCATTCTGGCGGTCCACGCGCACCACGACAAGTTTCTAGCAGCCCTTCGAGACAACCAGTCCATCGTCCTGCACGGCGCCACTGGCAGCGGGAAGACCACACAGGTCCGTCAACCACACCCAAACCCACAACACCAACACCAACCCACTATTGGTCCGTCCGCCTCTCTCTCTCTCTCTCTCTCCGTGTGTGTGTGCAGATTCCCCAGTTCATTTTGCGTGAGGCGCTGCGGACGGACCGTGACGTCCGCATCATCGTGTCGCAGCCACGTCGACTCGCAGCCACAAGCGTCGCAAAGTGCGCACCCACCCACACGGACACACACAACACACAAGACACACCACGCACAAGCCAGCATCCATCCATCCATGTGTATGTCTGTCTATCAGGCGTGTCGCGTACGAGTGCATGATGCGGGGTTTGTCCAAGGACGGCCAGCACCAGGTGGGCGGCCTCGTGGGGTGGCAGATCGGACAGGACCGCATCAACGCATCAAGACACAGCAAAATCCTCTTCTGCACCACCGGTAGGTAAAAAAAGGGAATGGGCCACACTCACTCGGTCCCACCGACACACCACTTGGTTTCGCTTCTGGTGCCGTCTGTCTGCAGGCATCTTGTTGCGCCGCATCGTGGGTGCGATGAAGGAGAGCCAGGGGAGCGCGAGTGCCTCGGCGACGGGCGACGACTTCAGCCGCTGGACCCACGTGGTGATTGACGAGGTGCATGAGCGCGACACCGACACAGACCTCTTCATGGTGAGGAAAACGGGCGACGGGACAGGGATGTGTGGTGGTGGTGGTGGAGGATGGGCATTTGCGTTCATGTGTGTGTTGAGCGTGTGTCAGGCGTTGATGCGTCGACGTTTGGCCAACGACCCCCGTGTCAAGGTCATCATCATGAGCGCCACCATGAAGAGCTGTAAGCTCTCGCACAACACAATACACACACACAACATACACACATCCATCCCCTCCCCCCCCCTCCCCCAATCCCTCACTCACTCACTCTCTGTCTGTCGGTCTGTCTGTCTGTCTTGTCTGTCTGTCTGTCAGCCATCTACGCCAGGTACTTCAGCCCCACGGCCATCCAGCGGCAGGCCGAGCGCCTCAAGAAGCTCGAGCACGACATCGAACTACGACTCCAGGGCCGCATCCCAGTCGCCAACAACAGCAGCAACACGTAACCCAATTCCTCTCGCACCACACCACCACACAGCCAACCACCACAGAAACATCTCCCTTCTTTGTGTGTCGTGGCCAGTAGGAGCGGTGGTGGGTGGACGGGCCGTCCCGCCCCCCCTGCACAGCGTCGTGTGCCGTCGTCGGGGTGGGACGACAGCGACGATGAGAACCAGATGGACATCTCGCCGCAGGCCCGCAACCGGCAGTCAAGCTGGGGGCAGCCCAGAGGGCAACAACACGCCACCAACGGCTGGGTAGGGAGGGATTGGGATTGGGATTGTGTTGTGTGTGGGTCCGTCGTCCGCCCTCTTGTCTGTGTCTGTGAGTGTGCATCTGTCGCCTGTATGTTCTTTCGTTCCTTATAGGGTGGTGGCGGTGGTGGCCGTGGCGGCTGGGGGTGGAGTGGTCCGTTCGGTGCGTCAGGGGGTGGCAACGAGGAGGACGACATTCCGCCACTGCCGGATGAGGCGCGTGATCCACGACACATGACCATCCCACCACCACCAGCACCAGCAGCGCCTTCACATCTGTCTGTCTGTCTGTCTATGTGGCTGTCTGTGTGTGCGTGTCTGTGTGTGCAGGTGTGTCACATGATAGCTGTGGACGGCGTCATGTATGAGGTCAAGGTCTCCTACCTGGAAACCATCGTCGACAAGTGACACCACACACACACAACACACACAGCACACATGGCGCCAGCCAGGATGGAGGACAATGCCGTCCCTGTGTGTGTCCTTTCTCCCTCATGGCGGCAGGATCTGGCCATGGGTCTCCCGCAAATACGGCTTCCAGGTCCCCCAACCGCCCACACTCAGCACATGGATGTCTGTGTGGCTTCTTTGATTGTGCAGCTTAACACCCGCCCCGACGCCCACTCGCTGCGGTCTGAGTTTCTGAAGGAGCAGCCGCAGGTGGCGCGATTCTCGACATTCGACCTCTACGACATCGCATTCTTCGCATGTGGTATGCACACACACACACACACACATGTGTGGGCCGACTGACAGGCAGCGAAACTGTGTGGTTGGTGTGTGTCAGGGTACATTCACGAGCAGAACTTGGACGACATGGAGAAGACCATGGACACGGGCAAAAACTCCATACTCATCTTCCTACCAGGTACACACACGCCCACTCATCCCCCTCCCCTCTCCTCTCCTCTCCTCTCCTCTCCCTCTCTCTGTCCCTTTGTAGGCATGGCGGAGATCAACCGGCTGGCCGACAAGTTCACCACACAGGCGCAGGAGCTGGCAAGGGCCTCTGACGGCCCCACCAGCTCCTCTGCCGAGGCCACTGACGCGTGGTGGAAGGTCATCCGTGTGCACAGCAACATCGACGCCGATGAGCAGGATTCGGTGTTTGCTGACGTGCCTGGTGGGTGGATTGGGGAGGTGGGGGGGAGGGATACACTCACACGTGGGGCGTGTGTGTGTGTGCGTGTGTGTGGTCAGGCTACCGCAAAGTCATTCTGGCGACCAACATCGCCGAGAGCTCCATCACCATACCAGTAAGACCGTCGAAACCATGCATCTGTCGCTCGCCTGCTCTGCTCTGCTCATCTGTGGTGCGTGTGTGTGGCTGGTTGGTCAGGATGTGGGCTATGTGTTGGACTTCTGTCTGGTCAAGGAGCACCACTTCGTCGAGACCACCAGCACCAACACACTCTCGCTGCAGTGGGCCTCGCAGGTCAGTCAGCCAGGCGGTCCTCGCACATACAAACAAACAACACGCACACCCAGACGCATCGACACACTCTGAATGTGTGTGCAGGCTGCGTGTGACCAGCGTCGCGGTCGTGCTGGCCGTGTGCAGAAGGGAAACTGCGATCGACTCGTGCCAGAAGTATGCACCCACACACACAGAGGAAGGGAGAGAGGGACGGACGGACGGACGGAGGGACGGACGGACGGACGGACGGACGGAGGGAGAGACATCAGAGAGGCCCATGATTGCTGTGTGTGCTGCCGTGTGGTTCCGTGTGTTTATGGCTGCAGTTGTTTTACCACCGCCAGCTGGCCGAGTTCACCAAGCCAGAGATCCAACGGTGCGCCCTCGAGAAGGTACTGTACATGCCCATCGATCAGACAGACCACCCCAGCCAGATGGACGCAGGCAGAAGGCAGCAGAGCAGGGCCAGTGTGCCTGTCCGTTCCGTGTTGCGTGTCAGGTGGTGCTGCACGTCAAGATCATCGGGTTGGAGCCTGCTGACGTGCTAGTGGAGTGCCTCGACCCGCCCTCAAAGGACAAGATCGACTCGGCCATCAAACGACTCCAGGACAAAGGTCAGTCAGTGGGCAAATGTGGGTGGGGAACACACACGCACACACACACACAGAGAGAGAGAGAGAGAGAGGGGTATAGGGGATGGCGTCTGTGTGTGCGTGTGTCAGGTGCATTGACGCCCCCGTCTGAGAAGTACCCGTCCGGCAAGTTGACGTTCCTGGGCAGGGTGTTCGACGAGATGCCCTGCGACATCGACCTGTCGCGGCTCATGATATACGGTAGACAGAGAGGGAGGGAGGAATGGAATGGACAAGTACACACCACACAACGCTGAACGGTCTGGCACAATGTGTGTGTGTGTGTGTGTGTAGGTTACACGTTCGGCTGCCTGAAGGTGACGGTGAAGATCGCCGCCATTCTCGCCACCGAGAAACGTCGACTCATCGACCCACACAGGTACGTTCATCTGGGCGATATATGCCGACACGCCATGGTGTGGGCCTGATCGTTGTTTGTGTGGTGTGGTGTGTGCAGGCTCCCCCGTGGCGGCAGGGGTGGGCGAGGTGGCGGCGGCCCGCCAGGACAGCAACAGCAAGAGGGCGCTGGCAGAGTCTATCACAAGGTGACTGGTGACTGGGGGTGGTTTGTGGGTGCGGACAGAACGGCAGACAGATTCGCCGCTCATGCGCTTTGTTCGTGTATGTGTGTGTGTGTATGTGTGTGTGTGTGTGTGTGTGTTGCTGGGCCATTCAATGTGTGCAGAAGCTGTTGATGTCGTTGGGCAGCGAGTGCGACCTCATCACGGAGCTCAACATGTGGGAATACGTCGAGTTTTACTTCCCAAACTACAAACGATTCTTCGACAACTACACGGTTCGACAACCATCCACACCATCCACCATCCATCCACTTCTTTCCCTGTGTGTGTGCAGGGGCGTACTGAGGACCGCAAGAGCTTCCTACGGCTGCTGTCTGACCATGGCGTGAGCATCAAGACACTCGAGGAGGCCCACACCAACTACGTCGACTTCGAGCGACGGCTCTCCCGACTCGATTTTTGGCGACAGGGGTCAGTGAGGGGGTGGGGGTGGGCATAACTCACACACAGACAACACACGGTGTGTGTGTGTGTGTGTGCAGGTTGCTGTAGGACGGCTGGTTGCCTCGTGAGCGTTTCTCGTGCTTCGACGACGAGCGTGAGGCGTTCGGATGGCCGGCCGTTCGACCTCCTCGACGCACACTACCAGAGCAACATGTTCATCCTCAAACTCTGCATCGCTGCCGGTCAGTCAGTCAGTCAGTCAGCAGGCAGTCAGTCGACTTGTGGGGCCGACTGACAGAAAGGGGCACGTCCATGTGACTGAGTCAAGAGGATGCGTGTGTGTGTGTTATGTGTGTGCAGCGTTCTTCCCGGACTACTACATTTCCAACTCGCAGGACTTCGCCCTCTTCGACCGGTGCGGATGGGTGGCTGCGGCGAGCGAGATCTGTCCGTTTGGTAATCTTCCTCTTGTGTGTGCAGTTTCTACGTCGACCGTGAGTTGGAGGACCGTCGCAAGAAGGCCCTCGCACTCCCCCCATCCCACGAGGAGCGACAGAGGCAACTAGAGGTGCATGACGACACACGACACACACACACACACACACATGCTTCCTTCACGGCCATCTCTTGCGTGTGTGTGTGTGTGTGTGCAGTTGGTCGAGGCGTACCGTCGGCTGGAGAACAGGAAGTCCAGCCAGCAGGACCAGTGGGGCCACGTCGAAGAATACCAAAACTGCATTTGGGTCAGTCAGTCGGTCAAACACAAACACACACACGCGGTGACCTCTCACCTCACCCCCGCCATGGTGTGTGTCGTGTTCGTGTGTGAGTGCAGTTTCAGGACATCCCAGCTGAGGCCACGGCCACGCAGGAGAACCTTTTGCGCCAGTTCAACAGGACTCTCGCCCCGCACCTTCTCACCCGCCCTCGCGACACGCAGCGCGGATACCCATGCGCCAGCATTCGGTGAGTGTGACTGTGAGGGTGAGTGGGCCTATCAGGCCAAGGCCAGCAGCGCACCAATTGCTGTCTGTCTGTCTGTCTGTCTGCTTCTGTGTGTGCAGGTACCAGCCGATGGACGACTACGGTGGGCGCAGGAGTGGGTCGTCGAAGGAGCAGGGCATTCTCGTGGAGTTTAACGACATCGCAGAGCTCAAGACGGTGCGGACTAACCACACAAAGCGCATCGCACTCTTGGCCTGCACTCGTGTGTGTGCGTGTGTACGTGTGTGTTGTCAGGCATTCTGGCTGGAGAAGCGCAAGAAGATCACATACAGCTGCTCACTCGACGGTACACCAACACACCATCCCGGCACACACACAACCGCCATCGTCAGCAAAGGCCACCAAGACCAGACCACCTTGGTGTGTCGTGTTTGTGGCTGCAGATCCGTCGTCGTCGGCCAGCGCGTCCGACCCCTTCGCCCACACGTCGGGCGACCTGCCGCCGTCCAAGACACCCTTCGCACTCAAATTCAGAGACTCCAACTACAGTGAGTGAGTCGGGAGGGATGCAGGCAGGCAGCACAAATCAATCAAATGCACTTGGATGGATGCATCTGTGTCGTCGTGGTCGTGCATATGTGTGTGTGTGGTGTGTGTGCCCGCAGCTCCGTTTGAGGTGGAGTTCGACAGTGTCAATGCGGTGACGGTGGAGGCCGGACGCACGTACGTTGGCACTCCCGCACTCACACAGAGAATGAGAACTGCATAGAGGCTTGAATGATGCGTTTTGCCCCCACCCATACCTACAGGATGTTCAACCAGCGGGTCATCGTGGCCCGACGGTGAGTGTGAGCCAGACAGACAGGGGAGAGCCTTTCTGTATTTGTTTCTCGTCTCTTTCCGTGTGTGTGTCATGTGTTGTGTGCCCCAGTCGATTCAGTCGCAAGATGAGCACACTGATGGGCGCCAATGTGTGCGAGACCTCACTCATGCCACCCATCAGGTACACACACACACACACATCCACACACACACACACACACATATGTCGCCCCTGTCCATCATCTTCCTGTGGTGTTGGTGTTGTTGTTGTTGTGGCTTTGTCCAGGGGCATGTGTGAGCTGTTGGGTCTGCTGTTCGCCCAGCAGGTCGTGTGGAAGAAGCAGCACGCATCGCAGATGGAAACCTACGACGACTGGATTCCCCCCAGCAGCAGCAGCAGCGACCCACCGCCCCAGTATCCCCAGTACCCCCAGCGCCACCAGCAGGTGCCCAATTTGGTGGGCTTTGCCGTGCTCGGTGGCGACAAGATCTCCTTCGCTCTCACCTGCAAGCTGCTGCCGACCGACATTGAGGCGCTCAACAAAATCCGCCAGTGCATCTCACAAGTGGTGAGTCAGTGTGAGCAACGCACAACACACACAGCAGCGGTAGATGCGGGTGATGGTTCGGTGTGTGTCGTGTCGTATCGTGTGTGTGTGTGTTGTCTGCAGCAATCCAGCGGCACACATGACAAGCACGACCCTGAGCACCTGCGCAAGTGAGACACACGAACGATCTGAACTGCTGGAGTCTTTATTCAGGGGCCTTTCTCCTTCTCGTGGTGTGTGTGCGTGTGTCCGTGTGTCGTGTCGTCATATATATGCGCAGGCTCGTGCTGCAGTGGTTCAGCACGCCCCGGGAGCAGCTGCACCCCTCCACACAACAGGTCAGTGGCCGCACAGTACATGTGCCGGTGAGTCGAGCCAGTCGCATGATGTGATGGTTGTGTGTGTGTGTGTGCTTGTGCGGCATGGGTGCAGGGCGAGGAGATCTGGGAGCCCAACAAGCGGCAGAGGCACGACACTTCCCCACGCAACGGATCTGAGGAGGACCTGCAGCTGCCCGACCTCAAGTGAGAGGGCACGATACCAACCCACCAGACGGACGGACTCATGTGGTGTGGATGGTGTGTGTGGTGTGAGCAGGGTCCCTGACGGCACCATCATCACCGAGGGGGACTACATGCATGAGCAGCACCGCTGGCGGAAAAAAATGAAACGACAGTTCCTCGACGTGACCACCCTGGCCCCGGCGTGTGCGGTGTGTGAGGCCAAGTTCTACGTGTCGCGTGAGAAGGCCGAGGAGTACGAGCGCCGGTCGCTGCTGCTGGGCAAGATACTCATGCGATACCGAATGCTCACACTCTTCGAGGTGCGTACGTGAGGTGGGGGAGGCCACACAGTCAACCGATGCTCACTGACTGACTGACTGAGTGTGTCCATTGGTTTGTCTGCCGCCCGTGCAGGACAAGTGCTGGGCGGTCTGCTGGGTCCACAACTGCAACTGGTCGGTGGGTCGGTGTGTGGCTGGGTCGGGTCGGTGCGCCACGTCCACACGTTGATTGATGTCCCCCCCTATCCCTCGTTTGGTGTTGGTGCGTGTGTGGGCGTGTGTGGTCAGTCGCGTGTCATCGCTGGACAGCATGGTGCCCCTCGGCGACAAACTGCGGGAGCAACGGCCCCCACGCGCACTACAGCTTCTCGCCCCGCACATCCGTAAGTGACACACCCACACACACACAGGTAGCCGGCCACTCTCATCTCCTCTCACCTCTCCCCGTGTGTGAGAGCGTGCGTGTGCAGGTGGGGCTGCCTTCGTGTTGGGTGCGTCGTACTTCGTTGTCCCGGAGGACTGTGCTACAGCCGAGGCGCGCCAGCTCTCACCCGACGAGCAAAAACTCTGCACTGCCGTGAGGGACATCGTAAGCAAAGACCGCAAACCAACCGACCACATGATGTGGTACAACTCCTTGTGTGTGTGTGTGTGTGTGTGTGTGCAGAGAGGTCGTCTGCAGCGGGGTCATCAGCAGCAGTCGGTCCCGCCTCTGTCTTACATCAAGTGCGACAAGGGCCACATCGTGGGGATCGAGCTGGCGCTCAGGGGCGAAGAGCCGTGCAGACTCGTACTCGAGGCATCGCCGCTCGCGTGCGCACCCACACACACACACACACACACACAGTCTGACTATCCAGGCAGCCATTCACCGATCCCACGTCTGTGTGTGGCTGTTTGTGTGTGTGTTGTCTGTCTGTCTGTCAGTCTGTGTCTGTGTGGTCGTGCGCAGCTGCGCAAGTATGAGGAGGGCAGCAGCGGCGGGGCCGTCACACAGAAGACCCACTGCGCATGGACCCATATCAACTGGGACAAAGATCGAGATGGGTCAGTTTACCCTTCCCTCAGCCCGACCGACCGCCCGCAACACCATACCCCACGCAGCCCACCACACGAGTGCTCTTGTTGCTGTGTCTGTCGCGTGTATCAGTGTTTCCTTTGCTCGTATGCGGCAGCTGCTGGCGAATTTCGAGAAGGAGTACGCGCAGCGGCCCAACATCATCCCCTGCGAAATCTGCGAGACCGAGTTCAAAGACGGAGAGTTCAACGGTGAGTATTCTGCCACACACACAGACACAGACGCACACACACGGGCACGGGTGCAGCAGCCGAGGTGCTCTGGTCATGGTTGTCCGCGTGTGTGTCTGTCCGTCCACTAGACAAGTGCCGCAAGCCGCGCGGCCGCAGCAGGGCGAACGACCCCCCGACAGACAACGAAAAGAAGGCGTGGTGCCAGGTACACACACACAAACACAGACAGGTAGATAGACGGCAACACGTAACCCCGCCCATCCATGGGTTGTCTGTCTTGTGTGTTGTGTGTGGCTGTGTGTTGATGTGTGTCAGTTCATGATGCACTGCACGACGCCAGCACACAGGGAGGCCGTTGCCACGTACACAGTTGAAGCAGACCGATGAACCAATTGCATGCATCTGTCGGCCTCTGCTGGGAATGTGGCGACGGGATCACTGTGTGGGCGTGCATCCTGCGTGCTGTTTGTGTGCTTTATTTATCATCCCCCTATGTATGTATGTGTGTATGTCTGCAGGCCTGTCTGTATATACAACACAACACAACGCAATCAACACACACTGACTGTTGTTGCTGTTGATGGGTTTCTGGTGTAAGACCTACATGTACAGTGATCCGTCGTGCCCTGTTCATGCTTGAGTGATGGCTATGTGACCAAACCTATCAATGACCATCACTCAAGCAGGAAGAGTGCACGACGGATCACTGTGCTGTGCATAGAGTCCTCTTCTCCTGGGATGATCTATAGCTACCTGGCTGGCCGCGCATGTCTGTCCTTTTCGGTCCGTCTGCAGAAGAGCAAGTACCGCGGTTTATCGGCCAGAGCGGTGGTTTTGTGTTTTGTGTGGTTCCGTGTGCGTATCGTATCAATGGTGCACGGAAGTGGATCTGGATGTCATGAACGGTCGGTCGTCTTGTTTACTCTCTCTCTCCCTCTCTGTGATGTAGATACATAGATATTTGTCCCTCCCTCATGAGCATCTTGTCTGCCCACCCCCTGTCTTCACCTGATATCGCTCGTGGCCACCTGCCCATCTACCTCTCCCTCTCTTCGCTCCCTCTCTCTCTCTCTCTTTCTGTCCGTATGTCCGTCTGTCTGTCCGTCTCATGCTTCTACCGCGGGATGCGATGCGCCATACCATAGCTAGGACTTCCTTCCTGTAACCTCCCTCCCTCCGTTGTGCGCTCCGCATCTACGCTTTCCTTTATCGTTCATGCGCTGTGCAGACATACAAACGCTGCGACAGATCGGAATGACGTACCTCCTCATTGAACCATGCGACGCAACGAAGAGTCAATGCACCCACTCCCACACACACACGACCACACACGCACACACGCACACGCATTGCTAGGCTGGCGTCCTTCAGGGCCTTCCCGCCACCAGAGGCTCTCTCTCTACACATGACAGCTCAGCATGCATCTCAAAAGCACTCGATTATCCCAGCTCCATTTCCCTCTGCGCAGCATCGCTTGTTCACTTGGCAAGGGCCAGCAGTCCCCAAGCCCCGATAAAAGCCAGTCCGCCCACCGGCGTGACAGCGCCCAGCCACTTTTGGTCCGACAGCACCAGCGCATATAGACTACCGCTGAAGAGCACAATGCCCGCCGAAAAGAGAGCCGCTGACCTACATGGCACCAACGGTACACACAAGCATCCTGATATGCATGGTCGCTCTGTGACACACTGGGCAGGCACCGTCGTGTTCTTTCTGTCCTCACCAGTTGAATCTGTTTCTGCCGAGCGTTTGTGCTGCGATGATAAGGCCAACCGAATGACTCATGTGGTAGTGCGTCGCGGTCTCCCAGATCTGACACACACACACGGGATTGACCTTGTGTGCAAGCATCCGGGGTGTGGCATTGATCTCCTGCGCCCGTACGTGCCTTGAGTTGTTCAGTTGAGATGCCTTTCGCCCTCAGCCCATGTGCGCCAAACGCTCCCAGGCACACAGAGAGAGCTGCAGATCCACAGCCTATGTAGAACCACGGTGAAGGGGGACCACTCATCTCAGGATCCGATGGCACATATGTCCTCCTAGCCCTACTCAGCCAAGTTGGACCGGTGCATCTGAGCTAAGCGCGCAATCCGATGCATGCAAAGCGCGCACTGGCACGCATTGCAGAGATGGATTCCGGGGCTCAAGTGAGGCAGGGAGCGCCAAGGGACAGCCGTGCCGATGATGGCCTTGACATGACCGCCGTCCAGAGAGCGAGGACCCTCCTCATCGGCAGACACACGCCCATCTACGAGATGGACGACGCTGCGCATCTTGTGGCGAAGGAGAGGCGCCCACGGGACAGTTTGAGGAAGGCCCCATCTGCCGCTGGTGCCCCGTCCTCATCTGCAATGAGTGGCGCTCGAATCCGCATGGAAGGCTCGGTCGCTGCAGCCACAAGACGGCGGCAGACGCTGAACGAGAACAAGAGGCGGCGACGGCTCAAGAAGATGCAGAGCCACATGGAGAAGGAGGAGCCGCGCATCGCCTTCGGCCGGTCCACCTCTCATCTGTCAAGGATGGGGCAGACAGCCACCAACGACACCGACAAGGACCATGGGTCCCCTTCGGAGAGCGTCGTCGAGGCCTCCATTCATCCATCAGACGGCACACCCGACTACTGGAAGGTGGCATTGCAGAGAGTCAAAGAGCGAGAGGCGGCGAGACAGCGGGAACGGGAACGGAGTGAGATCCGGGCGGCAGAGGCCAGGCAGCGCCGCAGCAAGTCTCTGGAGAGGGCCACCCTGCTCCGTCAGACTGTACTGGAGCGGCTGCGGGTGGAGAAGGAGATCCAGAGAGAGCACCGGTTGGCAGCAGAGGCATCACGGTTGGCCCAGGAGGATGCCCGGAGGAGTATGGGAGAGGTGTGGGAGACAAAAAGAAAGGAGGCAGCCAAGAGGACCATGGAGCGCGAGGCGCGTGACCGGGAGAGGGTGCAGAGGGAGGCCGAGGCCGCCAGGGTCAATAACCAGAAACGGAAGGTAGGTACCAAAGACCAAAACACAAAGACACATGCATGACCCACACAGAGAGACTAGAGGGACTGTTGCTGCTTTCGTGAATATAATGTGACGAACAGGTGGAGTCTGCGAGGAAGGCCGAGGCGGGCCGTCTCGAGGCCCTGCAGCGAGTGCATGTATTCGAGATTCGGCAGATGCGCCGGATTACATCGGAAGAGGCCCGAAAAAAGCGCGAGCAGGAGACCAGCACGCATCTGCTGGAACTCAGAGAGGAACAGGTCAGCCAGGCCGATCCAAGAACCGACGCATAGACGAGACACGAGCCACATGACCGCCGACATTTGGTGCATGCAGGCCCGCCAGGCAATACAGGCCGCCAAGCAGCGAATCAGGCTCAGGCGGCGGCAGACCACCGACGCCATCCCGTCGAAGAAAGACGATGGCACACCGCCTCAGCAGCCGTCCCCCCGCCTTTTCCCCCTAAGGTCTTTCCCTCTAGAGGCACGACAACTGGACAGCGACAACACCAGCTACAACGACAATGGCGAGAATAAGTTTGTGCTGCCACCGATCGAGCCAGTGCCAAAGGGGGAGTCTCAGAGCGACGTGCCGTCGATCAGCAGCGGTGAGCTGTCGGGCCCACTGCCAGTCATCCTCGACAACACGAGCGGCTCGGCGGCCTCCTCGCCCAGACAGAGAAGGGCCGTCCCGGCTGTTGCGCAGAGTGATGGTGGATGGAGGGGCTCGTTCTCTTATGCTGAGGCCTTCCGAAGGACGCTACGTGAGAGGAAGGAGAAGAGGCAGCAGTACGCCCAGATCCATGAGCACCAGCAGGAGCTGAAGCGGCGCACATCCCATAAGCACATCAACACCCACATGAGAAGGGTTGAGACTCTCACCCACAACAACAACAACAGCAGCCGCAACAGCAGGGACATCTCTGAGGAAGAGACGACAAACGACCCCTTGGCCGCTCCCGCCCCAATCCTTACCAGGCCGACGGACGGCAAGAGCCCCTGCTCCCCCTCCCCGCCCCCCGACTCGTCCTCTCCACCCTCTCTCGCGTCATCGCCCTCTCCCGTACCGCAGGTCGGCGCGTTCGTGGGTCACATTGCTGGTGAAGACGACCATTTTTTTAAAAACGATGGTGTGGCGGCGCCCCACCTGAGCACTCCTTCTGTCAAACGGGAGTGGCTGGCGCCGAAGAAGGCTCCACAATCAAGCCCTGCGTGCGGGACACCCAACACCAACGCCGGCTGTCGGAGACGCGTGTGAGTGAGAGTCCAGACACGATGGCTGCTCTGGGGAGACTGATATTCCGCGTCTGAGTGTGTGTGTGAGTATGTGTGTTGCGCGACGCTGCCGTGGCCATGTGAACGGAAATACATTCTGGAAGATGCATGTGTATCTATCTGGTTGGTGGGAGGATTGATTGCCCTTGATGGTGGATGGAACGAACGAACAGGTGTGGGTCCATGACATGGAGGTTCAACGCGTGCAACAAACAGTGTATGTGCATTCATTTGTACAGGCAGGCAGGCGGGCAGAGAGGAGCGAGTTGGGGGTGAGAAAGGAAGGCAAGGCAGGAGACAGAGCAAGCAGCAAGCAGCGAGTCTCTCCTCTTTGAGGCGACCACGGCTAGTACGAACGAAAAACTGCATGGTGACATCCCTCACGTCAAACGGCAAGGCCCACACACCCAAACACATGCGGCCGCACTCTCCACTCACACGCATCAACCGAGTCAGTCGGCCCACTGAGCCTCAAATTATGCCAGTGATCGATCTCAGAGTGGAAAAACTGACAACATCTATAAGGCACGGACAGCAAATGTGCCCTCCCTCCCCCCCTCCCTCCCCCCCTCTCTCTCACTGAACGATTGCAGGACGTCATCCTCCTCAACTGACTGACAGACTGACTTGTCATGTCAGAGCTAGTACAATAGTAGGTGCGCATGTGTGTGTATGTGGTAATGTCCATGTGTGGTGTGGTTATCGATAGCTGCCCGCCTGCCTTCGTCTACCAGTAGGTAGGGGGGGTAAGGCGCCTCGCAATGAATCCAATGCAACTCAACTCAACTCTGTCGGTTCTCGTCTCATCTCATCTCATTCATCTCTTCTTTGACACGACCGACCGCCCGACAGAAAAAATAGGGGTGCATGGGTCTGTCGATGCAGGCACGACAGGCATGGCAGCTCACATCGGGAGGCTGGTCCATATCCATGGTCCCTCCCTCCCTCCGTTGTGCGCTCTGCCTGCAGCCCACCTGTGCTTGTGCATGCATCTCAATGTTTATCAATGAGTGATGATGCCCATGCACCCGGCAGGCCCCCCGGGAGCAAACTTGAACGCCGCCAGGGGGGGCCTGCCAAAAATGTCGTGCCGTAGATCTCTCAGCCACGTGCGAACGCACACCACATTCCGATCAACTAAATGCACTCAGTGGTCGCTCTCGTCCGCCACCTCCGTCACCCACCCCCTCACTCGTACATCCATCCATCGATCCTGCCTCTCTCTCTAGAGCACCCACACGACAAATGAGTGCGTGAGCGACCCGGTGTCGCCCATCCAAGCATTCGCCGCTCCGCCCCGCTGCTACCCGCCCCTACCGCTCTGCATCGCGATAGCTTTACACACTATAGCTCCTCCCT
>CDMY01000144.1:23458-46941 GCA_001179505.1 Vitrella brassicaformis
CGCCCCTCACAGACACGACACACGCAGACAGAAAAAGAGCCCCCACACACACTCAGAGACACGCGATAGGATGACTGGCGGCAGACCAGCAAATCTCTCTCCTCCATCATCCCTCCCTCCCTCCGTCCCTCTCTCCCTCCCCCTTCTCTCTCTGCACACCGATTGATACATAGGGCTGGGCTGGCTGGTCACACGCGACACATGTTTGATGCAGAAACGCCTGGCGCTCTAAATCAGCCAGCGCGATCGAAAACTCCCCCGTTGGATTGCATTGCAGCCCGAAGGACAAACCTTCGTGTGTGTATGTGTATGCCCCACATCACACCACCCATACATCACATCTCCCATCTGCCACTGTACACGTCAGTCCACGCCCAGCGCATGCCCTGCATCCTCCGTCAGTCAATCCTCATAGTGATCCGGAGCAGCGGACGCCAGCTCTGAACGAACCAACGAAAGGAAGGATGATAGACTGATAGACACAGAGCATTTCCCCGTTGTATGCCGCCCGGCGTACGTACCTTCTTCGGTCGCCACGGACAGCATGCTGACCGTGGCCTGCCAGTTCTGCCTCCCGCTCGCATCAGCACCATCGCCCGCTTCATCCATTGGGCCGGAGGGCGACCGGGCGATCGGGCTAGATGTCAGGGACAGCACACGAGGGGGCGTGGAGTCGCCCCCCGATCCTCCGCTGATCGTCGGCTGCTCGGGGAAGGGCGGGAGGGGCTGCGATGGGCGCTGCTGCGCGTCGATGAGTGACTGGCGGTGGGACTCGCCACGCCTGGCGGGATAACGTGCAGTGGGCACGGGGAGCCTGACAAAAAAGAAGAAAGAGAGAGGGGGGGGTTGTTCGGCTGGTTGACCCTCCCTCCCTCCCTCCGTCCCCCTGGCCTTGGCTCACTCACTCACTTTGGCATCATGCATGTGGGTTCAGTGGCGTGTTTCTTGGCCCCCCTGGCCCGTCTGGGCGGCATCCGATTGATGTGCAGCACCGACTCGCTCCACGCACTCTGAGCACTGTGGGCGCTCTTCTCACTCCTGGCCCGCTCAAGCCCCCACGGCGACAGCACGGGGGGCGGCGGCACGCCGTCCTCCCTCACATCACTCCTACCGTTGCTGGTCGCCAGGTCGCTGCCCACCGACGTGAACCCTCCGGGCGTGTTGGTGGACGGCAGCTGGGACATGGGCGACAGAGAGCTGCCCGTCCCAACCTTCCGCCCATCGACAGGTGAGATTTGGGGCGCCAAGATCACGGGCACGGACACCGCAGCAGGAGGGGGCGGTGCAGGGGCCTTCGGAAAGAGCGTGTGGACGTCACCCTCTCGCGCCGACGGGTAGACAGTCAGAAAAGGGACGGCTGGGGGCGTAGTAGGGGGGATGTTTGGCGTAGTAGAGTGAACCTCATAAGGGGGGTATGGTGGGGGCGGGGGCGGGGGAGGGGGAGGGGGTGGCGGCTGGCTAATCGTCTCCTGTGGAGTCGGCGACAGCCGCAGCGACTGGAACGATGAGGCAATGCTGGAGAAGGAGTCCTGCCTGGCGCCCATGTCATAGTGTGGCGGTGAGGGGGCCTGGGTGTAGGGGGGCGGCGGGATGGGGTGGCCGGCCGCCACGGCGCTGTCGATGGAGGGCGATGACGAGTTGGAGAGTGTGATGCCGAGCTCGTTCCTTCGGCGGGCCTCCTCGATTTCTGACTCCATCTTGTGCTTGGCACGTGACGCGGCGACCAGGTCGGTGATGTTGAGACCCTGCTTCATGGCCATCTTCTCCAACTCGGTCAAACGATACCTGAATCAATGAATCAATCAGTGAGCGGGCAGGACAGCCATGCCATGCCATGGATAGGAGCTGTCATTATTCCCTGTGGTGTCCCTCCCTGTGCCTTCACTCACTTTCGCGGCCTCAGTTCGTGTAGGCCGTGGGCGTGTCGGCAGACGTCGCCATTCGGACAGTGACCGCGCAAGAAGAAACGACACATGCCCGTCTGATCAAAACAGTCACACCAGTGAGTGTAGTCGGAGTTGTCACGTGTATTTCTGTGTGCGTGTGTGTGCTTGCCTTATAGTAGTCGTCAGATGCCCGTAGCTCCTTCTCCCCGTGTGCATACTTGCACTCCTCAGCAGGCAGGGGGCACCGACCCTGATCAAACAAGCATGACACACACAGCCAAGACGGCCCCAGGACACCACCCCACCACCATCAATGCACGTGGATGGATGGATGGATGGATGTCGTCACGCTGCTGGCTCGCTCACCTCCTGCCACTCCTTGCACAGCCTGGTCTTGATCAACGACTGAGGAGTCCTCAGCTCCTCCCTGCACAACCCAGTGCCCAGGACACCGACACAGACAGACAGACAGACAAGACGGTCGACGGTCGGCGACTGAGTGCATTGAGTCTTTGTTGGGTACCTGGTGTGGGCATAGTGGCATTCGGCGCCTCTCACACAGCGCCCTTGCAGGTGGAACGGGCACATCTGAGCGGGCAGCGCACGACAGTCAATCAGACAAAGACAGACAGTCATAAGCATAAGAAGCGGGCATCACCTCGTGTGCTCTCTTCTCTGCCTGCGTGCTGTGCGAGGTGTGGAGGCAGCCGTCCCACCTTGGTGCGCCAGAACTGATCAACGGGTGACTGAACCACCATCATTTGCTTCTGCTTCTTCTCATTCACAACACACTGCTCACTCAGATGCACAACTCCTCGCGCACCTCCATCGCAACTGCTGGAAGCTTATGGGAGCTCGCCTCCGAAACCCGTCACCTCCCGTGCCAATTGTCCATGCCCCTAGCCCGCGCCGGTGTCTCACCCTGCCAAGCCCCTAACCCTTGGGTCCTCATCAAACCCTGCCAGTAGGTCCATCATGTCCATCGTTCTTTCATCCGGCGTCTCTTTGCTGCCACTTTCAGCCACCAAGGGCACTGGCGCCATACTGAAAGCATCCGATGATACTTCGCTGACCTCGCTGTGTTCGGTGTTGAGGGACAATCGCAGTGAGCTGCTTGCACTGTGGCGGACGTGTGGCGCCATCTTGGTGCGGGGCTATCAAGTCAAAACTGCCGAGGACTTCGAAAAGGCCGCATCGACTCTCTGTCATCTCCTGGACCGATACCCTGGTGAGGAGGAAGACATGGCTGAAGCAACGATGGATTCATTCATGCTGTGTATGCCTTCTTCTTCCATCAGGCAATGCGCCTCGCAATAAAGTGACTCAGTACGTCTGGACCAGCACCGAACTGCCGCACTATCTCCCCATTCCAGCACATGCAGAGCTCTCGTACGTTCCCAAGTGAGTGGGCGGACAGGGGCAGGGACATTTGCTCGGCCCTAGCGTGCACACATATCGGTTGTGTTGGTGCCAGGGCCCGTCCCGCTGCTATCCTCTTTTTCTGTGAGCAGCCGAGCACATCGTTCGGCCAGACGCCCATCGTCCGGCTCACTGACGTGTGGAAGAGCCTGCCCTTGTGGCTTCAGGACAAGTGAGCAGGACACACACCTGCACACGGAGGTGCACCGGCTGCATGGAAGCTTGTGTGCCCGTCTGGTGTGCTGTGGTGTGGTGTGGTGTGGTGTGTCAGGTTGGAGCGCAAGGGCGGCTTCATAAGCGTACGGAGGGCCGACGCCAAGGGCGTCAGGTCAGCACCCACACACACGCGCGTGCCACACCATGCGAGCGCACGGATGTATGTATTTTCTTCTGTTGTCAGAGTATTTGACTTCAGGAGCCGGGGCAAGCCAACCAAGACGTGGCGGGCCATCTTCGAGACCGATGACCCAGCTGAGGTGGAGAAGCAGTGCCACCAGGACGGCGTGGCCGTCGAGTGGAAGAACGGCCAGAAGGGCGGCGATGCACTGCTCAAGACGCCCTTCTCCGCTACTCGCATGGTCGACGGCACGAAGGCATTCAGCGGGTGGTTCGCGAACTTCATCCCAGCCGGCGCCGTGATCGACTCCCTGTTCGTGGCCATGCACACGCGCCGGGCCAGGGACGTGCTCACGAGTGTGCTGCTGGCCGTCAAGTGCGTCATCCAGATGGTGGTCCATGCCATGTGGCCGTCGCAGCGGCTGTCACACAGCACGTATGCCGACGGGAGTGAGATCCCGTTGTGGGACATTTTCTGTATTGTGCGGGCGCACTGGAAGCACTATGTGGTGCTCAGCTGGGAGAAAGGCGACGTGCTGTTTGTGGACAATGACGTGTGTGGGCACGCGAGGCTGCCGTTCGACCCGCCCAGACGCATTCTCACTGCAATCGCATGATAGACAGAGAGAGAGAGAGAGAGAGACCCGCACACACTGTGGGAGGGGATGGACCCATTGCATGTGCGTGTGTGGCGTGTGGCTGGTTTTTTCCATGTGGATGGATGCCATGTGGCGCTTTTGGGTGCGTGTGATCCTCACATGCATACAATACATTTATTTTTCCGACGGGCATGCAGTAAGTTGATCTTGTGAGCAAGCCTGCGAAGCGCGTTTGCTTCTTTTTTCTGCCCGTGTGTATCTGCCGACCTACGGCTGCGCCCATCGGTGTTTTGTCGCTGTCAATGTGCATATATAATACATATGGCTCTGCCATGCATGTTGATAAGTAGCTGTCCTCATGTGTGTGTTCATAACTGCGAGACCGACAAGGCATTGAGGGAAAAACGTGTCATTTCCAAGTACATACGACGACGAGTCACGGTGCACCCACCATCCACACGCCAGTCGCCATAGACAGACATTCACCAGGCAGACATCCAGCCAACCGTTGCAGACGCAGGCAGGGAGTGCTCAGCGCATCCTTCCTGTGAATGTGTGGAGAGAGTGCTGAGGGGCTTCACTCGAGTCCCATGGCCATGCTCAGCTCCTGACAGAAGGCCCAGTGGACGTACTCCGCCCGCAGGTGGCCCTGCCGCAGCCGGCGCACCGCCCGGGCGCCGACGTGGGCGCGCCGCAGCGTGGGGGGGACCTCGGCCATCGGGAGGGCGGCGAACTGCTCGAAGGCCATGGTCCCCACCGGCGGCAGCATCCACACCAGCGGCGGGGGCAGGCTGGCCGCGGCGAAGGCCGGCGGGGGAAGTTGCACGTGAGGCCCAGCTGAGGGAAGGATAACACACACAGAGAGAGGAGGGGATGTGCGGCCGTCTGGCTGTGTGTCTGGGTGTGGGTGTGGGTGCGTACCAGGAGGCTGCAGGCCACGGAACTCCTTGGCGGCGCGGGACGCCTTCTCGGCCAGGGTGGCTTCCAACTTATCAAACTCTGAAGCACCAGCCAGCGGCACACACCGCACATGAGCATTGGAGGATGCGCGCATCAATCTCTCCCGCCCCGTGTGTGTCGACGGGCTGGCTGGGCGTGCTGTGCTTACCGGCGTGGAGCCGCCTGGTTTGCAGTTTGACGACGCGGCAGCGGAGGCCGATGTACTCACGCCACTCGCGGCTGCTGGCTTGGGCGTGGAGCTCGAGATGCTCCGCCTGCAGCGTCTGCACACACAGACACAGACAGAGAGGCATGCCAGCAGTGGATGCATTAATCGCCATGATAACTGGATGGCATGCAGCTGTGCAATGCGACCCACAGACATCCATCCGCACGGCACTGCACGGCACTGCGCGTCATGCATTCCTGGCTGTGTGTGTGTGGAGGGCTGGGCTGCCTCACCTCCAACGGAATGGTGTCCAACAACGCCTCCACCTCCTCGTCGCTTATCGTCGGGTTGGCCTCGACGGCGGCCATAAAACGGCGCAAATGGGGTGCACACACGCTCATTCGTCGGCAGCAGCGATGGCGATTAGATATCAAACAACCCTGCGGCTCCTTCTCCCTTCCTCCTTCGTTTGTAATGCGAGCTCGATGAAAAGCTCGCATCGATGATTCCGGCATTTGCCGCCCGCCGCGCGAGGGTTGTACTCAGCGCACAAGAAACGGCTCACTCACTCGTATGAATTCATCTATGAATGGGCACACTGAAAATACTGAAGCTGGCCGCCGCAGTAAGGACGGCAAGGGAGATGAGCCAACACGGCCCAGTGGTGCCAGCCGAGTGGATACCAGCGGCAGCCTCTCACAAAGCTGCGAAGGGCAGGGGCGCCTGATTCCCGAAGAACTCTCACATGGTGAGAGATCTTCACACCGCCTGATGGATATACACACCTCAAAGCTCTCATTCACACGTGCATGCCGTTTTTCCAGTATCAGGTATGCGTGCAAAGGAGTCTGTCGTATCGTCTTCCCCTGCCGCCCGACTCTCTCCCCGCCGCTGCGAGAACGACCTCGATGCGACAGAGACCAACACCGTGGTGCAGCGGTCACCCACCGCGGCCACCGAGGAGGGGCAGAGTGACAAGGGAGAGCAAGGTGGTGCGGGCGACGGGTGCGGTGGAGGTGCGGGTGGTGAGGGAGAGGGGCCTGACGTAGATGTTGGTCCAGTCGATGGCAGTGGGAGTGTGCAGATTGTATCGGTAGGGGAGGGAGGGAGGCGGGAAGCGAGGAGTGTGTGTATGTGTGTGGTTGAGGCACCTGTGCTGTGTTGTGTGGTGTTGCGTTGTGTTGACGGTCAGGCCATGGAGAGGCAGGAGGAAACCGCACCGCAACCCACTGCCGGACCGAAACAGACGACAGACGAGCGGTAAGACGCTGACGGGCTGATCAGCTGCCGCGGGAGCACCTATTCTGTGGGGCTTTCTTATGTCGTGTTGTGTTGCAGTGGTTTTGTGCGGTTGACGGATTTGCAGCATGGCGTTGCAGCGGCCGGCGGAGATGCGGTAGTGGACCGGCAGCCCGCAGACGGCAGTGGTTGTGAGGACGCTGAGCCGACCGGGGTTGCTGCAGTCGAGGAGGAGACCCGGCCGCCGGCCGTGTCATCGCTGTCACGACGCCGAAAACTCAATATCACCCTGACAACGGACATCGAGGACCTGCAGGAGGCCCGTCGCATCGACCAGGGTCAGAGAGCTCATTCCTCTGAGAGACCGTCCATAGGAAGGCTGGCAGTGATTGATTGAGTGGGTGTGGTGCCCTGTTTGTCGGTCAGAGGTGAATCCGTCCCGTAGCCCCGTGCAGCCATGGGATGAGACCGACCCCGTCGTCCCGAAGATCAAGAAACACCTCGCGAGGTAGGTAGCTGGGGAAGTGGGTGGATGGATGGATGGATCGATAGACACACACTCGCATGGCTGTCTGCTCACAATGTGTGCAGCAGCGTGAGGCCGGTGTTGACTGCGCATGACAGCCCAGTGAACAGGCTGGGCACCCCCGGCAACCCCTTCCCCGCCACTGTGCTCATTGGCAGCATCACAGCAGCGAGAAATCCAGAGGTCAGAGACCATAGACGCCATGAAAGACAGACGAATGATCGCACTGTCTGTCACGTGTTGTGTACGTTGGGCCTGCCTGTGTGCGTGTGCAGTTTGTGGTCAGTGCGAGTGTCAGCCTGATCCTCAACCTATGCGCTGATGCCCAGGACAGCACAACACAGAGCCTCTCAGACGATGACCTGCGAGCAGCACTGCGCGAGGCGGGCGGCACTCACATGACCATGGCCACGATGCCCAAGCGCATCAACATCTACAGATTCAGGGTACGGTACGCATGGCATAACATGCACTGGAAAACAGACATGCATGAATGTGTGCCTCTTGCGTGTGTGGTCAGGATAAGGAGCTGTTCGGGCAGGGCGACAACCAGATGTCGCCAAGTGAGGTCGGCCGCATGTTCGACACCCAGTTCAAGGGGCTGCTGGAGGCGACCAATGACCCCCGCCAGACCATCCTCATTCACTGCGCCATGGGTGCGCATGCACTCACTCGCCCACCCCACCCACTGATCCACACATGGCCATGTGTGGACACGCGCGTATGATGACTCCCTCACTCAGGCAAGTCGAGGACGGGCCTCTTCGCTACGTGTCTGCTGGCCTGGTACAAGAAGGACGAGTACATCCGGCGGCAGCACGACATGCGATCGAGGGGCGAGGACGGGGTCAAGGAGGTCTTCGATATGGCTCTCGAGGAGGTGTGTGGATGGACACCCACTCGCCCACCCACCCACCCACTGGATGGATGGATGGATGGTGTTGTCACACATGGCATGCAGGCGCAGACGTATCGGAATGTCGCCCCCAGGTTGGGTTTCTGTCGCATGGGCACCATCTTCTGCAGGATGATGCGAGCCGGTTCACCACACCACACCACACCACACTGCACACACAGAGCCGGACTGGCAGACCAGATTGTGTGGGTGTGCTTGGTGAATGCAGGTAGTGATGAGGTACCGCTGATGGAGAAGGTCGTAGAGACACTGCTGAGGGAGGAGGACGGCACAGGTGCGACTGACACAAGAGGGACCTACCTGCGCACACTTGGCCTGTCTGGTCTCGTTTCGTTCCATCAGGTTGGGGCAGCCCTACCAGCAGCAGCAGCCTGTCTGCAGGCGGGCTTGGCCACCTACCGCACCCACTCGAAACAACAGGTGCTGCATACCGACAGACAGACAGACAAGGTCTATGAGCCAGGAAAGACGCCCATGTCCTGTTGTTGTGCATTGTGGTATCCAGATGGCGATGGCGAGGAGGATGACAGTCCAGGACCGTCGCCCTCGCCCCCTGTGAGTCTCCCTGGCGCGCCCAAACGCCCCACCGGCAAGTCCATGCTCCTCACTCTCGACTTCGACGACGAACAGCACTAGCAGACAGGTGCGACAGACACACACACACACCACAACACAACACACACCAAGAGAGACGTCAACACTGTCGTATGTTCTTCCTATATCAGGTGGGTCTGCCGTGGCTGCCGGTGGGTCTACTTTCGTCGGTGGGAGCTTCCCCGGCGCGACCACAGGAGAGGAGGGCCATCAGTCATCAAGCCCCCGCTCACCTCTGCTGCTGCACGGCCATAGTAGCGGCCTCGTGACGCTCCCTCCTCCACTATTCTCGGCCAATGACGGCCCTGCGGATGGCCCCCAGCCTCCCTCGACACCGCCCCCGCCCCGCCCGACTGGCCCCAGCGGCAAGACGAAGAGCACTCTCCTTCAGGACATGGACGAGTACCCGGCGCCGGCGGACGACCTAAGCGGCGTGGGAGCTGCTCGTGGCCAAGGGGAGGGGAAGGGCGAGCGTGGTCGAACGGGCAGCGGGGCGACGCTGTCGCCGGTGCGCCACTCGCCTGTGAAGGTCCACTTTTCGCCAGGCACTCTCACAGGTAGGTGCAATGAGGAGTGGACAGCAGAGATGGATGGACTTTGGTGTGTCTATGTCAATGTGTGTGTATGCAGTTGAGAGTATTCCCCCGCCTCCCCGCCAGCTCGACGGCCAAGGTGAGGAAGGCAGGAAGGGAAGTGCACATTGACATCCGTACCACTCGTTCTGTGTGTTGTGGAGTCCTTTGTCAGTCACAGAGGAGTTGTCCGGCCCACCCGTCCCCCTCCCCATCTCGCCTGCACACCTACCGTCCAAACACCGCCAAGAAACCCCCGAGCCCACTCACCCTCATCCCGCCGCCAATGACGATAGTGCGCCGCAGCCAGCGAGCGGGCGACGAGGCGACGATGGCGAAGGGGGCGGCGTCGTGGCACCGCTGATTAGTGTGCCAGTGGATGTGGCAGCGGCTTCCCTCAACCTGTCGAGTGGAACCGCTGGGCAGGACGGCGGCACGGCTGTCGAGTGCAAGGGGTCGTCGCAGAAGGAAGAGCCATCTGCGTCGGGCACGGTGGTGGGGGACAGTGCGGGTGCGGGTGATGCGAGTTGGGACAACAGCAAGGGGGACAAGGAGGACAAGAGTAGCATGTCGCCACGGTGAGCGGGCTGGTTTTCAAAGAGCCATGCATGCCACGCTTTGTGTGAACGTCACGTGTGTGTCTCGTCAGGACGGGGTTGGGTTCCGATTCTCTAGGTGTTGCTGATGGTGCGGATTCCACGGCCTATGCTGACGTGAAGTTCGAAGTGTGTGATGTGGCGGCGCCTGAGGACACCAACCTGTCTCTGACAGTCAGCCACGCGGCCCTTGGCGGTATGAGGAGCACCGTCCCCCTGGCGTGGGACAACCAATTGGGGTGGACCCGTGTCTTCCTCATGTGCCCCAGCCCATCCCTGCTCGTCAAGTTCCGGTACTGCATGGTGAGCCATGGGACGGTGGTGCAGCGGGACAGGGCGGGGCAGCGGGAGGTGACCATCCATCCAGGGATGGTGATCACGGTGCGGTGCACCTGGGGCAGGGAGGGCATCATCGTCATTGACCGCACGGGTGGGTCGGGCAGGGAGGAGAGGTCCCTGCCTTGTCATTCTTGTCGTGTCTCGTTCGCCTTGTCTGTCAGGCGCCGGCACCAACACCAGCAGCAGTGGCAGCGAGCCTGGACGTCGCCCCCAGCCAGCCACAATGGACCACCACGACGGTACACGCCAAGACGCACAGAGCGACAGAGAGACAGACAGCGAAGCCCATTGGCCAGTGGATGTGTGTATGTCCTGCTGATGTGCATTGTGGTCTCCAGATGGTGGTGACTGTTACGACGAGGACAACTTCCCAGCGCCATCGCCCCCGCCCCCAGTGCCGCGCCCTGCCGTCCCCAGGGGCGGCAAGGGCAAGTCCATGCTCCTCGGTCCCGAAACTGACGACGATGAGGACCAGGAGGCAGGTGCGACAGACACACACGCACACCACAACACACACCAAGAGAGACGTCAACACTGTCTTTCTTTTCTTTCTACATCAGGTCCTGCTGTGGCTGCGGATGGCCCCCAGCCTCCCACCACCCCGCCCCCGGCCCGCCCGACTGGGCCCAGCGGCAAGAAGAGGCCCGACCTCCTTCAGAAGATGAAGGCGTATGTCAGTGACGACTCGGTGGCGGCCGACCGAAGCGATGGGCGAGCGGCTGGTGGCCAGGGGGATGGCGAGGGGGAGGGTCGGCTCGGCGCAACGGGCAGCGGGGCGACTCTCTCCCCGGTGCGCCACTTGCCTGTACAGTTGCGGTTCTCGCCGGCCCGTCAGGGTGGTGCGTCTCTCTCAGGTGGGTGAGGTGGTGAATGGATGACATCAGGGGTGCAGATGGAACGGACAAGGCGCATCTTCGTGCATGCAGGATTGCCCATCCCGCCTCTGCCCGGCTTCATCCAGCACGGCACCACACACATCGAGCCTGGTGAGAGAGACAGCCGGGCGGCCTGCCACAGACAGCTACATGTGTGCATGGATGTGTATGCGTGTCTCACAGGGGCGGACAAGTCCGTGGAGGACCATCCCGGGCTGCAGCGCGCGAGTCGGCCGACTCCCTCCACGGACTCTCGCTGGGGACCGCCATCTCGCTTGGCCCCCATTCCCTTCAAATTATTGGCACTGTCGCCCGCTCGTCGCAGCCCCCGGCACACACCAAAGGGCTCCACGACGCGAGAGGCCTTCACTCGCGGACCGACGGCACTTGGGATGTTGCAGGGGGACAGCAGCGCATCCCAGGAGGCCTACCTGCCTTCTCCCGCCCCCTCGAGTCCTTGCGGTGACGGCGCGGGGAAGCAGTGGAGGAACCGTGGTCAAGAGGACCGGCAGGATGGCATCGACTCACCACCCATGGGTAGGTGGTGGGAGGGAAGCAAGGGAACGGTGTGTGTGTCGTCAATCCACCTTGTGTCTCTCTCTCTCTGTGTGTGTGTGATGTGTGTTGCGTCGATCAGGTTTGGGGAGCACTGCTGCAGGGCATCTCAGCAGTTCGCCGAGTGCTGCGGCAGCATCCACTGGCCACCCGCAAGCGTCGCACACCCGGTCGGCAATCGCCGCAGCCACCAGCAATGGCCAGGAGGACCTTGTGGCGCTGCTCCAGGTGGAACTCCTAAAGCTGACAGAGGAAACAGCAGAGAAGGTGGGAGGGATGGGAGGGGGGGAAGAAACACACCGCCGGCTGTATACTCACGTGCACCGATTGGTCACACGCCTCTGTTTGTTGCCTCTTTGATGCGACCAGGATGCACTCATCGCGGCGCTGCAGGCCCAGTTGGGCGAGATCACGGACAAGGCCGAACGGGTCAATCTTGCCTACACTCTGCAGGTGCCAAGCAAGGAAGGATGGATGGATGGATGTGCTGCTGCCTACTACGTGGGTTGATAAATGGACGTTGATGGTGTGTCAGGTTCGGCGCAGCACGGCCTTGAGCCAGCGCGTGGAGCAGGGGAGGGAGTATGAGCGCATGGTCCATAGGCTCACGCAGCAGCTGCAGGAGAAGGACGATGACGTACCCACCCCACACGTCACGCACCGCACCGACACACACCCCGTCACATGCATCCTCCCTATGCTATGCACCTCCATGCACTCAGATTGAGCGCCTGAAGACTCGTCTCGAGGAGACCGACCAGCATCTGACGCGTCAGGCACAGCGGGTGAGCGAGAGGACGTCCGTCCGTCAGTCAGTCAGCAGCCGGATGCATTCACCGACGCACGTGTGTGTGTGTGTGTGTGTGTATGGTTGGTCGGTCGGTGCAGGTGTGTGAGGAGGAGCGGCAGGAATCGACGCAGCTGCGAAAGCAGGTGGAAGTCATGGAAGCAAAGGTGCGCGAAAGCTGGCAGACAGACAGGGTCATTCAGGCACTGATTGATGTGTCGATGGCCCATGCACTCAGATGGCCCAGCTGGAGCACGACCTGAGAGAGAAGGTGAGTGACCTGTGGCGTGATGTGTGTGACACCAAGCCACATCCATCCATCCATCCATCTGTTCTGTCTCTGTGTGTGTTTGTCAGGTGGCAAAAGAGGCCGAGCTGTTGAAGAAAATGGAGCGTCTGAACAAGGACTAGCGTCAAACGGTGGGTGGGATGGATGGATGGATGGGCGGAGGTGTAGACGAAATGGTGAATGCATGGCACCAATCTACTTTCGCCTTGCATGCCTCTATCTGTGTGCAGCTTGAGCAGAACGAGCGAGAGGTCAGATCAGACACACGGAAGGAGCCCCGGCACAGCACCACTCGTCCATCCATCCATCCCTCCCTGCCCTCCTCGTTTGTTCAGGCTGTATATTATCAGCAAGCGGTGCAGAATGATGTCAGTCAGTCACACACTGGGGGTGCAGGGCACACATGCATGTCGACTGGCCAAGCCAGGATGGATGGATGGATGGATGCTGTGTGGTCTGCCCTGTCCATCTATCTCATCGACTTCAGGCCCATATGGAGGTCCAAGCTGCAAAGAAGCGCCTGCAGGAGAAGGAACGGGAGGTAATATCCATCCACACACCCTCTCTCTCTCGCCCTTTGTTGCATCTGTTCACGTGTGTGTGTGTGTGTGTGTTTGTGTGTGCGTGTGATTGTCCATCTAGGTCGAGGAACTGAAGGAGGCCCTCCGCACCACCTCTTCCGGCGAGGTGGGTTGGGTGCGGCACACACACACGCACCATCAGGGAAGGAGATTGGCGTTGGCTGAATGTGTTGGTTCCTTCGCTCAGGAGCTTCTGCGTCTCCGACATCAGCTGCGGTTTATGGATCGGCTCATGTGAGAAGAGAGTGGGAAGGAAAGACACAGATGCAAAGACTCCTGTCCACCGCCTTGTGCTGCCTGCGTTATCCATTTTACTACAGGGCCGAGCAGAAGGCCAACCGTGAGGAGCTCGAAGAGTAGGCCAACACCAGCCAGTGCACCCATCCATCCACCCACTTGGTGCTATCTATATACTGTTCTTCGTCGTGTGGTGGGTGCAGCCTCCGCGAGTCACGGGAGGCCAATAGGGAGACCATCTCTGAATACATGGCCGCCAATGAGAGCATGCATCGCGACCTCACACAGGCAGTGGGCGACCGCCACCGCCTCGCCAGGTACACCAAACTCAACACACACAGGGGGCAGGCACACGAGGGAGGCAATCAGCAGGCAGGCCCTCACTGACTCTGTGCGTGTGTGTGTTGAGCCGGCTGCACGAGCAGGTAACGTACGCACGCGATTTCCACACATGGCATGGCTTATCTCTGCCTGCCTGCCTGCCTCTTGTGTGGTGTGCGTCAGGAGGCCAAGATTCGCGAGAGGGACGCAGAGGTGGGGTCACACACACACATACCCACATAGTCCATCCATCTATCAATCCATCTCTGTCTCTTCTGCATCTTCAGGTGAACACACTGAGGGCCGAGCTGCGGCAGCTCCGCGGCGCTGGCGGGACCGACGACTCTGCTGCTCTGAGAGAGGAGCTGCACCGACTACAGGCCGAGTTGCAGGGCACCCAGCAACGGCTGCAGCAGAGCGAGGCACAGGTGGGCAAGACAGCACTCACACCGTGGGTCAGTCTGCCTGGGCGCCCTTTCACGTCCGCGCCTCTCTCTCTCTGTTCAGGTTGAGACCCTGCGATCTGACACCCAAGAGCTCCGTGGAGCGGCCGCCGACGCGTCGGCTGTTCAAGCCCAGCTGCAGCGACTGCACACCGAGCTGCAGGCCGCCAGGCAGCAGCTGAATGCGAGTGGCACAGAGGTGAGTGAGCCACACAGCACAGCACAGCAACTTACACACACGAATGGTCCCCTGCCTGCACTGCCTGTCTCTGTTTCCATCTGTTTGTTCATGTGTGGTCTGTCTGTGCAGGTCACGAGACTGTCGAATGAGAATGGCCGCCTCCGAGAGGAGCTCAACCAGCACCACAGCCAGCCTGATGCGGCCGGGAGCCGAGTGCGTCAGCTGCAGAGCGAGCTGCAGGCCACGCGACAGCAGCTGCAGCAGAGCGGTGATGAGGTGGGCCGTAGCCATCTCACACACATGGATCATGCGTCTGCATCCGTGTGAGTGTGCCTCTGTTTCCTTTCCGTCTGTGTATTTGTGTGTCGTCTGTGTAGGTCACTCGAGTGTCCAACGAGAACGCCCTTCTTCGGGAGCAGCAGAACCAGCAGCAGCAGGAGCACCATAGCGTCGTCAGCAACCCATCGATCCAGACTGGTGAGAAAGGGATATCGATGTCTACGTGTGCATGGATGTGTCTGTCTGTCTGTTGTCGTTTTCTTTGTACGCAGAGGCCGATGTGTCGAGAGCCGCCGGCTTTTCTCGTCCCACTGGCACCACGACCGGCAGAGGCGCCGCAATTCGCTCTTCATCGCAAGACCCTTCCCTGACCCAGACAAACTCACTTCTCACTGCTGGTGAGAAAGGGATGGGTGTAGGCAGGGAGGGAATGGATCACTCACAGCAGGACAGAAAATGGAATTCAAGACAAGACACCTTCTCTCTCTGTTGTGTTTGTGTGCGCATCCCGTCCATCACAGTGACTTCGGGGTCGGCTCAGGTACGCACGCATACAGACACACATGACACGCAGCTAAACACACAGAGGTGGTGTACATGCATCGCAGAATGGCGTTGGGTCGGCACCTCAGAATAGGCAGCATCCGGGCAGCAATTCATCGACGGGTGAGCTTGAAAGTGAGCACTGCACTTGCTGCCATCATGGGCACATACACATCGCTCCCTTTGGCAGAAGGGCTGCCTGGGTCTGCTCTCTCTGGCAACATCTTCGGCGACATCTTGGACGATCTCGAATACATGCCTACACGACTCCGTCAGCTGACAGGTGAGGGAGGTGTGGAAGGGAAGGACGGACGACTGACTGGATGTATGTGTATACCTGTCTGTCTGTCTGTCTGTCTTTCTGTGTGGTCATGTTTGTTTGCCTGCACACCCTTGTATGCAGCCTCCCTCCGCGCTCATCGGGCGGCTTTGCTGCCACCAGTGGGGCATCTGCACCACGAACTCCCAGACGTCGTACGATCCATCATGCAGCTGTGGAGATCATACCAGGTATGCTGCATCCGTGTGTCGCAGTGTGTGTATGGGCGAATCCATCCGCCATGTCTCTTCTTTCAGGGGCTGAGCGCCACTCTCTTCGCCCCCCTGCCGTCAGTCGCGTCTCCCCTCCCGGCCGTCCACCCATTGCCGCAGCCCCACCACCAGCAGTATGTCCACGAGGCCGCCGGCCTGGTGGCCGCATACCAGCAGGTGGCAGAGAGGGGGTGGGGTGGGGGCGAGCAGGAGAGATTCATCACCATGGTTCGACACATATTCTCCGACCAGCAGTTGAGCTTTTTCGTCGCATCAATGATGACTCAGAGGTGAAGTACTCAGAGTATGGAGGGCAAGGGTTGGGTAGAGTTATTTCGGACATGCCTAGTAGCTAGGACCGGCGAGGGTGGATTAGGTGGGCGGGTGGGAGGGAGAGAGGGAGGGAAAGAAACTAGTTAGCGTACAGACTGATGAACGGAGACAATTAATTGAATGAATGGACCTGACGGCATGACCATCGATCCACCGTTCGTCATGAATTGATTGTCATGGTTCACACGTCACTCTGATCGAGTGAGTCGGCTCACAGCCACTCGGCATGCATCTGAGAGCTCTGGCCGGCTATGACATCACAACAAATACGTCCGATCCAACACGCACGTCGGCTGTGAGAGAACCAACTAGTTAACACGCCCACATCTTCACTACCTCAGAAGCTCTATAATTACATCCAAGCTACACATACATACATACAAACCGAACACACAGACACGATCTTACTGTCTGCTGTCTGTGTCTGATGGTCACTTACTGTCTGCTGTCTGTGTCTGATGGTCACGATGATATCAACACACCCACTGAGCTGCGGGCCGTTCGCGTATTCAGATAGCGCCGAAGCGCCCCTCTCGCCTCTCCCGATTCTGCTGCCGCGGGGACGTCAGCTTCCCTCTGTCTCTCTCGTGTGTGTGTGTGTGTCTGGACACCTCATCAGGGCCGACGATATTTGCTACTGAGGATGATCGCGGCGCTGTCCATCATGCAGTTCCAGCCGAGTGAAGGAAGATGCCTGCGAACGGCGTGGCAGAGAGCCCCACACCATGGCCCCGCAACGATCTCCTCGCCCGCCGCCGTCAGTCACATCACCGCCTCCCACCACTGCAATCACAGCACACGGGCAGGAGGGCCATTGATGTGATGGTGCGTTGTGATTTCCGTCTGTCTGTCTGTCTGTCTGTCTGTCTGTGTTGGCTCGCTCACCTCGCCCCGCCTCCGTCATGGCGGTGCAGCCGCCTCCCAGCCAATCGACCAACACACACGCACTGCCACAACACCTGCGCGACGAGCCTCTTGCACACCTGCTGACGGTCTCATTCATCGTGCGGACGTCTATCTATCGCTGGCCGGCCATCGACAGACCAGGACCAGCGACGGTGCCCCCCATCAAGCCGATAACAAGGAAGACCTGAACGAGGCCAACAAACCACCGGAACACACTCCTGGCGCCGTCACTGACAGAGATCCAGTTTGGCTGGTCACCTGCGTCAATCAGTCGGGCCGCCTCACAATGGGCTCCTCAGCGACAGAGAGAAAGAGAGAGGGCCACGCCTGTCAGAGGGCAACACACACACACAGAGGAGCCATGAGGATGAGTAGAAATGGCCTGCAAAGCATCCGACTGCCCCGCCCTGTCGTCTTGTCAGCCACGCGGCCCGCCATGTGGCAGATCAGATCTGTCCACAGGCGTCTTCACTAGCAGGTCAGATCAGCCTGGTCGGTGAGCGCTTCTCTTTGCTCATTTCGCCTCGGCCATCATGTCAGGGGTCCAAGGAGGGGAAGAGAGAGCCACATGACGCATTTGGCCTTGGGAAGGACAGCGAGCTTGTGGAATTCCGTGAAACCGGTCTCTCAGTGGCTCTGAAAGGCAGTATGGTATTACCGCCCCTGATGCTTGTAACTACAAGCGATGGAGCAAGGCGCACCCTATAGTTTTCACTACCTCTCTGCTGCAGTCAGATAAGCTACCGCTCCTTTCAGCAGTTGCAGACTTCCTCCTAGCTGCACACAAGGAGCGGGCTCGCTGGCTTGCACTCAATCCATCTCTCCCACCCAGTCAGTTTGATGGTGAGTATGACTTCATATATGAGTTGCATGAGATGGAGCAGTGGGTGCTTGACGCTGACTTGTCAGACTAGCACCCACTGCTCCATGGGAAGGGCAGATAGGCCTTGTGCATGCATTCTGCATGTGCCTGTTGCCTGTTTGGTGTGTGCTGTGGACAGAGAAGATGCCTGGTTGCGCCGGAAGGTAGCGCCGGGCTTAGGGACAGGTGTCTCGTCAAACCCTTAACCAACCAACCAACCAAGGCGCTTTATCGTCGGCGAGTGAGCAGATAAGTGTGTGACCACCGCCGCCGATCGTTGGATATCGAAATGTCCGCCCCGCACCTGACGAGGATTATGGCTGAGGCCGAGGGCATGACGGACGAGGAGTTGTATGCCGCATTCAAGGCCATCCCCATCCCGGTGAGCCACCGCACTCACTCACTCGTGTGCCCCACCTGAAAGAAAGCCGATCAGTGCACTGCAGCACTGACATAATCAGTGGGGGGAGATGAGATGCATTGGATGGAATGGATGGATGGATTTCCGATGGATACGGTGCATCGGTGCAGTGCATGGCCATGGATCACATGTCTCTCTCTCTTTCTGTCCGTCTGTGTGTGTGCAGACGTTGATAGCCGAGGAGGACGCCCTCAAGGGTGAGCAGGTGCAGGCCTACCTCGTGGTGAGGCGCCGCTGGCGTGCGTACCGCAGGCGCCGTATGGACAAGGCCCTCAAGGAGTTGGAGGAGGGTACGTCACCTCCACACACGCAGATTGGTTGATGCGATGCAGTCATGCCCAATACATCTTCTTGTGTCCTCTGTGTGTCTGCTGGTGTTGCTTCAGCGTGGCAGCAGGCCAGCTTGGCTCAGGCCGCGGAGCAGAATACGTTCCAGGGACTGGCTCACGGTATGGACACACAGACAGAGAGGCAGACAGAGGGAGGGAGGGCACAAGACGCACCGCACACCCACAGATCCGATGGGTCCATCCCAACATCCCCTCCCCTCTGTGTGTGTCTGTGTGGGTCCTTTCTGTGTTCAGCCCCGCCCACGTTCGCTGCGTATCCGCCACCTGCCCACCTGGGGTACGGGATGCCCAGCCTGGCCCCGCCCGTGGCCTGGGTGCTGCCGCCGGTGGGGACCGTCGACTTCGTCAAGTTCACCTTGGCGCCGATGGCGACGGTTCCCCCCACCCTGCGGCACGCCCACCTCAGCGCCCGGGCTGTGCAGCGGCTGCGGCTGGGCCACACCCCGCAAGTGGTGCACAAGGCGTTCGTGGACGAGATGGGCCTGGCCCTGGGACTGCCCTGAACCCTAATTGGTGAGGAGAGAGAGGGTAGCCAAACAAGAGAGAGAGAGGGTGCCGCACAGCGGGATGAGCCGGGATCACATTGCTGCCTGGCTGCATTTTTGTCTCTGGTTGTCAGGTCGGGCACCCACTTAGTCGCGGCAGTAACTGTCGGCGGATTGACGGACTTGGTTATGGATAGACGACTGCATATTGATATGTGCGTGGCGATCCATCCATCCATCAGTCGCCAGGCAGGCAGGCAGCCAGGGTGTGGTGTGCGTCGGGGGGTACATACATACGCACAGGCCAGCCACAGCTAGCTACACCGCCACTCCCATCACCCCCATCCATCACCACTCACCACCCACAGCCAATCGCGGCGCCTCTTTCTTTCCCTTTTCCTTTCATTCAGACAGACAGACGCCTCTCTGTTCTGTGGGCGTCTGTCTGTCTGTCTGTCTGGTTTTTGTTTCCTTTCATCCAGATGGCCTGTGGCTGTCCTGTCTGTTTTCGTACGTCTTTGCTTTCATACAGGTGGCCTGTCTGGCTGACTCGGGCAAGTCATTCCTTCGGGAGTGCGTGCCTTCATCGGCAAGTCATTCCTCCGGGAGTGCGTGCCTTTAGAGTTCAGCTGGACGGCTGTCCGGTCTGTTTCCGTACGTCTTTGCTTTCATCCAGGTGGCCTGTGGCTGTCTGCTTTTCGTTTCGTCCTTCCGTATGGTGCGGACGCTGCTTTCTGCTTTTCGTTTCGTCCTTTTGTATTGTATTGCTTTCTGTTGAAGAGAGGAGCCGCACAGAACCGAATCCGACGTGGTGAGTGTGATGGAGGTGGGGTGGGTGAGGCGGCACGTAGGCGGCTGGATGGGGCCTGTCGTGTGTGTGGCTGAGCACACGGATGGTGACGAGATGGATGGATGGATGGATGTGCTACACACGGATGGTGTCGAGATGGATGGATGGATGGATGTGCTAAGCACACCATCAATCATGTCAGGGTGTCCGTGTAGACTGGATATTGGCATTTTCTGGTACTTTCTGGTTGCGTGACTGACTGACTGACTTATTTGTGAATGACTGTCATGCAATCTTGCTGTGTGAGCTGACATGACCTGTTCTAGCCAGGCGTCCGTCCGTCCACCGAGAGATCGAGGAGAACAGCCGTTTGTTTCTTGTGGCTGTGTGTTCTCCTGTCTGTTGGCACCAGCCAGATGATCCCACTCTCTCACTCAGTGGGTCCCCGGTGGGTGACACACACTCACACACCACCTGCCTGTATGGTGGATACTTATCAGTAAGTAGCTGACCTGACAGACTGACTGACTGACTGACTTGTAGATAGGCGTAAGTGAGTGAGACTGGCACTGCACTCGTACCTTACGTACGGCAGCCAGGTGAATAGCGCCAGTCATTCCACCGCTTTTGTTTGTCCTGCGGGGGCGCCCCGCAGCTGAATGACATTGATTGTGCCATCGTCAGTCAGGCCATGACGGTAGCCTGCCTTTGTACTCGGTCGGCATCGCTCTCCTTTGCCCATCCCGGCCGTCGGCGGCACGGCTGCCATTTGAGGATTGGCGTGATTGACAACTTGGCTCTGTGTGTGTGTGTGTGTGTGTTCTTGGCCACCTCGTGTGTGTGTGTGTATGTGTGTGTGTTCTTGGCCACCTCCCTCGTGTGTGTGTGTGTGCGGTCCTTCATTCTTCTTAGCTGCCTCCCGCTGACAACACAGCACACTGTCCGGTCCGCACTGACTGATTTACGTACAGCATGGAGGCTGTCAGTCACTTGTTTGCCGACAGCGATGTGCTGTGCTGTGGCGCAAGTAGCTGCTGAGACCCTCTGTACCACCCGGCTCACTTCACCATCGACTCATGTGTGTGATGCACGTGACCAATGGACTTACTGACTTGTGTGTGTGTACGAATCGGATGGGATGGACGGTCTGGTCGGCCGCCATGCCATGCTAACCTACCACACACACACACAGACACACACAGACGTGTCAGTCAGTTATGTCCTCCTTTGCTCTCTGCCCTGCCTGCACTGACTAATGCATTTCATTCGTTTGGCAAGCTAAGCCCTTCCGTACGTTTGGACACTTATGTTTTTTGCCTTCCTTGAGCACTCAATACGTACAATCATGGTGCCGATCTGGGAGGAGGACAGGGAGGTCGGAGGGAGGGAGGATGTGGTGGGGTGTGGGGTGTTCGTGTGCGTGGCGATTGGCTACTTGCCCGTGTGCGGCTGCACTCGCCTCGTTTGCGGATCCCACACTGCACATGATCGCACCCACCACCAGCCACACGCACTCAGATCCATGCGCATGATCCACGTGATGCATCAGCCTCTGAGAGTGGATGGATGGATGTTTGGTGTGAGAGAGAGGTGGTGTTATTGGTTGTGTCGGTGGCTGGTCAGCGTGGTGTACAAGGGGAAATGAGCGCACTGGCGGACCCCCTCGTGGAAATGCTGCATTCATTGCCATGTATGTGTGTTGACACGATGGCAATGCCGTGTACGAGTGCATCAGCAGCATTGTTCATTGTGGCTGCGACAGGCCTTTAGCGTGACACTCCACAATCATCGGTTCACTCATCAATGCATTCGTTGTCGCGCAAACGGTCCATCGGTCCACCCAATCCATGTGTAACACACGCAGCGCACCACACCGCACCGGCAGGCAGGCAGGCATGCAGGTGTAGACACCCCAAACCACACACACGAACGACTTAGCCAGACAGCCACGCCACAGCCGGCCAGGGGATGTGTGTGTAGGAACAGAGAAAAAGACCGAGCGCAATGGCAGGCAGGCAGGCAGAGAGACAGGCAGGCGCAGGCAAAGGACGGCGATTCCATCGACAGGTGGAGCGGCCGAGCAAGCTCAAGAGACACTCATGAACACATCGATATATGCGACGGAGCTTGGTGTCTCGCACACACACACATCACACCGAGGCACACACACACACGTGTGCATTGCATGAATGGATGGATGGCTCGGAAAAACTGCCAGCAAGAGAGGGCATATTGGATGCGGCTGCCCGGCTACCGTCCGTCTACCTATCTGTCCTCCCCCACCTCACTCACACGTGCTGTGTCTGCTGTGTCTATCGATCGGTCAATTGTCGGCCTCGTCCTGCCCCTGCCCCTCCTTGCCCTCCTTGTCGGCCATGCCGCCACCGCCGCCCCCCTGCACTGGAGCGAGGCACGCCTCGACCCCCACACGCACCATGCCCTTGCCCCACACACCACCGAACCACTCGTTGGGGTTCTTCATGTGCATGTGGTGGACCATCACACGCACCAGCACCAGCAGGTACTTGTACGGGGTCTCGTCCAGCACCGAGTCGCTGACATACACACAGGGGCAGACACAGCCGTCATGCATGGCATGCCACACACACATGCACACACATCTGCCTGCCCAGGCCACACATTTCTTCCTACACTTACCGAGTCTTGGCCGTGGCCTGCAGCTTCTTGTATGTGGTTGTGTCGATGGCGTCTACGTCTATGTCCTTGATGGCCTTGTGGAATGCCGGCAGGGTGAGCATGGCCAGGGGTGTGTCTGCGTCGGCGGGTGGGACGGTCTCGGCGAGCGACGGCAGGGCGTCGGTGAGGGCACGCACGAGGTCGATGGCCCCTGCGGGAGGGGAGGGGTTGCTGCCCAGCACCTCCAGCACCTCAGGCGTCAACTGCAATGCATGCAGCTATCAGTCAATGTCTCGCTTGGTGTTCCGTCAAGTGGGTGATTCCACCGACCTTGTCTTTGCAGTAGTGAATGACCATCTCGGCGCCGACTTTGTACGTTGTCATTTCAGCGACGAACATCTCGAGGTACTCGTAGAGGGCCTCGCGGATGGCGCCGGGGGAAGTGGCGCCGGACAACTTGCCTGGGAACGTACACACACACACACGCACACAACACACATGCATCCATTGATCGATAGGCGCCACACAGACACGCTGGTATACGCGTACCTCTCAGGTCAGTCGAGTCGCCGGGCGTGTGCCCAGGCGTGTACCCATAGAACCCGCCTTGCGTGTTGTTGGTGCCGGTCAAACCTGATGAAAGGTCCATCCACATCAGGCAGGTTAGAAGCTTTGATTGCATTACCCCTTTTCCCTCTCTGTCTTGTGCCCACCTCCATGTGCCGCTAAGAAGTCGAATGGGCCCTGCATGCCCTGCACGCCCGTGTAGGCCGACGCCATGGGACCCAAAGCTGCAGGGAAACCAACGGAATGCGTGTGTGTGTCTGGTTTTTTGTGCGTTCTCCGTACGTAGCAGCACCCCCACCACTCGGCATCACTATCTCACCTGCGCCAAAAGAACAACAGTACACACACAATGCGTCACCTGCGCCATATGTGCCGCTCTC